>JARLTB010000248.1:1200000-1677500 GCA_030141615.1 Unio pictorum | reverse complement strand
GACATTGTAAGCCGCAAATACCCTTCTCAGGTATCTGATTCATATAAGGACCCATATATGTGTAAACAATATGCATGTATCTTATGAGTCGATGCATTGTGGATGTGTGTGTTTTAAGGCCTGTGCAAATAAATATATTACTTTTATTTCTCCTTTAATTTGGTCGAGTGCTAGGCTTGAACAGTCTTTATTCTATAACAACGTTTACCTTAAGCAGACAGACGGACGGTATACAATCAGACACTAGAATGCACAAGGAAGTCAACATTCGCACGTAACTTGTGGACTTAATAATTAGTAGATTTATTAATCAAATCATATATAAAAAACTAATTTTAGGGTCTTAGCTAGATTTAATCCCAACATAATTTCATCAAGTTACAAACACACACTGAACACCAAATAATTATATGTTAATGGCAGTTTACAGAGAATGTCAGTGTTACTAAGCCGTGCAAATCATCAATAATGTTCAACCAATAAAACAAAAAAAAGCTGAGACTGTTACGATCGCATCCTGTAGCGCTTGATTTCGTATAGACTCAATCTATTGTATAGATAATTTCTCAATGTCAAAGTATTTTATCAAGACGCGCACGAGCATCACTACAAAAGTAACTACTTTGTACTCAAATGACCATTTATTTTGTACAAAATATATATGCAAGTTAATTTTGATGTATTTTGACGTCCAATATCACGTTTAAAAAAACAACATGCTTTGTATTTGATATTTGAGATGGCAAATCCAACTCTGATGTTCCAAATGAAATGATGTCCTTCACGAGTTCGTGTGTTTGAGTTAAAGATCTGCTGACCATCATGGTGGATATAAAATAACAAGTTTAAGTCCGAGGGTATTAAATAGAAACTCGATCAGTTTTGAAAAATGGAAGTTAATTCTTAACATTTTACCAGTCTGTTTTTGTATATATATTTATGGACTATGCTTCTAGCAGTGTTTCATCAGCTACCAAGTGGCTCCACAACATTTACGGATTGATGCTGTTGCTGTGTTTTTCTTGAACACTATGATGCACTTTATGGTGATTTTACATTTGTTCTCTTTGTTGTATTACGGTAATGAATCCGCAAACATTAAATTACGCTTCTTAGACCAAATCATTAGTTTTAAGTTCAGAATGGTTTTACAGACAAGCGATATAATGTGTTTATTCTCTTATTAACGACCCAAGGACTATATGCATGAATGTGCATCATTTCAGCCAATAACTTAGATCATAGAGCAAATGTTAAAATACAAATAATAGGGCTTGAATATAGGAAACAGGTTTTATGTCGCATTTCTGATGCTTTGGATTACAAATTGAAATTCCAGCAATAATAGAGGTATACCACTGATAGCTTAACACAAATGTGAGTGTGCGTGTGTGTCTCTGTGTGTCTGTGTGCAGTATGTGTCTAATCCGTGTTCATATATTTTATGCTACAGGATGTGATGAAACTATATAGATATTTTATGATTTCAGTATATTACACGTTAAATTGGGTAATTTAATAATATACTTACGATGACTCTGTTACATTTTCCATTTGCTCTTAAACATCTGACGGTCATGAACGCTCCATTTTCCACATCTTGATAGTAAGCCAAATCCTTTTCAAATTAATATGTGTATTCTTTAGATGAAGGTAGTTTCTCTCTCTCTCTCTCTCTCTCTCTCTCTCTCTCTCTCTCTCTCTCTCTCTCTCTCTCCACACACACTCACACACAAACATATATACATCTTGACTTAAATTTCGTTACCTATCAAGATTGAAATAAAAATGGAATGTAAAATTCACGATAAGAACTAAATAATGATCACGAATGAGCCAGCACATCCGCGTAAGGTAAAACTTGAAAGAATATTAGGAAAAAGTTCGTAATAATTTTAAATTACACTGACGATAAAAACCAATATAATTTTCCAGCTGCGACAGATCTCCATAGAATATCGCAAAAAAAACTATATCACAAAGCATGACTGAAATAAACGAAAATAAAAGAAACACAATCTGTTGTATGATGGGTAGTGGTTTAGTTCTTTATGTATTCGATCCAGTGGGCAAGCATTAAAATGTTCTAACTGTTGGATAGGTCCACCACAGGAATATCGAAATACCGTTGACAAATACTTCGGAAAGGTACATCAATACATCATCGATGTCTGTAGGAATAAACACTCAACATTATCGAACATTATTGATGTTTGTAATTTGTACACAATCAACAATGTGTATTGCAGAAGTACACAAATCATCATTCGACTTGGATTTAGCCAACATGACGTCGTTGTAGATAATGGACTGACTGATATGTGTTACTCAATAAATCGATTGCATTGTGGATAATGGACTGACTGATATGTGTTACTCAATAAATCGATTGCATTGTAAGTGTATAAGTATTTTCTAGATACTAGAACACAAGGACGTTTGCACAAATATTAGAAATTTTATAACCAGAGCAATCTAACACAATAAAGCTGTGAACAAGTGATATAAAAATGTTAAGACGTTTTGAAAACGAAACGAATCCAGTAATGAATGAATGCAATTTCATCCGATATAGATATTTCTAGCACCTGAATTGTATCCATCATGAATAGGAATTATTATGTTTGTTTTTATTTAATGCATGAATAGGTATTAATGTGTTTGTTCCCCGTTTTGTTGAATGCAATTCAGCCCACAAGTTCACGCAGTTTGTTTTGAAAGCATCGAATGAACATCCAGAATACGACATTTTTTGAAAGACGTAATGACGTGGATGTGCTTGCAAGGAAACCGTTGGTGTAAAAGCTAAACACGACCTTTTATTCCGAAAATAATGTTTAGAAACAAAAACAATTATACGACCAGTATGTATTGCGCTATTTGAACTCATAGAAAAATGTAAAGATATGTCGCTGTTATGAACGAAAATAATGTCGATTTTCAGAATATAAGGATGAAATTAAGATATTATTTATGACTTGATAAACCGTTATTTAAGAGAAAAATTAACATTTGTATAGCTAATGTAATCTATATTTGCCTTTTGAGATGCTCAATGCTAATATTATACTATATTATTATGTTTTATCCATTAATTCATCTTGCGAGGCCATTCGTACATTTTCTATCTCCATTTCCTTGGGCATTTCATTTTTCAACCGTTTACATAAAGTGCAGAATGGGTTGTTGCCGATCCGTTCCATTTATTAATCTCTTTCTGTTACCACAATAATATATCTTAATCTTAGTTTAATGATGCCCTTTAAATATGATTTTTGTTAAACGCAGAAAATTAATCATGAATGTAATGAGAGTCCAACTAATCTCAAGATCAGAAAAGCCAACCCCTTGCGTTTATGAAATCCACATTCCTCAGCACCCTAAAATCACACTTTTCGATCAAATAAGTGGACAGAAGTTTCAGTGCCATAATAATTGCTTAGGGAGCAGTACCTAATACAGCAACAATACATTTTGGTCGTGCGTTGAAAACTTACTTCCTGTCCTAAATCTAGTGATTTCGTCGAATGAAATCGACCGTCTTTTAATTTCTCCAGGACATGAACGTCAGCGTTTGGATTAATATGATGATTTCTCATTAAGTTTAAGTTTAGAGCTTGTGATCCGCGACTGAGAGTAAAGGTCAATACATCAGGGAGGTCAATGTCACTGATTAGACGTTTGTCTGTCTGTAATTCGGTAGTGACATCCTTCAGCCAAACAGTTTCCGCGCTGACTCGTGCTGACAAAACAGAGAAAAAGTAAGGTTTATAAAACAAAGTGAACAAACACACCATAATGTCGGGAATTCCCATAAAAAAAAAATAGATTCTTTCGGTAAACAACGCATATGCAGCAAAGTAAGTCGAATCAAGTATTGTAATAAGATAGACCTGTATGGATGCTTGGATCAAATGACAAAACAACACAGTGTGATGGTAGATGGAAATTTATCGAATGGGTTCATACAAATTAATATATATCTTCTACATATACAGTGCTCTTTTCATGCTCTGAAACATACTACTAATTATTTGTTCTATACAAACAATCACAAATTGTAAATACAATCACAATAGGTAAACAAAACAAAATTCATATATCCGAAAAAAAATTCATATAATCTCGTCTAATTAGAGTAAGATTCGAATAATCCCTTGTAACTGCACACCGTGAAACTGAAATTCAAATAATCTCATGGAATGAAAAAAAAATTATAATAATCTCACTTAATCAAAATATCTCAAATTGTACTCAATTAAAGTAACACTCGATTGAAACAAGCATGACTCGTGCATTTGTAAGGCCGTACAATTCATAAATATTTGTAAAAATTTGTCAAATGTGCCCAATGACAAACTACACAGTTCTCCCGAATTCTTGGGTTGGCCCAAACATGTACAGTGGGAATTACTCGAATTCAGGCGAACACAGGGCTCAGCTGATATTGTTGTACGAGATTATTAACAACTTAGTGGACATACCAGCGAACAAATACCTGACACTTGCATATAGCCAAACTAGGGCAAACTAGCAAGGAACAAGTTATAATTGATGTCAGCATCGTCATCGTCATCGTCATCTTCTTTTAAGTTCAACTTCTTCACATGTACCATAAGGACTTGGAACAAATTTTAATCAATAATTGTAGAACTCGTCACAAGCGGGATCGATCCAGTATCACATTCGAATGAACTAATCAGCTACAAGTAAGACCTAATTATTCTCAGAGCTATACTGATTGAGGTTCCATATCTCATATCTACGGTAGCCGTAATGGTCTAAGTAGGAAGGGACAAAAACGTACACTGATACTCTTTTACTTATTTCTGCCTTTCCTATCATTACTCTTCTGACTGTCCTATCACTTCCGTCTTTACTCTGTATTTGACCATGCACCGCCCGTTGTTCAATAGTCAGGTTGACTGCGTCAACATATTAATAGTAATAATAATAATAATGAGGACTATGTATAGCGCCTAATCTTTCGAAGTTCCAAGCGCTTTACACCATCAATAATGATATGACTACACTACAGAACAACAAATGACAAAAACAATGAAATTGGAAAACAAATCAAAGATGATGAAAACATATAAGATACAAAACATGATTAGGTCGCTAAGTTTGTCTCTGCAGTCGAAACAGTTGAGTCGTAAGAGCAATCTTATAAGGTATCACTGTGTCTTTGTGTCTAATTTCAATGGGCAATTCGTACCACGTCGCCGGGCCCTGGTGTGCAAACGAACGTTGTCCATATGACTTTGTTTTCACCTTGGGAACAATGAGTATACGATTATCATAAGAAGAGCGTAAGGATCTAGCTGGTGTATACACATGGGTGAGGCTGGATATGTATGTTGAACTAGAGTCTGTCATTGAAACATAGCACAGAGAACAAATTTTGTGTTTGATTCTGTATCGAATTGATAGCCAGTGTAGGGTACAGAACAGCGGTACTCTAAAGATGATCCGTGCAGCTGTGTTTCGAACTTTTTGAAGTTTCTGGAGTAAATATTGATGACGAACCAGACAGAATTGAGTTACAATAGTCCAGTATTGAAATACTAATGAACACACAAGTGTTTTAGTGGCATCAACTGAAAGATATTTACGAATGGAACTTATGGGTCTCAATTCAAGATATGCAGCCTTGCATATGTTCATGACATGTTGATGCAATGTGAGAGTACTGTCTAGAGTAACGCCTAGGTCCCGTACTGACTGTGATAATTTAATGTTGGTGTTGATGATATTTATTGTCTGAGGTAAAGGATGTGAGTGAGACAGTATTTTTGTTGTGATCAGAATAGCCTCAGTTTTATAATCATTCGTCTGCAGCTTTTTACATGTCATCCATGATTTCACATCAGAAATGCACTACTCTACTCCATGGATGGTAGCATCAACTTCAGTTGGGTGGCTAGACTTGTCTATTTGGGTGTCATCAGCATGCAATTCGTGCGACACTGGGTGATGATCTATGACACTTGAGAGTGGTTAAGTATACAGAATGAAGAGAACAGGTCCAAGAACAGATCCCTATGGAACACCACAACATACGTCAACTGGGCTGGAGTGCATTCCATTTGCAGATATAATTTGTGTCCTGTTGACTAAATAGGATTTGAACCACTGTAAGACTATATTCTGAATGCCAAATACATGCTAGAGACGGTGAAGTAATATATCATGGTCTATTGTGTCAAATGCTGCCGATAAATCCAGGAGAGTGAAGACTGTAATCTTTCCACTATCCAAAGTAGAGAGTATGTCACTAAATACTTTCAGAATAGTAGTTTCCGTACTGTGGCAAGGGCGATATGCAGACTGTACATTGCTAAAAAGACTGTTTGAATTCAAATGAGAAACAAGCTGAGTTAGAACAACCTTTTCTAAGATTTTCGATATGAATGGGAGATTAGAAACTGTGCGGTAGTATTTAAATCGTTATGGTCCAGTGTTGGTTTCTTCAGCAGTGGCTTTACGATGGCAGTTTTGAAAAATGATGGGAATTCCCCTTATGTGACAGAGATATTGATAACTTCAGTTAGTGAAGGCATTATTGGGCCTAAGCACTCAAGCAGCAGTGATGTCGGAATTGGATCAAGTTTACAAGACTTTGGTGCACTTTTCATCACGATTGTCATACTAAATCAATATAAACAGGTTCAAATTCTCCTAACGGTTGTCGCTGAAATTCTGCATCATAACTGTATGGTGACGAATCAGTTGAAATTGTGCTGTCAAGCGAATCTCTAATGGTTTGTACTTTGTCATCGAAGAAATTTAAAAATTGGTATGGTAGGTCCAGTGGAGAGAAGGTTGTTGGAAGTGGTATACATTTGTTCCTTGACATTTGTTTGTTAGTTACTTCGAAGAGCTCTTTGGAACTAGAAGTCTCCGTGATCTTAGTACTGTAGTGGGATGATTTGGCTAAATGGACTATGTTTGTGACGTTCTTCTTAGTCGCTTCGTAGATTTGTTTATGAATAGTGAGTCTGGTGGAAAGCCAAAGCATGTCTGCTTTTCGGCGATATCGTTTAGCAGTACGAAGCTGGTCCATAACACTACTATACCATGGAGAACACTGTTTTATTGATACACTGCATTTGTTGGCTGGGGCATGTTTTGCAAGCAATGAACGCAGGCAGTTATCAAGTTTTTCCGCTGTTGGATGTAAGAAAGTTGTTAGGTTTTCTTGGATGTCATGCATGAATTTGGTTCCATTTATCATACGGAGGTTTCTCTTAGTAGCAAATAGAGGTGGAGGGTATTTATAGATAGATGCGTATAAACACATGTACATCCGTATTGACAGCTATAGTGAAACTTAGAATTGGTCTTAGTAACATATACGGAATTAAAATATATAGATGTATCTACTACATTCAACCATTAATAGCAAGTTTTAACAATTAAAAAATTCATAATGTTTCAAGTCTACCTAGTAGTAAAGGCAGCGTTTCAGGATACGACACTCAGACTAAATATGTTTCACATATGAAATAAAATAACTAATGTATATATAGATCGAAAGACCAGTTTGTCTGTTGAAAAAGGCTTGCGTTAAATCCACAGGAGAGTTTGTATTAGTGAGGTCGAAATATTCGTATATACCGTTCTTTGCAAGCTATCTACGACGAGATAATGCTACTTCAGTTACTTCACTAGAAAAATAAGTATTCACCCTAGGTAATGTTGTACGCATATACAACGAAACCTAAAATAGTCAGCAGCAGGGTGAGGGGGCGAATCCTACATTTGCCCGAGACATCATTTGCTCTAAATCTAACAAACATCTCGAGAGAATTAATTCGAATCCTTCTTTTTCAACCAAAAAAAGGATTACTTGCTCGAAACATAAGTTTTTCGCAAATCATACTCCAAGATCGTTTTCATCGTTAGTCAAAATACGGTCTCGCCGTGATGTCATCGCCCCCCCTCCCCCCTGCTGCTACAGGTTAATAATTTATTTCAACCGAATATTTGATCAAGTCTTTAGGACTTTACAAACAAACTAATCGCTAACACCTCACCTTGTAGATCAATCAAATTATTTGATTGGTCAGTGAGTCGGAAATTAATTCTCGTTAGCGAATTATTATGGCATCGCATGTAGACAGGATTAATTGGGTTTTCAATAATTAGGAATCCCGGAGGAGCTGTTGGTGCATACGAATAAAGAATATATCCTTGCTGTGCTTGATTTGATTGCTCTAGATTAATTTGATAGCTTCCTTCGATTGCGTCACATGTTAAATTGAGTGCAATCAACGTTGAAATATTTACATTATGCGGGGCAATATGCCTACCGCCGCCATCTGGGTCATTATTATATTTAAGGATAGTTGAATCTGGTTTTTGTAATATCGCGATAATCTTAGCAATTCTTGTTAGTTCATTAGAGTTATATCCGGGAAACTTGAAATTAAGCAGATCGGGTTCTGTGATATTGTAATCGGTTAGGAATCGTTGCTTATTGTCGCTGTTGTCATTGGTTATTGTTTGAATAATTAGTTCATTGATATATTCCATGTCAGATATAAGCTGATTTAATATTTCAACGTGTTTTTGAGATTTTGTTTGCCGTAGTTGTTCTAGTTGTGTTTTATGTAATTGATTAATTTCATTAAAATAACCAGTGATGTCAGTTAGCGTAAATGAAATAGTAACAGATGAGTCGGCTGTTCTTTTAATGATAAAATCCCATTGCAATGTGTTTTTGTTGGTAAAAAAAATCTATCGGCGATTTTTCCTTTTTTTATATCAGATAAATTATCTCGATACATGGGATTGATTTCATGATATGATTGTACGTCCGTGGTTAAATCGGTGGTGGCTCTGGGTGGTTTTTCAGGCCATCCTAACACTGTTCTTAACGAGCTGTTATAAATATCCACAGCGTATCCCTCTGTGCTTATTTCGATCGACGACGAGAGCGTCGGTTCATGAACTTTAATAGCTATTTTTGATTCTTTTCCAGTGATTGATTTTATTCTACGCTGAATTTCAGCATCGATTTGCTCAATTTGGTACGATCCGGATGGTAACGAAACAGTTTCCCACGCTGGAGTACCATCGGGTTTATTCCACAAAACCTTAACGAGTTATTAGGTTGCTGACAGCCAAATGCAACCGATCTGATATTGGGCCAGCTATGATATACTCGTAATTTTGCCAGCGCGATCTCGCGCACTGGAATCGGAGAAGGTTAGTTCACACTAAATTGTGGGTTTGTTGATGTTATTGATATCATGCTTGTTCGTATCGGAGTGGTATTCTCCGCGATTCGTTGAAGCAGTTCGAGTGACATTATTGTTAACGCTGTCTTCAATTTCCAATTTCAACATCGCGGAGTTATACAACTGGGTCATCATGGAAAATTCAACATCGGATATGAACGAATTATCTATCGACAGCGAGATCAACTCGGATAATTTCGAGTACGCGTCAAATATCACCCGGTACCGAGCTGTATAATCACTGAGTTTTTTCTGAGAACACGATGAGAACTTTTTAGTTATCGCGGTGGCGACTGCCGCGATTATTGTTGCCGCGGAGATAGCGATTGGAACTGCAATCGGAGCCATCATGGTCACCGTCGACAAAATAACCCCAGCGCTGGCCATCACACCGGACACCGAGTACACAGTGATATCGATGATTGCTACGCTGCGTCGGTATTTTTTCATTTTTTCACGATAGCGCTCAGAAAGTGATTTCAAGTTCGCGGAAAATTCTTTCACGGTATCATATCGATATTGATGCGATAGTGATACCTCTGGGACTATTATCGGTTCAATTGATTTCATCGATGTAAGTACTATTTTAATCCCGCTATTGTTTTCAATTATTCGATTGTGTACTCGGATTTATGGCCGGTGTGGGGAATACCGGATACAAATTCTAGCGTCCAGGGTAGCGACTCCCTAACCACTAACTTGTCGGATGTAGTTATATCAATCTTAATAGGGTATCTTATTTGGTCGGGTGCTGCTGGTATCATATCGTTTATATATGTTACTGTGTTAACACCTCTTATATATATATTACCGGGCCGACTCCCAAATCAAATTTATGGCGATGTATTATTGTAAATCGATAGCAACCAGGTATACTACCATATTTGCTGTGAAAATGTAAACTATTTTCCTTTCGTTGGATCCAATCAAAGGTCCCACTGGCAACTGTGTATACGATGTTACCAACGGTTTTTACGCGGTGTGGAATTTTTACCTTATCGAATCGTTCGATCATTTTTTTAAAATCATCTTTAACGGCATTAACTGTTGTTTTACTTTCATCGATAGCCGCTTTAATTTCAGCGAGAGTCATGACTGCCACAAGTGGGACTCCAAAAAACTTAACAACGGCGTCGTTGGTGGGGTTTTGTACCTTTTTTAAATCTTTTAGTTTAAGAATATCATTGTAAATATCGAGATAACTTGTCTTGCTTTCGTTAGTATCTATCATTCTCAACGTCTCCTTGTTAAAAAAGAATAACTCCAGAAGTTTTTGTATCCCTTCAAATCTTCCTTTCAGTTTTAGAACATCACTGTAAATCTCGAGATAATTTGCCCCGATTTCGGTAGAAACCATCAGCCTTCTTGTTAAAAAAGAATGAAATCAGAATGCCGTCGATTCCAAGCCGTGCTTGGTTTTCAATATACCGGTCGATGTCAGAAAATTTTGTCGTGATATCTTGAGGTTTACTGCCCTCAAAGAACTTATTAACAATATCGCTGGTGAGTTTTTGTTCGTCAATAGCTTTTTTAACTTCAGCGAGGGTCGGGCCTGTCAGAGATGTGGTTTCAGACACAGGTGTTCTACCTAAAACTTTATCCACGATGGTATTAAGTGTTCTTTGTTTCACCATAAACATATTAATATCTTTTAGAGTCATCGTAGATGTAGCCGGGGCACCAAAGAAACTATTAGTGACGTAGGCATTGTGAGTATGCTTGTCAATAAACTCGCTAATTTCAGCGAGAGTCATGCCTGCCACAAGCGGGGTTCCAAAAAACTTACCAACGACGTCGTTAGTGGGTTTTAGTACCTTTTCAAAATTTTATATTAGTTTAGAAATATTCGTGTAAATATAGAGATAATTTGCCTTGATTTCATTTTCATTCATCATCCTCCCCGCCTCCTTGTTAAAAAAGAATAAAGATAGAAAGTTTTTAATTTCAGCGAGAGTCATGCCAACCACAAGCGGGGTTCCAAAGAATTTATGTACGACATTTTTGAGAAAACTATTATAACCTCGTATATAATCATCCAGCTCACGGTAGTGAGCGGCAATCGGTCGGTGATCGTAGACACAAGTGCGCCTGGTTTAAGTCGTCCACCGCTGAAATACAGCGCAATAGAGTTTTCAGCGGCGTCGCTCTGCCGTATCAAAATTTCATCCGCGGATATATTACTGCTTTTCAATTTACCCTGTCGATCTTGAAATACAACTATTTCGTTCGAGTCAACACTTACTAAATTTAGCGTCTCATCGATTTCATCTTCAATTATATTTTTTACATCCTCGATAGAACCCGCAGATGTTTCTGCGGTGGGTTTCAATATTGACAGAGATCGTCCCCACATATCAATCATTATTGTTAGCGCAGCTCGTGTTTTCAATTTATTGATTCTCTAAAATTACCTTGTAATTTCCCACTCGTGTATTTATTTACAACCAGATGAGGTGGTTTCTGTGACGATGAAATCTCCGCGAGGACATTTAATACTTCACGGCCGCATATCGGTGGATCATTTAATTGTTGTGTTGGCAGCGTGGAATAAAAATTCGGAAACTCTTTGAGTTTCATCGAAGAATTTATATACCGCATAAACTCGTTCGGTGGGGCTAGCCCATATGAATCGAAATAAACAATCCCACGCGGATCAATCGCGTATGCAACCCAGTGAGTTCCCGATCCGCTGCTGTTATCAAGATTGATGATACCGGTTTCAACGTTATTTGGTTTTCTCGGTAATTGATCTCTCATAAAAACCCCTCTGAAGTTTTTTATCGCTAGTTTTTTTAGCAGCATCAATTAAATCAAAATTGGACATAGGGAGAATTGGGTTTTCAACTAATAAACCGTTCCTGGTATTCTTAGACCCTTTCCGCTGTAGCATGAATACGGGGTTCTTGGTAGGTACAACCCCTTACCATTTTTTTTCTATCCTTTCCCAGTTGCCTTTTTCAACGCTATCCCTGCCGCGGTCCAAACGGCTCCCAACGCCGCGGCTTTCGCCACTGCTAGGGCGGCCGCTGCAATCAATGCTGGAAATATACCACCTGATTTTATCATGTTGGCGACTGCAGCCTTTGAAAATACAATTTGAACCCCTCGCTGTTTCTTTAGCGCATCATTGAAATGTTTTAGTTGACGATCCGTCAGTGATATTTTATGTGTACCTTCGGATATCTGCGCTGGTTTTAACGTTATTGTTGTTCCACATTCTTTAGCGGATTTTGATTGCAATTTCTTGACCTGACCATAAGTCAGCTTGACAATAACAACACTATATGGCATTTTATTGTAAAACACATTTATGCTTTAAATTGATCTAATTGTGAATCGTTTACATATTTTCCACTGGAGCATCAACGATTCTCATTCGTCCGCCAGCCCCTTCTAACAACATTGATTTGTCGCTGAGAATGACAGCAGCCGCTCTATAATCAACACCACCAGGAGCTATACGAGCCCTAAAATGTATGTCAACGACGGATTGCCTTGTTAAATCAAGATGCTCCAGCGAAAAGTAATAAATCGGATATAGGTTTTAAAAATCAAGTTGCGATATTTGTAAACCAGTATCAACATTTTGATCACGGCACATAAATGACAGCATCCGATGATACACACGTGCTATGTGGTTAGTGTCGTAATCAAGCTGTATATCCTCAGATGGTTCTTGTTGTTCGTTTATTCTCAGTGAAACCACCTTGACTCCTAATCGATCAAATATCATATGACTGCGTTCTTGGGAGCCTAATCGATCCCGATTCTGCAGCGCTATAAATATATGACGTGGAGCTGAAACGCCTCGTTTTGATGCCAGGTGCCATGTAAATGTATCAGCAACTTTATCCTCTTTGGCATCAGTTGTTGTTGTTAGCCAACTTATCAATGATTTGCCACCTGTGTCCATAAATCAATGTAGCCGCTCTTCCGTGGTAATTGATGGGGTCATTACTGGCATCCACAATAATATTTTACTCAAAACAACTTTACCATTAGCGGCACCAGAACGCCAAATTGCATCATTGTCATTGCCTTTTCGCACTAACGCGATTGTGTGTTTGGCTCCATATATCACTTTTCTGACATTTCTGTAGAATCCAAATATGTGATGGAGTGGAATCGCACATGAAAAATATCGCTGCTGTCCTTGCAATGCTCCTTTTCGTGTTGCAAATCCTAAATTGAGATTATCATTAACGCCTCCGAGAATATCAAACGCAGCTCCTGGTCTAGCTCGACGTTCTGGATTAGCTGCTTCTTGTTGATCGGCTTCTGCATTATCTCTTGCTTTTCAAGCGTATCAAGCAGCGGCGCCTTCGTTGCTCGTTCTTTTTCAGGAATATCTCCGTATATCGCTGCTTCAGTTAACTTTTTCACATCTTTGGTCGCACTTGTTATCGGAGTAAACAGTTGTTCACTTGACACAGAAAAGTCAGTTTGCATTTGTTGTCGCTGCTGAAGTTTTTCGCGAAGTCTGTCTCGAACCGGTATAAACTTTTTAATTGCTGCTAGCCGCTCTCGGGTTAATTTAGTTGTAAGCGATTCACCTACCATATATTGTTTGTTAACTGAGTTTTCAAATGTGAAAACTATCACAATTAAAAGCTGAGTTATTAAATAATGTACCATCAAGCTAACGTATCCATCTCCGACAGGGTTAAACTGTACGACGCTATCCGCGAGTGTTTCAGAAATAAGATCGCTGGGGATTTCAGAACTGTAATATCTGAGAACGGCGATGAACGTTTTTTTGTTAACGACGCGGCAACAACAACAACTACGTGAAAATGGAGGCGTCGCGGTGATTACTTGCTACCACAACCAGATCATCCAGTACGCACATAACTGCATGAGCAAGCCCAAACTGCTGAGTATTCTTTCAGGAGAAAATCCTATGTGAGTGTTACAAAAAACGCTAAAAAATTTTTGCTGAAAGCCTATTTTTATAATAACGCTCACGTAGTTAGGATACGGGTTTTTCCTCGTTTAATATTTTTCTAAGATCACGAACCTTAGAACTAATTTCAGCTAGTTTTTGATACTCTTGGCCGAGCTTTTGACGTATTGCTTCAACGGTGCTAAATAGCTTTATAAATGCATTAATGTCGTTACCGTACAAACAAGCATTGATTGACTTTTGAATTCCTTTCACGAGCCTGTACATTTTAGGTAAAACATAACGACCCTTACTAGACTGATACTCATTGTCTTCATATTCCGAGGTAATCCTGTCGCAGTCGAGATCTTTAGATAATACTATCCCTCGATTTTTCAAATTTGAAATTTCAACAATTATAGAATTTACATCTTTGATATCCATTATTTATATAATACATTTTACCTCTAATTATTAAAAAAATTGGGGGTCGTTTTTCAACCGTTTTGTTTTATGGACAGTACAATGCCGTATATATCTCCACTCGAGTGTTGTGGCAGATTTTAGGCATACATATACTTAATTAAGTTAATTATTCAATGAAACGATGATGGAATTTGTGATGTGATGTGATGGTGGGCGTGCCATGCAATCCCAAGGGAACACCAAAGCATACATCTCCGAAAGGGAGGCCTAAGGTGACAAACATCATCTTAGACCGCCCAGAAGATATGCTTGGGGGACATCACAACATATACTTAATTAACTTAATTAATGGACAGTACAATGCCATATATATCTCCACTCGAGTGTTACGGCAGATTTTAGGCTTAACATATACTTAATTAACTTAATTAATGGACGGTACAATGCCGTATATATATCTCCACTCGAGTGTTGTGGCAGATTTTAAGCATAACATATACTTAATTAACTTAATTAATGGACGGTACAATGCCGTATATATCTCCACTCGAGTGTTGCGGCAGATTTTAGGCATAACATATACTTATTTAACTTAATTAATGGACGGTACAATGCCGTATATATATCTCCACTCAAGTGTTGTGGCAGATTTTAGGCATAACATATACTTAATTAACTTAATTAATGGACGGTACAATGCCGTATATATCTCCACTCGAGTGTTGCGGCAGATTTTAGGCATAACATATACTTACTTAACTTAATTATAAATGGTATATTCAATGAAACGATGATGGAATTTGTGATGTGGATGGTGGGACGGCACAAAGACAGCACAAACATGAAACGACGGGGCGGATTTTCTACCGCCAATCCAACCAATCAAAAGCAACCCAAATAAATTAACCCGGTTGCATGCTTGACAAAAGACAACCACACGCCCGGGTCAATGGCGTTGGTTAGTTTTGATTGGTCGGATTTGGCTTTTGAAAGCCCCAAGCTTATTACGAGTCTTAACATATATAAGGTGACTAATACAGCAGCGTTGATTCACGGGTGTGTTATTTTATTTCCTTGAATTACTTATTAATGCTGTTTCACAACATTTAAATGAGACAAAATATTTAAATAAAACACTAAACAAAAGAATACAGTTGTTAGATAACAGCGTGTATTTTCTTGTTCTAATCCTCTAGACAAAATGCGTTACCGATTAGGTCACAAAGAGCTGTATACAGAGGAATTTTAAGCACGCCCACTTACTTCAATGAATGGAAAACACTAGTGTTTCATTTTCGTTCCGGCTGAGCGAACATAGGTAACGCGTTGGATTATAAAGAACGTCTGTACTAAAAGTGTATAAATAGCTGTATGTAGATGGTCTAAGGGTTTAAATAAATACAATTGTTTAAATGATGCAGTTTTAGCCAAGCGACAATAAAAAGTTTTAGAAATGTTAAAAGTTGATAAATACAACTCTACCGAAACTCATGTATTATACTCCATTACAGTCACTTGTGAGCGCCTATATGTCAATTATAACTCTCTCTCTACAGGTGTAGCAGACGACACAAATACCTTTGACGGTCATAATACAAGGGAACCTAGTGAGCAGAGTGTTATGAGTGGCGGCGGACTTATCCATAAAGGATTTATCTCCCTTGAATCGTTTCAGATGTATACGAATTTTATTTTATGGCCATTTTCTTTGACAGAGTTAATTTAGTTATATTTTCTGCAACAAATCGTATTGAAAACCTACAAATATCAAAATATGTACTGGCTTCATTTATTGATTGAAATATTTTTTCTTCGTTGGTTTTTGTATCAAATGATTTGACATGTTTTGCCCTTTTTGCGTGTTTGCCGGTTCCAAGTAATTATGCATTCTCACTTTGAGTAACAACTCGTAAGTTATCCAATTTGTTATTTTGAGGGAATCCATAAACGTGATCAATCACAAATCCGTCTTCGATTAATCCGTAAAATGCTTCATAGATGGCTCTGTGACAGAGATATGTCTTCCCCCCGGCTGTAAACATCAAGTATCCCATATTATTTACCCGTCCAACCGGTTTTTTTAGTCTGCAATTTCTAACAACACCATCACGGAATGCTTCATAATTAACAAGCACTGGGTGAGGTCTGAAATCTTGGATCATTTGTATAATAATACTATTTATCTAATTTATTATTTGCTTTAAGTCTATCGATGTAGTCTTGAGGGGTTTTGATGACTTTGTCATTGAACGGGTCATTGATTCGTTTGTCATAGTAGCGTTTTAGTTCTCTGTATCGATTGCCGCCACATCTGAGACACAACTGCGACTTACCCTTTACCCCCACCCTACATTGGAGGCACGGAAGGGGGCCAAAGGAACCGTTGCGAACACTTTGTAAATGATACCCACAGAATTCGCTTCTGCATGATTTGTTACACGGGGTTGTTGATCCAATCATAGGCCACTTGCAGTGATTCATTATACTATATTGTTCTATTTAAATACTTGTTTTAATTATATGAATGATGAATTCGAGAGATTATCAGTAATTAAGCCTTTCAAAAACGTTAAATTCAATCTCGATAAAACCCTCAAAGATGTGCCAAAACGGGCAATAACGGATAGAGTCCTGATAAATAAAATACGCGATTGTATTAATAAATTCAAGCACGACGGTGCATCTCATAGCTGGTCAACATTTCGAATTGATGGCGTTGTTGATGCCACCATGAACGACAGCAACGCAGCGTGATGTTATCACAACTTGGCAACAAAAAGTACACTTTTTTTAGAGTGAAATTCATTATCCGTGTAGAATCAGGCGGTTGGATTATACGAGACAAATTTGAACCGATTCTCAAAGACAAGAAAACAGTCGTTGTTAGCCGTGATTCTAAGCCGGGTCTGTTAACTGGAATTGACAAACCATACTATGAACGAGCATATCCTGAAACAGCAGTTGTGTATGGGATATATCCGTTAAATGAAAAACCTGATATAAGCAAACTTAAACCAATGAAACAGTCGTCGCCGGCGACTTCGTCGTCAGTGGCTTTGCCACTCAATCGTGTAGCAGCACGAATAACAGAACATTTTAGAAATGCATCCCGAGGGAAAAAACTTACCGATCTACGGCGTAGCAAAATAGCTCAATGGGAGTTAACGGTGAAAAACCGCGGAGCAACTATTAGCGATATAGCAAAATTAGAAACGTCGCTGAGATTTCCAATAACCGTTATGACGATAACCGGAGAAGTTTTATACGAATCAAAATACAGATCAAAGGGAGCCCCAATCAAAATTATTGATCATAACGAACACACATGGACGTCCGGGGTCAAAATATTTCCACGAAACAGTACAATAAGGTATATACCCGACGAATTCTTACGAGAAGAATTCTCCAGGGATGGTTTTCTCGTTGAAGAGAAACTATTCGATGCTATTGAGCATTTGAGTAAAAACGACCCCGTGTCGGTTACTTCGCAGCACTGAAATCGACCGCACTGAAGCATTTCACAACAAAATGAAAAAAAACAGCTAGCGGATTTTTAACGGCGTGTGGCGAAGCCACCGACGAAATTATCAACGACGAACAATTATTGACAAACTTACTTACAATCCCGTCGGTTCCAGCTCATTTTGCAAGAATCAAAAACGCATGGAAACCAACGCGCGTAGAATTCTTGCCAGACATTGAGGCTAGTTGTTTAGAATTTAATCATGGCGGTATATGGAATCAAAAATACGACCATGATAATATCATTTCAGTTGATATGGTTGCTTGTTATCCAGCGAGTTTTCTTGGTTATGGAGAGTGTACTGAGTATTTTAAACGATTTGGACACCCCGTACATGAAATGACTCGTGTTGCAATTAATGGGCCGCTGCCTGATTTTGATTTAACTGGATTCGCTCGTGTAGTATCATTTGAGTTCGCAGCAGGACTTCATCACTGTTGTTATGTTTGGATTGGTAGACACATGTCTGAAAAGAAGTGGCTGCCAATAGCGTTATTACGGTTCATGATTGATACAAAAATGTTAATTTCGCTGACGGTCAGTGAAGAAATTATATCATATCGGAAACAAATCAATGTCTGGTTACCAACACCGGAACGTCTTGATAGTATAATTGAGGAATCCAGAAAACATATTGATGCCGACAAAGAATATATCATTGAGTGGTCCAAACGGGTATTAAATCAACGAAACATCGAAGCAAAAGATCTCGGCAGAAGAATAATCGGAAAATTCACTCAGGGAGGAAAATAATGCGACTATAAACGATATTGTTCACGTCTGATTATGGATAACACCAAATACTACTTCGTAATCGCGGATGCAGTATCCAAAAACATATATGTGCATCGTAAAGACGCTTTCTTGTCCGATGGAACAAAATTGGGTACAGTTGTTACTTACAGCGACGGTTACAGATCCCCGTATACACATTTGAGGTCGTCGATGCTGGGTTATGCTTGTATTAATTTATTTTCAATGATAAATAGATTTCCTGACACTGCGGTTAGAGTTGCCGTTGATTCATTTTACATTAACAGCAAGTACAATTTCGCAGTTGCTGAATTCACTAATTCGGATGAAAGTTGGGGATCACGGAGAATTAAAAAAGAAATGCTGCGTGGTTATTCTGAATCAGCAGATGTTGAAATTAAAAGTAATTACTTACGCGGTGATAATTTATCAGAACGTCCTAATGCACCACCGATATCAGATCCAATTTGTAGATATAAAACAGTTTATTTAAACAGCTGTGGCGGGTCAGGAAAAACGACACGGGCGATTGAATTATATCGAGGACGCGTAAACATGATTGTGCTGACACCGACCCATAGACTAGCGCGAGAGATAAAACAACGAAACGTCGAAGCTTGCACTTATCATAGTTTTTTTCGATACAACGGCGACAAATGGACCCCTGAACGAATGGTCGAGAAATTCATCCCTGCGGTTATTATTTGGGATGAGATATGCACGGTTTCGGTAGATGTATTAAAAATGTTTCTTGATTGGTTGCTGCAAAAGAATACAGCGGTAATAATGTGTGGAGATCATGGCCAACCACCACCTTTTGTCGGCGCGGGTCCACATAAGTGGCTGAAAGAATTTGTGGACTATTATGAAGAAATTGATATCGATTATAGGGCACTTGATGAACTATTAAGTGAGGTCAAAAAATTAATCAGATTACAACCCGATAAAATACAATGTGAAATAATTCGGGAAGTGATTTCCCAAACTCCCATGGAGGAGTTTTGTAACACATGGAGACCAAACGATTTTGTAGTTGCTAGCAGAAAACTAGTCAGAGACACACTTCAGAAAATGTTGTTTGAGCTTCACAAAGAAAAATATCCCCTGATAAAAGTTCCATTGTGTTATAGACCCGCTGCATCACGGCGACAGAATATTGAAGTTGAAATTCCAGGACAGCGCGAAATACAAACACTAGTATTAAATGATATTGTGCTGGTTGATATCAGTGTTGTTGAAGACGCATTGCGTGCTAATAAATCGCCATGGACACTGGGTTACGTAACAACAATACATTCCTCGCAGGGATTAACCATCGCGGATACAATTGTTTGGATAGTCGATAATCGCATTGAGTGGTCAAATTTAGTCTATCTTGCAGTGTCTAGAGTACGGCGAATAAATCAGCTTCGAAGAATTGTATTTGATGACGACACCACAATGGATGATATTGATGTTAGCATCATTAATAAAAAAAACTCTCCGGTTACAAACAACAAGACAAAAAAAAACAACGAGAATTTGATATTGATGCTGAATTAATAATTACGCTGAAGCAACAACAGAATAATCACTGCGCGAGTTGCAATTGTATAATGCGTTGGCAGTATTCGGATAAAGATCCTCGCCAATTTACCGTAGACAGAAAAAATAACAGTCTCGGTCATGTCAGAAACAATGTGATGTTGACTTGTCTTGAGTGCAACAGACGCAACGGCACTAGTTAAGACCATACGGTGGCAATTCAGTATCGTCAGGAATAACTTGTAATTGTTCGCGTGTAAAACCCCGCTGAGGGGCAGTTGAATCCAATTTATAGATTGGAGGTCTACCAGTTGATCGTGTTATAGTAGATATGCTATGCGTAGTGACACTCCAAATAGGATCAGTAGCCCTTTTTTACCACCTTCGAGTTCTCCTGGTTCATATAAATATCTCACGGTGACATTGCTGAGAATTGGCTGAGAAACGCTATCCCGCTGTGGTTGTGGTATATACTTTTTTATTGCGCTGTTAGGTTTCATATTGATTGCTCTGGTAATCTCGTTATTTAGCGCCGCAACTACCCGCGGTAACCTTTTGACCCATTCACGGGATGGCTTTTCTTGGATGAATTCTTTTGCGTATTGATATCCAAATAACCGCTTAGCAAGAGTCCGATTAAATCGTTCTACAATTGCCTGATCGCGATGTAACGCAGTATGCCCCCGTCTGATGGTGACATTGTGATGTTTCATTGTAGATGCAACCACACCCTGAAATTCCTTGCCAGGACCGACTTGTAATAGATTTGGCCAGCGTAGAAGGCCTCGTCGATAAATCCTTTCAAATGCAGAAGCAACTTCAGGTGATGATTATATTTTTAGCGGTTCTGCTTGTTTGTATCGACTCGCAACGTCAACTACGGTTAGCGCGTATTTGTAACCGTTATCATGTGGTAAAAACAATAAATCAGCTTGATGAACTTCATTGGGTTCGGTAACATCAAAATGCGAGAAATTGATTTGTTTAGGACGCGGTAAATAAATTTGCCATATAGCCTGTTTGGATAACCAATTAGCCGCAGTGGCCTTTTTCACTTCTGCGGCGTTAGCGAGTTTATTGATTGCAGCGTTACCCCTCCAGTATCCTTTTGGAGAATAATAAATAGATTCCATATTATTAATTACCAGCGCCCATCATCAATTTGCCTTTCATAGCTGATTTTACCAACCATGAAGCCAATTTTTCTTTGAAAGATTTATCAGGAATAGCATTTAACGCATGAATTAATTTCACATCCGCGAGATGCCTGTTTTGCAGATTGCTGCTTTTATATGCAACATCATGAGCATGACACGCCTTATCAATAGCGTTTATCGGATACTCGCCGGGTCGGGGCAGATTTTGATCATCAAGTCTGATATCTAATCGTGTTCCGGGGCCACAGTAGCTATATCCTGGAAGGTGCTTTTCTCCGGGGTACTTTGCCCATGGGGTTCCAGGGAGCTTTGCCAATTCGGCTGCGATATCACCTCCTCGTTTTTTTAAAAACATCTCCGGATTTCATAGAAATAAATCTAAACTTTTTTATACCACATGTTGCACATCTACCAGTAAGTGCTGATCTGTTATTTTTAGTTGTAATCGTCGTCACATCATTTGTGCTAGTACGCGTTTTACACTTCACACAATATAGATCCATAATTTATGTATAAAGATATGAATATAATTGATTTTTCAGCGACTAAAACAAAAGAACCAGTTAAGCATCATGCAGCGCTACCAAACTCTATCCGCGCAATTATAATCGGGCCATCTGGATCCGGCAAGACGCAATTGTTGCTCAATTTAATAATGAGATGGATGAAGTGAGATAAGTTGTATTTAGTTGCTCCTAGCGTAGATGATCAACGATGCTATGAGGTGTTAAAGGATTTTAACGAGAATACATCAGAAATTAAAGGTGAGAACGTCATTGCGTTTATAACCGATATCAATGATGCACCATCCGTGGATGACCTTGAAGGGAGCATTAACAATTTAGTCGTATACGACGATGTGATGTTAGACAATCGAAGAAACCCAGCTAGAATATTTTCCCGAAGCAGGCATAAAAACACCGACGTAATATATGTCACTCAACGCTACACTCAGATTCCATAAGTGATCAGAGATAACTGTAATATTCTTGCTGTGTTTAACGGCGTTGATACACCTACGCTACGAAATATTTGGAAGACATGGTGCTCCGATATGGACTTCAATCAATTTCGAAATTTCTTTAGTCACGCTCAGTATGTCCCACACGGATTTATAACAATAAATTTACATGATCCTATAACACGATATCGTTTCGGACTTGATCAAATATTTGGTTGAAATAAATTATTAACCTGTAGCAGCAGGGGGGAGGGGGGGGGCGATGACATCACGACGAGACCGTATTTTGACTAAACGATGAAAACGGTCTTGGAGTATGATTTGCGAAAAACTTATGTTTCGAGCAAGTAATCCTTTCTTTGGTTGAAAAAGAAGGATTCGAATTAATTCTCTCGAGATGTTTGTTAGATTTAGAGCAAATGATGTCTCGGGCAAATGTAGGATTCGCTCCCCCCCCCCCCCCCCCGCTGCTTAGTCGAATCGTTCTAAGGCATTACTGAGTTTTTTCTTACATTTTTCTGTGACAAATATAACACAAAATATACCACGAAGTTACAGGTAACACTCTCAAACATGTTTGATTCTAAAACTGTTACTTTTGAACGAAGTTGAAAATTGAATTGGTTCAAAGTAAATGCGACGATGTAAAACATTATTATGTCACTGAATTGTTATTTTTATAATAATTCTTTATTCCTACTTATAAAGAAACAGTGATTTTTAGTCACAACATATTTACAATGACTTGTCATGAAATGTGGTTTGAACATTATATCTAAGGAATTTGTTTTAGCTATTGTGCTCTTATTCTGGATGTATAATTGTATAGTGATTTCAACAATGCAAAGATATGCGCTATACTGACACTTCTCCTAATGCTAGTTTTGTATTGGCAAGTTTTAACATTAACTTACAGGCTAACATACCGCTTTATCTGATGGAAAACTAATGATTCATCACATTCAAGGTCCGTTTCGCGATTCGGGTTTAATTCTTCCGGTCCAGCTTACATAATAGCTACAAATCAGGAACTATTGACAAACAGGAAGAACTAGCAACGCAACAGAGAAACATCGGGTAAAAGGCAATGTACGTATTGCTAAAACAGAGATACTGTTCGGGTGTGCAATTGCATGAATCGTATCGTGCAAACTTGTACGAATTTGAACAATTGGACATCAGTGACGTGTGAAACTCCTGCAAATTCGTTAAAAATCGTGCACATGAAAATGTGCTCAGCGAATTATACAATTAATTTGACCGTTCTTGTATCGATATCTGGTGGAGAGCAGTGTACACATCCGGGTACTTCAAACATAACATGAATTACTGTTAAACTAAATTTGATTGGCACATTGTACTATGCAATAAGCATTATGTCGTAGTTTGAGCATTTCCTGAGGGATGTTTTACAAATGCTTGTTTAAAACATAGGCTACCTAGAAAACCCAAAATGTCTAATTGATTACTTTACGTTTGACAAATACTGTCAGGTGGTAATGGTGATGACAACATTTTTTAAAGTTTATTATTTTCGGATTATTGCACTTTGCGGAGTTGTTAATGGAGATACCAGTATGTGATTTGTCGTTCGAGAATGCTTAATTAAAAGTGAAATGAACATGTTAAATA
The DNA here is from genome assembly GCA_030141615.1 of Unio pictorum. NCBI lineage: Eukaryota > Metazoa > Mollusca > Bivalvia > Unionida > Unionidae > Unio > Unio pictorum. The sequence continues at coordinate 1,653,397 of JARLTB010000248.1, read as the reverse complement.
ATCTACAAAAGATGGCACGACGATCAATCTCCCTTTCCGAAATATTTCCAAGTTATAATTAGAAAGAACAGATCATTGGACATATTTAAAATACAGATAATTTAACATTTTCAATTTACAATCAATTTATTTTTAGCGGATTATGTGATACGAAACCATATATCCATTTCAGGGCTTTGACAAATTAAATAAATAAGAATAGAAAATAAAATTAATAATTAAACAAGCAGACTTTGACATTGATGAAATAAAAACCCTAATAAAGCAATATGGTCCAAAAAAGAATGAACCATGGTAGTCAGTACACTAAATTCAAGAAAGGGAGTTAACTAAATTCAAGAAAGGGAGTTAACTAAATTCAAGAAAGGGAGTTAGTGTTAGTAAAAGAATCCTTTTTTGGACTAGATGTATCCAAAACTATAATATCTGTGAGCTCATGAAAATAATAAATAACTGACAAAAATCAGTTCTCCAAAATATTCGAGATAACAAACTAGATTTGCCCCATCATAATGAAGCACATAAAAAATATTCATACACAGATAAGGAATAGAATATGCTCAGAAATAATTAACAGATTACTGCTACAACGAGAGGTGACATCCATTTATGATTTGATTTTAGTAGTGCTCTAAACAAAGTGGTGCAGGAAAAACGAGAGACGGATATTGATGTATTAGTTAACTATTGAACTATGTCCGTTTCCTTCTCGTCCTATATTTCTAGTATCCACTTCTTTCGTTAAATAAGAGTGAAGTCCCGTTTAGGATAAAATCATAGCAGCATACATTTTACATCAGGAACAAATCTGGAATTTTTCTTTATATGTAGATCGATTTAACCAGTAAATAAAGGTGAGTATAGGTAATAAAATGATAACATGATCACCATTGAGACAGATAGTAAACCTCTCGAAATCCAAAGTATATAGCAAGACAGGTTATTTCAACAATTTTCGTTCTCACTATTATAGAAATACATGTAGATGCAACAGTCTTTTGCATTTGCAAGAAGTAAGATGTGATATATATTTTTTTTAGGGTATTCAAACTTATTTTAATACATGGATTTAACGTAGGTGATATTTCCTTTACACATGCAAACTGCTTTATTTCTTCTGTTTTGAAGATAATATCATCGCATTATCTTCCATATTTAAGTGAGATACGACATTTGTAGAATGATGTTTTCAAAATATTCATGCAACTAGTGGCAAACAAACGGCCTATTGTCTAATGTGAGCCACCTTTAAATAGCCTAAAATGTTAAAGGAGGGGAGCGTCATATAAATATATGAGGAGTATATCTCCATATGTAATCTTGTTTGGAAATACAACATACCTACAAACCAACGATGAGAATACCATGAAATCCATATTTATATTGACATGTGTTGTACCGCATATAGTGAAACGCATCGATACGAGACGCAGCTGCATTAGCTCACCATATATGTATGTATGTATGTATGTATGTATGTATGTATGTATGTATGTATGTATGTATGTATGTATGTATGTATGTATGTATGTATGTATGTATGTATGTATGTATGTGTGTGCTCTTTATTACTCTGTCTTACCTGATCGAACATATACCATGAGACTGACGACAAAAATAATCACACTTTTCTTCATTTTCATCTCATCTGTTGCCTTCTCTTGGTATCTATGGGTAGACTGATAACTGACACTTCATAATGGAGGTTATATAAAAGCTTCAATTGGCTAGACTCCATCTGTGTGGATTAGTTGTAACGGTTCTTTTATTTTTAAGCCGTATCAAATATAAGCGAAACTAAATAATGTTGAGTAATGTTATGATGTAATAACTGTTATAACAATACATTAGACCATGTCTTTTACCAGGTTGTTAATCATATGGCAATGTGTGACATAATTCGACATGGGAATGTTTATATAAATGCTTTAGAATCACTATATCACAAAGTGTCGTGTATATATATATATATATATATATATATATATATATATATATATATATATATATATATATATATATATATAGAAAGAGGGAGAGAGAATTATATATATATATATATATATATATATAGAGAGAGAGAGAGAGAGAGAGAGAGAGAGAGAGAGAGAGAGAGAAGGAGAGAGAGAGAGAGAGAGAGAGAAGAGAGAGAGAGAGAGAGAGAGAGAGAGAGAGAGAGAGAGAGAGAGAGAGAGGATTATCAAATTACACCAGAAAAATCCGAAAGTGCTATCCCTGGATTATTTTGAAGAATACTTGATAATAGTAGGAAGAATTAATATTTTTTACAAATAGTACTATCATACAGGTTAGAGAATTTTTAATATATATTGTTGCCTTCTTCCATCTATCGATCTATCAGCCAATCTACACATATATTCTTCCCTACATCTACCTATTAATTGTGCTGTCTATCAACTTACATATATTTGTCCAACTTAAAATACCGAACATAAATTTGGTTCCAATGGCAATGTGCTAGAGCTTTTCAAAAATCTCCTGTAGCTTATAATCAATATATTCGGGTATTTGTTCAGCGATATTAACACTGATCAATATCGATACGTAGGACTGTTAAATTGTTAAATTCAAAATAATGAGGTTCCCCTCCGAAAAAAAACTTACAAGACTCTTTGCGATTTTAAGGTATACGAAAACTAGGTTACAAAAAGAAGGAACATAAATATATGCGATCAATTATGAAAAATTATGATGCTCATCGACGAACATAAATAATATCATTCAATAATAACTTTACGTTTTGGTATTGTCTAATTAATTCGGACATTGCATGAACTCTTGGAAGCATGTTTACAATTAAAACTCACAGACTTCTACAATGTCGTATATTGCTCGAACTACAAGGATCATGGTATAGTTTGCATAGAATGAGTCTTACTCTGTCAAATCAAGGGGCACTAGATTGGCAAAGAAACATGGATACACTTACAACGTTGATCGTCTTCTTCCCACACCCAAGTATCTTCATCCTCGAAAGGTATATGATGCCAATGTGTAATCTGACAATAGTCAATTGGATACCAATGTGAAAGTTGTCCAAAAACCGTTTATATAACACGGCAAAGTGTAAATTTTTAATAACCGCTATCTAACATGACATTGTTAATGTGGTCAGTTTGGCTTTTTATAACATGCGAAATGGTAAGCAGTTAATAGCAAGTTGTATAACTGGTTAGAACTGTTTTCTTCAATCACTTTAAAATAGATTAAATGTTAAGTTGCATTATCAACTAAAGCACTTTTAAACTAATATTAAGAGCACATTCCTTGTAACTCGTCATAATCAAAGCAGACTGTAATGCCATTCAAATCTAGTAAGATTGTCCAGTTCATCGTGTGCAGGTTTTGTGCATTTCTTGCATCGGTACTAATGCTAGTACTAATTACGTTCTATGGCGTGTACATTTTAAAACAAAGCAAACTTAACTGGTTGTAATCATTTAAGTTCTTCAAGGGAAATTGTTTTTGATTGAATCCACTGCATTGTAAGTAAGGTAGAACCAATATAAGATCTAAAACAAATCCTAAAATCGTAACACTGCGACAGTGCGAGCACTTGCCCTGAACATGCAATTGCCACTCGTCAAGTGAATTCTGACCGAGATGTGTTTATGCCCATATGCCAACAATACCACGAAATAATAAGTACCACTTTATATTGTTTCCAAATATTTCAGTTAATTTAGTGGACAAAAAGTTACAATATGTATTATCATCATGATTTGGATCGTGTGGAACTCTTCCATCCAATATTTGTTCAGATCATCTTGTCGAAATATTACGGACGCCGGTTAGTGCTAAGTTGAAATAAATTTTTTATCTCGTAATTACGACATACTATCTCGTAATTACAACTTACTATCACGTAATTACGAGTTAGATATCTCGTAATTACCAGTTAGCTATCTTGTAATTACGACTTACTATCTCGTAGACATCTTATTATCACCCTCATTTTGGCAAATGGATAGAAAGAAAGAACAGAAGATACAGGGGGTGTTTTGAGGGATTTGTTTACTGAATTTTGGAGAGAGGATGGTGTTATGGAAGCTACATTTTACATAAATGTATAGTAATACATGGACATGTTTATAAAGATTTTGCATTCAATTCAAAATTTTTTCCATATTGTTTATGGAGTCATGTAACCTGAAGAGTGTAAGAGTGGATCCATCTTGACAAGCACTACATCTACGTTTCAAAATTAGGACACTTTGTGTCACATGTAACATTTTATACATTTTGGTCAAAGGTATTGTTGGAAGTTTATTTCTAAAAATCAGCTAATGTTAGAATCATGAGCTAATATGATAGTTTGCATTTCTCATAATACCAAACCCAAACTACTTAAGAAGGCCGATGTTTCCTTTATTTCGCATGTTTCATGCATAGTTTAAGAATTTTTTTGCATTTAAAGTCAACTCGTGACCACATAGCTTTTTATCTTCTGTATTCATACTATCACACCTTTAAAAATGAAACATTTTGAGATGATACATCTTGATGAGAAGTATACCCTCATAATATAAGATAGATGAATGGAATCCATATTGAATGCTTCACAGACTTTGGTTCAGTTTTTCCATTTAACTGGTTTAAAATTGGAGTTTGTATGTCGAGCTCATTATTGGATTGTTTTTTTGTTTACTTCATGCTGAATACATAGTGTTCTATCCAAATTCAATACAGGTGTTGACGGGATGCATCTTGTTAAATAAATAATACATATTTGCTGCAAACAGAGTTCTTCTGTAACAAATATTTTATGCTTTAATGATTGTTTTGAAATTTTGTGTTTCACTTTCATTATGTGTTTCTAGTTTATTTTTTGGTTCTAGTTCATTTTGTGTTTCTAGTTTTATTGTGAAATTTGTTGCTTCAAGTTCATTTATTGGATACTGTTTATGACAAGATCACGAAACATTATAATTGCATGTTTCTCTGTTATATGTTCACCTTTATCATCAAAGATCACTTTGACCTTCATGTTATGCTTTAGTGATGTGTTAAATATTTATATCTTGGTTATGAATACATGAGCTTTTTCTATGCTAAGTACATCTCAGCCTGCATAGAGGGCCCTTTATTATCATGCACTTGAAATTAGTGATAAATATGTTTATTTATTAGTAAACTATCTATATGCCTGATTGCAATTTATGAATTATGATGGATAGACCCAACAGGTGAACTGTATTTTGCTTATGAATATATCAATTAGATGATAAGAATACATGCATTTATCATGTTTTCTATGAAAAGTCTCAACAGTAGTTGCCTTTCAAGGTGATTGCAGATACACGGAATAATGTTTTAACTTTTAGCAGTAACCCAGAGCACCTGACTTTCACCTAGTAGAGTCTGGAATATTGGTGGGTAGTAAACAGTAACCAAAAAAGAAAAGCAAAGTGAAAGTACTCTCAGGTTGTTATCTAGTCATTGTAGTACCTGTATTTTCATGTACACATTTATGTTATTTTTCTTTCTTTCTTGGGTTCTTGTCTCTTGTATTCCCATTAGTTATGTAGATAGATCTATGGTTTATGAGCACAATAGTAAACAGAAAGTCTATAGAAAATAATTAATATTTTATAATCATGATTACTCTAGTTTGAATTAATTTTTCACCAGATAATTAACATTCATAGTGGCGATTATGAAACCATGGTAGAGGCAATTGATCATCAAACTCTGGTTGATCCATTGCAATGATATCAGTACAGGTACTGTTGAAAAGTGAATGATATCTTGTTGCTTCATCAGCATTGAAAATTCCCCTTCCTTTCAGATTGCTATCTGCGAGTATTCATAGTGACTTCCAACATTACATTTAGGATATTTTTAGGTTAGGAAAAAAATACTTGACCAAAATTTAAAACATAAATTGAATTAAATAGGGGACACCTGGAAGGACTCTAGTTTGCCTGGACTACAGAGATAATCATTCTTATAGTGTTTTAAATTGACCTATACTTTAATGTTATCAACAATTTCATTAATTTATCAGCAGATCAGCATTGAATTAATGTTAATTATTATTACCATTCAGTATGCGACATACTGTTACAGTTTTCACTGCTAGAAATATCAAGACAGATATTATGTATTTTAATTGTTGGTATTGAATACTGTCAGTTTCTCAATTCAAGTGATCATTTTGCCAATTCTTTTTGAAATCATCATTGTCAACAAAGTATTGGGGTGACAGTAAGCTCAAGAGAGAGCTAATTATTCATTTTCTTTAATTTTTATTTTCATCTCAGTTCTTTATATCCCTCAAGCCACTTGGCTACACAACACTTGTCATGGACATTATGACATTTATGTGCAAGAACATGAAGAAGTACATTGGCAGTGCATTTGTATAATTCACACATGTACTGTTGAAAACTAGTTTTGGAAATAATTTTATAATAATCATGGATTATGTCAGAGATCTAGAACATGACATTTTGGTTAAAAGTTTAACAGTTTTGATAACATGCAGTTGTGATAGTTGTTTCAACGATGATGCACTGAGAATATTTCTTGAGAGGACGATTAAGGGAATACAAGCTATTTAAATCATATTGTCATTTTGTTTTAATTATTATACATGGACATACCATGGTTACATATTATTTTGTTCAATGTGTGCTTTGACGGTGATTGTAGACTGTAACATCACCCTGTTAGTAAGAGAAGTGGTTAATTGGATTTGGTTGGCGAGAACTGAGCAAGAATACTGGGAGGAAATAAAGCAATCCGAGCCCCCTTAGAGAAGAAAAATAACATATTTAATCAAAATAAATTAAATGTGGCAGTTCTAATTCAATCTAAATTATGTCAACATAATTAATAGCAGTGTTCTATTTGGATTTATTCCATCATAATAACGAGGGGTGGAAACAGCTCAATGTCCACAACCAATTTTCATAACCTTCCTCCCTTGACCGTGCGTGTATCAACGTATTCCATTTTCCTGAACTTCCTATTCTCTACACTTCATCCCTTACTGGACTTCCTGGTCCTTTATTATGACCTCGTCCTTTTACTTATTGGACTTCCGTCTTCGTACAATCCTGTATCTCTCCCAGAAAGCCGTTCCTTAAAAGACAAAATTACCCTTAAAACATCATCACTTAGTTACTCAGAAGCATACTAGCTATCCACACACTGCGTAAATTCTGACTTAATACGGTAGAACATTACCCTCGCTTCACAGGGACAGGAGAAAAGAAGAAACGTTGAAGTGACCCTTCACAAAGACTTTTCTGGCTTAAGAGCTATAACATTGTAATGCTCAATGCATTCAACGTTATGGTTCAATACAATTCAAAATTCGACACTTCAAAGTAACAATCGTCTACATACCATGACTTTAAACTACTGCTGACAAGTCATGAGGCTTAAAGTGTTCTACTTTGTCAAGTCAACAGGAAAATGTGAATCTGAATTCATGGTTAGGCCGCTTTTGACAATTTGCTTGTACCAACATGACAAAATCCGGGACAAACTAATGCACAAAATAGTTTTAAACAATGTGAAATTGCTTAAAGCTGTACTAGCAAACACAATGCAAAACAATGATGAGAATACATGCACACAGATCTCTCGATTGTTCGTTAAAGACATAAAACTTCACTTGTCCAAAAAGTGTGAAGAGTTTATATAGATTATCATGTCTGTCTGGCCATCCATGGACAGTGTTTATCCACAACAGTTTTGAGTTTACTGTTGTTTTTGTGTTTTGCTTAAACTTTAAACTTCCTTTAACCATGGATAGAGGCAGCAGCCCATTGATTTGATGAATGCCAGGGCGAAGGTTAAACTCTTTATATAGAATATAAAGAGGCGGGTCAAGTTTTATTTGCCCATCTTAGTCAACTTTCATGTTTTTTTATATTTGTTTTAATGTCAAACAGAACACTAGTTTAACATTTCATTTGTTGAAAAGAAGATATATATATATATATATATATATATATATATATATATATATATATATATATATATATATATATATATATATATATATGAGAGAGAGAGGCATGCCAATAATATGTTTAAGTTGAATGCTGTTTTTCTAAACTTAAAACGCAAAAACGAAATTTATCTTGCAATTGCAAACTTTTAAAGTCACAGGGTTAACAACTCAATAGAATTTTGTTTCTTATTATATAATGAAAATTCAAAACTTTTTGGCTGCTAAAGCAACAAAAGGTCATTAGCACGTTAGTTACCAAATTTTACTTCACGTTCTATTAAAAAGTTTGTAGCTGTCGTCCTAAACAGGCTTTATCATTTTTCTCTCTGTTTGTGTAAAAGGGAAACAAAAAATGGAAAACTTAGGCATTTTTTTATTATTATAAAGAAGTATATGAGCAAAATACACTTGGATAAGTAAAGATATAACGAAGTCTCATTTTAAGATCATTTAGTGTTGTTCAGCTAAAGGAAAATTATATTTCTTATCATATAATCACAGTAGTATAGTAAAGCTCTTATCGTCACAAATCCACAAGTAACATGTTTCGTACATTATAACATAATTGCAAAGCATCATCAATAGTTGTAGGCGATGTCCAACTCATTTCTTCTATGTAGAGAGTGCAGAAATTGAATAAATCTCTGTCACATGGATATTCATCTCGAAATAAACATTCTTCTCGACAGATTTCTATTTTGTCTTCGTCCACTGTCTGTAGGTAGCTCCGGGTTCCATAAATCATTGGTAATTTGTACATTACAACAGGTAGGCCATTTGGGCAATTTTGGATTTCTTATACGATGCAAATTCCAAACCTGGACAACGACATCGATGTCATTATTGCAAAGATATCGGTTGTTAATTGGCATTTTTTATCGGAAAATACCCATTCCCATTTCAAAAAGAAAAAAAAAACTATTTCAAGCGTTATAATTTCTCTGGCTTGATACTTTTTTTAACTTTCCCGCTTGTCTGGACATTACTTAAATCTCTCTCTCTCTCTCTCTCTCTCTCTCTCTCTCTCTCTGCTTGCCTTTCCCTAATGATTCGTCGAAAACCTTTTCAACGTTTCGATCACTTGTATCAGAACTTTATTCGTAAGGAACACAGTAGGGCCTATGCAAACGGATTTTAAGTCTTACGTAACTTTCTATATCAAGAATGAATTACCTACATTTCTAAGATTTTCCACATATTTAACCTTTAATTATTCATTGTATTTATTTGCTTAGATTAATTTTTCATGAGCCGTTGTAATTAATTTACTTCATATTTGCAATACCCGTTTCTAAAAATATTAATCAAATTCGCCACAACTGCCTATAGGTGCATTCATAAAACCATCATCATTTATTTTCACACAAAAAAGAATATAAACGGGACAATTTTATCTCCCTCTTTAACCCGTTCATCCGTTTGTGCGTCACTGTGATGGTAATATTTCTTGTTTTATTGTCAACATGATACACTCCGAGATCTTCAAATTGTAATCCGACTTCTCTAATCCTTCCAAACCTCCACTCGAAGCCAAGATACATGATGAACATTATTTTACGTCCTTTTCTTTTAAAATCAATTTTAGCGAGACAGAAAGAATGAAGTTTTATATCATTTTCTGTAAGATTACATCCCATAGACAAAACTGCAGTTGTTTTATTTTGACAAAAATACTTGTTTTCTAAAGGATGGGACCAAATCGATTCAGGTTATAGTTTACACACTTTCTGCTGTTTAAAAAAGGAGAAATAATGCTTTTCGAAAAGTGTCAACATTATGTAGGTGTGAGAATAATGATAACACAAATTATAAACTAATAAAAAATATTACGGTATACCGCTACTCGCGAAATTATTTTATAACAGATTGCAATCACGTTTCAGAGGAATATTGAGGCAAAACAAATTTATATTTATATGTACCTGAAGCAGGCGCATAAAACAAAACTGAATCAAGCTGATATCTATGAAATTCCCTGTGAACTGTCCGATTTCCTTCAACATTCCCAAGGTGTCAATCCAAAACTGGCAACATTGCTCCGCAGAAAATTCCAAAAGATTTATATTCGCTGATTGTCTGTGTTTTGGCCATAAATGAAACTTTCCTGTCCCGTCATAAAATCTTGCATCTGAGCAACATGACCGTTTTCTGTGCCACGATCTCCTCTCATTAAAGCCGGACATCCGTGACGCATCTGCACTGCTTCAATGCAAAAACCGGCGACTACTTTTGAATTGCTGCTAGTTATGTAAACATTAGGCCAAATTATCTCCCTTGAACAACCAAAAACCATCACTGCATCCGTTTATACAGAGCCCATATTGTTTGAGTTTATCGTAAGAATCGACATGCATAATGTAATTCGGTTTTCGTCCAAAGTATTTTCGTCTCCTAAAACGTCTCCTTAGTCGCAATTGTATACCAGCAGGGTCGAGTAATTGCATAAGTATCACCACGGTATCTCTTGATAATATCATTCCGTGTTGAAGACATTGTAAATGCATCCAACAATAGCCTTATTGATAACCAGAATTACTAATATTATCTTCGATAAACTGGGCTGCCTCTAATACATCAAAATGAAACCTTCTTCTAAAGAGACACATTGTACATAGTTTTCGTTTCAGAGTTATCATATTAATGCACTACTCCATGTATCTGGCCTGGCTAACTAAGAATTTCTTTGTAACTCAAACCCAAGTGAAAAAAAGCTGCATAACCTTAAACGATTAATTCAAAATGACAAAAAGGTTCCACAAGTCAAGAGACACTGTAAATCGTAATTACGAGATAGTAAGTCGTAATTACGAGATAACAAAATTGATTTCAACGTGGCATTAACTGGCTTCCGTAAAATATAAAGTTTCCAAACAAACACAGTGCCAAAATTCACCTTTAGGTTATATGTCTTATAGCATACAATATCGATTTGTAGGTATGTTGTATCTTATACGTAGAAAACTCTAGGTGTGTGGTATTTTCACAATCAACAACAATAATGTTGCCAATTTTGATTACCTAATCAGCTTGATATCATTTCAACCGGTAAGTATGTCCTAGAGCACGCATCTATAAAGTTCCGCCATAAATACCACAACAATTTTGATCTAATTTCAAGATCAACACCATTGTCTTTTCGAATATAACAAATATCTCGAAAACGCCACGCATATAAATGCACATATAAATACTTTGAAATATGGATATATTTCGTTTTGTTTACAATGTATTTTATTTACCTAATATGACGGTAGCGATGATATACAGTTATTTGCTAAAAAGAAATGCAGCGTAAACATGTGACAATTTATAAATGGAGGTCAGATTTAAAAAAGGCTAACAATTGTAGTGTATATTTCTTGCCTTGCAAACCAGTACTGCTCCAGTAAATGCACATTTTCCCCAAAAATTCCAGATATTTTTTCTTCACTATGCACAATCCGGGTATAATGTATATCTTGTATATTTTACGATCAATCTAGGGAGTAATAGAGTTGTATATTTTTTTTTTGGGGGGGGGGGCACCAGACAGATGCTCACCCCCCTAAAAAAGGTAAAAGGTTTTATGTGTGTGTGTGTTCCCCCTGATATGTTGTTAGTTGTTTTTTTTTCCATTTAATTCCCCTTTTAATTTTGTCCATCGGGATTATATATTTGATAAGGGGTATTTCTCTTTTCCTAGTGTTTCTTAAGTTGGAAATTACTAGATGGGATTTTATCTACCCAAACTAGTATCTACTTTGGTTGTTTTTGACCATGGCTAGTGGTCCCCTATTATCCCTGTGTTTACTTTGGTTGTTTTTGACCATGGCTAGTGGTCCCCTATTATCCCTGTGTTTACTATTTTTGTTGGTGCTATTTGTATGTTGCTATATATAAGTCTATACTTTGTGTTTTTGTTAGGATAGCTTTTTCCGTTCAAATTAATTTCACCAGTTGTCTTATTTTGTGATTACCCTCTAAGTGCGTTATCACTTAAAAAAATTTAAATTTAGATACGGTTTCATAATTTATGAATTTTGTGTAGATTGAAATGTTTTTAGTTATAATTTTATTATGTTTCAATTTACTTTCTGGCAATATTTAAATTTTTCTAACTCCGCCTGCCTTGAGTCAGGATCTGTACGAATTTATTGGTTATACATTTTCTAACTCAAATAGGGTCGTCTTTTATATATTTAGATTATTTAATCTATATAATTTTTCCAAAATATTTATGTTTTTATTGTACCCTGTAATGGGTATCATGTACATTATGGGATCTGGACATGAAAGAAAAAGTGTTGATATAGAATCCAGAGAAGACAGTTGATTCATGACATGGAAAAGTGCGTAATTTATATTATATTATCCATACAAAAAACCTAATGGGGTGATTTTCCAAACTCTTCCATAGGCATGCTCACTCCACGTAGCGCCATGTGATATAGCCACATAGCGTCCTCATTAATGTACTTGCCCCATTAAGGCGTTATTTAGAATTAAATAATTAAATCTTAAATAATTATTAGTAGTAAAACAATTTTTTTTTAAATTTATAATGAAGAAAAAAAGTAAAAATTTATTAAGACTATTATTTCCTGAACGTCATTACTGGTCCACATTTTACAATTGTCCTCGTTATAAAGTCTGTAATCTGTCGTATTAAGTTCTTATTCGAATTTCCGTCAAGGAAGAGTAGTTGACGTCTGTCGTATTTGTCTACCTTCATTATTTCTATTATGAGTTTGATCTTTTCTTCCTTTGTTTTGTCGCACTGTGTCATCGTGTGATATTTTATGAACGGGGAAATTTTGCATCATAAAGGGCAGCTAACAGGGGTTTTAATCATACGTCGTCTAATTGCCACTTCGCCTGTAAACCAGGCGTTGTGGAGGTACGTATATATTATACTTTGTACCTTTAGAGAGTTGATGTGAGACCAATGCCTCCAAACTCTAGCCCAGTTTATGCGAGGATTTTCTTCCTCTACCTTATTTCTTGTTAATTTTGTATTCAAGTCCCTAATCCAGTCATAAGTCTTACCTTTACTTAGTTCCCATAATTCTTTGTGGTCCTATACCTATATAAAATTTCTTTCATCCCCCTATATAAGTATGGTGCGTCTATTTTCTTACTCAATTTGTTGTTGATGTATATGTCTTGTCTGTTTCTCATACCAAATACCAGCCAAAAAATGTATAATGCTTCCCATGGTGTTTGTGGAGTGCTTCCTTAACTATTAAATCTATTTAATATGTTTTTATATTGTATTAGGGTTGGATTAGGTAAGGCTAATCGCACCTTTAGTTTAGATCTAAATAATGTTGACATTTTTATGCAATGTGTCTTGAAATTCCATACATAGTCCACTATTTCGTTATCAATGGTTTCTAATGTTTTATTTTTAATGTAAACAGAGTTTAAGTAAATACGTCAAATTAGAGTACATGTATGTTTTTACAACCTGTGAATGTTCCATTAAGCTGAGTGGCGTAAGTGCCCAGATATGTATTACATCATTTATTTTATTTTAAACTTTTAAACAGTTTTCTTTCTCTTCATTTGCCCTAAAGAATATCCCTAGGGCTTTTACTCCATGTTAATCAGGTGGGAAGGTAACCCAGGGTGTTTACCCCTCCAGTTTCCTATTTTTAGAATTTCCGTTGTCTCGTGATTTATTTGCGATCCCAAAGCTTTACTAAAAGCTTCATATTCCTTTTGTAAGTGCAAAAAAAAACTTTGGATCATTTATAAAGTTCTTAAAATCATCAGCATGTTGTAGCATCTTAAATTCTTTGGTATTGATTTGGTATTTTAATCCCTTGAATATTAGTATTATTCCTGATTTTTATACTCAGGATTTCAATCGCTATTACGTATAATAGCATTGATAGTAGGTAACCTTGCCTCACTGATATTTGTATTTCAAATTTACCCGTTTTTGCTCCATTTACTTGTACATTTGCAGTTATTTTATTGTACATTATTCTGGTCCATTTTTGGAAATTATCTCCAAATCCAAATTTTCCCAGTACATTTTGCGTATAATTGTGCTCTAATCTGTCAAAATCTTTTTCCTGGTGGAAATGTACCAGAGCACATTTCGAATTTGATCCAATTATGAAATCTATTGTTGTCCTAATGTTAAGTTTATGGTTATGTATGCTTCTACCTTTACCTTCGCATGTTTGGTTAGTGTTTACTATCGTGTTTATACCATGTTTAACCCTATTCGCTAAAATTCTACTCAGTATTTTGTAATCGGTGTTAAGGAGGGAGAAGGGACCTCAGTTTTTTAAGTCAGTTTTGTCACCTTTCCCTTTATAAATGATAGTCATCAAACCATTCCGCATTGAATCTGTCATTTTGTCGTTTTTTAAAAGTATATTATTAAAAAGGCATTCTAAAATTGGTGCCACCTCATTTTGGAATTTCTGATAGAATTCCGCCGTGAGGCCATCTCGCCTTGGTGATTTACCTTTTGCAAGTTTTTTTTTTATTGTGGTCTGCACTTCCTCCACAGAAATGAGTTCATCACACAATGTTTTGTGTTCTGATGAAATTGTATCACATTGTGTTGGATTTAAGTATTGTGTTATTGTGTGACTGTCTATGGTTTGCGTTGTATACAGCTTTGTATAAAAGTTTTGTATTTCCATCATCATTTCCGCTTTAGTTGTCCGTTAATCATTAAAGTGTCTAGTGTCTTCTCTTCCCCCCCCCCCTTTCCTTTTTTCTCCCCGTTTATATAATTCCTTTGCCTGCTTGTATATATGGTGGAATTTACCCGCCCTTATTTCTTTTCCCTTTGTGTCCCATTGTTATAGCTTTTCTAGTTGTTTGGAGAAGCTCTCCTTATCCCTTATAGGTGTTGTATCGTCATTTACTTTTCTGTTTATTTCTATTATCTTCACTTTCTGAATACGTTTACATTTAGTTCAGTGATATATTGCTAATTTTTTAACTTTTGTTTAAATTTATCCCAATCAGTCATAATATTTGCTATATTTTTTTCCCTTTTCATTTGTGAGTATTTTAGGGATTTATTCTTTTATTTCTCAAATTAAGTGTTCATCATCTAAAATTGTGTTATTTCGTTTCCATTCACCCCTTTCACCATCTAGTACAATTTTTTATCACTATTTCCAGTGTTATTTGTTTATGGTATGATATTTTGAAGTCTAGAATTTGTGCTTTTTTATATGTTTTATCGCCGAAATCAGATACATACAATTTATCTATTCTACTTGCTCCATTTACTCCTTTATATGCATATTCATGTGTATATTTCGTTTTTAGTAAATTTAAACATCTATACACATCCTTTAGTTCATATCCTTTTATTAATTTACCCATAATTTCCCTTAGGGCTAGATCTTTACTTGCTAGTTTCCCTTTTTGGTCTACATTTTCACCCACCCAATTTAAATCTACCCCCGTAATCAGCTGTTCTGCAGTTAAACTGTTTAGGTAATTATTTAAGTTTATTTAAACTCCATGGTGACTTTCCCTATTTGCTGGGCACGTTCTCTACTGGCGCGTCAATAACCTTCATTCGTCCACCACAACATTTAAGTAAAATCGCTTTGAGTGAAGATATAACAATAACCGCTCTGTAGTTAGAAACTACTGTAATGTTTATGTTGACACGATACCGAAAGTGTAAATCAACAACCCTTTGTCTAGTTAAATCAAGATGTTCCTACGAACAATAATAAATCGGATACAGCGTTGTGAAATCTCGTTAAGATATCTGCCTACCAGTATCTACATTCTGATCATATCTCATAAAAGTCATTAAGCGATGATTTGCACGTGCTACAAGATTATTTGCAAAGTTTGAGATTATATCTTCAGATTGTTCGTGTTGACCATTTGTCCTCAAGGAAACCTCAGAAACCCCAAATGTGTCAAACACCATTGCATTGTGTTATTGACAGTTTAATCGATTAGTATTTTGAAAAACAATGAATATGTATTGGTACACAAACATCTTGCTATATGCCATTTAAATAAACCATTTTGTATCTGTTGCTACTGACAAGCATTATAACATCGATTGATCTATAAACGCGAGTAATTGTTGTTATTCATCAATCGTTAGTGTCATTACCGGCATTCATAAAGACAGTTTTGTTAATATAACGTTACCAGCATCAATTGTGTTGGTTCGGCAGATTGCATAGTTGTCGATGGTTTCTCATACAAGAACTACTGTGTGCTTAGCTCCGTAAATAACCTTTCTAACATTTCAACAAAATCGAAAGATGTGAGCCAGCAGAATTACATATGAAAATACTTTATCGTCATTCAACATTAATCTACATGTGGCAAATCTTAAGTTGATAAGTTTCATCATTAATGCAATTCAGTTCCAGCTGCATTCATTCTCACGTTATTGTTTTCAGTTTGATCAGTGGCACATTTAGCAAACGTCATTGACGGACCAGCTGATCTTCTATAATCATCAGAATATCTAGCTAAACCCAGTAGTGTTGTAGCAATAGCAACATTTTCAAGACATGATTCATCCTTTATGATGTAGGTATCACTGTTAAATAATGGCATAATTGCAATTTGAACTAAACCACTTTTGTTACTAATTTCGTAATATGTATCATCTGCGATCAAAAATATATCTTGTACCTAAATATTTTAGCTGGATTTTTTTGTTTATCCAACATTATATAATATTATACAACTAGATTGTTAATACTCTATTCGATATTCTCAACGTGGGGAGCTTCATCAATATCAGAAATAAATTCAATAATATCCTCTCCGGTTATCTCCTCTGCTCTCTCGTTATAATCTTTTAGTACGTTATAGCAATGTTGATCATCTACATTCGGTGCTACCAAATATAATTTATTCCATTTTATCCATTTCTTTATCAAATTAAGTCGTAGATGTGTTTTGCTACTTCCCGATGGACCTATGATGATCATTCGAATAGAATTTGGTAGCATCGGATGTGTTTGACACGCTCTTGTTTCTTTAACGCGGTAACGTCAGTAATTTCCATTAGATATCACATAATTATATTATGAATTTATATTGTGTGAAATGCAAAACTCGTATAATTATATTATGAATTTATATTGTGTGAAATGCAAAACTCGTATTCAACATCTATCACAACTAACATTAATAGAGATGCGATTACTGGCAAGAACTCACTGTGTGGTATTAAAAAAATTCCGATTTGTTAGTAGAAAAATGGAGTTGATATCGCCACCAAGTTAACAAAACTCCCAGGAGTTCCTTGGGGGAAACACCTAGGAGAAAGACACCTTCCAGGATATAGTTATTGTGGAGCGGAAACTAGACACGACATCCGACTTGATAACCAAGATCAACCCCGACCTGGCGAATATCCGATAAACGCTATAGATAAGGATTGTCATGCACATGATGTTGCATATCGAATTAAAGACCTTCAGCAACGTCATATTGCAGATATAAAATTAATCCATGCGTTGAATTCATCCCGGATAAATCAATCAAAGAAACATTAGCCTCGTGGTTGATAAAAACCGCGATGAAATGTAAACTGGTATTAGGAGCTGGTAATTAATTATATGGAATCGATTTATTACTCTTCGGGTGGATATTGCGATTAGTAAACTTGACTACGCGGCAAGAATACAAAATACCAAAGCGGCAGATTGATTTCGAAACAAGCAATATGGAAAATTTATCTACCACCACCGAAGAAGATTCAATATGCGTCGTTTGATATTAGTGCTCCAAATGAAGTTCATCAGGCCGATATATTATTTCTGCCACACGATACTGTTAAACAACACAATTACAAGTATGCGTTAACCGTCGCTGACATTGCTAGTAGATACAAAGAGGCTGAACCGCTAACAACAAGACCGCATCAGAAGTTGCTTCCGCCTTCAAAAGAATTGATCGTCGAGGTCCTGTACGTTGGCCAAATCTCCTCCAGAATGATCCTGGTAAAGAGTTTCAAGGCGAAGTATCATGAACGATGAAGCAATATAATGTCACCAAACGACGAGGACATACTGCAATACACCGCGATCAAGCAATTGTTGAGCGGTTTAACAAAACACTCGCAGATAAATTATTTCATTATCAATACACGAAGGAATTCATCGAGTATAAACGATCTCGTGAATGGTTCAAGAGATTACCAGGGGTAATTACCGCACTCAACAATGACATTATTCGAACGATCAATATGAAACCGGTTATCTCAATCACATAAAATATAAACTTACCTCGTCGTGATTTCTCAGCGCAGATATTACCTATTAATGTCTGTCACAGAATTAGGCGAAAATTGAACTGATTTTTGTTGTTCTTGAATTGCAAACGAAACTCACCATTTTCTTGATTTCGTCGTACACGCATTACCTGGGGTGATTAAGTGGCGTGTAACGATTTGCATGTGCCAATTTGTAATTTACGTGAAATCCGAAATACTCGTTGTACGTAGTGCACGTTAAGCTCGATGTGATTTATGTTCACCTATAGAGAGTATATAAGGCGATGGATTTCTCATTATTATTTACGGGAACCAAAATATCTAATCAAAGGATAGATAACCTCGTCTTGCAAATCTCCAGCCAAAGGGGTGAGTGTTAAATTTACATTTCGTTTTATTGTGAATTTTATTCAGATTATCATTTCGTATAATGATGCTTTTTTGCAATGAACGTGGAATATTTGGAATTACTAGTCACTTTTAGACTTTAAATACAATATCGTAATCTACGGCTTAGATTATTTTTGAGACCACTATTATTAGTCTGGTTTTGTTTATTATAGTTGATTCCGGAGATCTAATAACATCGTTGATTCCGTAGATCTGATAACATCTGACAATCACTGATTCAGTCTGATAACATCTGATTCCGTCGTTGATACCGTAGAAGTACATCACTGATAGCGCATCTAATAACATCGTTGATACCGTCTCTGATACCGTAGCTGCTAACATAGTTGTTACATTGTTTCTGGTACCGTAGCTGCTAATAACATCGTTGATACCGTAGCTGCTAATAACATCGTTGATACCGTAGCTGCTAATAACATCGTTGATACCGTAGCTGTTAACACATCTGATACCATCTTTTGATAAACGTCTTTGATATCGTTTGATTTGTTGTGGGACATCTATTGTTTGTTCTGGAACATCTCTGTATAAATTTTCTGAATGTGCTTGTGCCGTTAATTTGTGCAAACGGAATTGAAGTATCTGTCTGTGTGTCGAACTGTCTGTTCGTCAATATCTGTGTAACGTGTAAATATCCGGAAAGCTAGAAGTCCGAGTGTCGGAGCTGTCTTAGAGTTGTAAAACGTCCGGGTAGACATCTAGGGGAGTGAGGAACCGTTGGTTCGGGTAGATGTTGTATGCTGTCTGAACGTATAACTGTGGTGGATCCGTGTAGGGAAACGTCCAATAATAGTATTGGTCAACCCTCGGTTCTCGGGGAAACTGGGAGACGATTCAACTGTTGCTGAATCGTGCGGTTATACAGGGGAGACACATAGGTGTATTGAAATTATAATATAATTTAATACATTGTTGTATTTGCATGCTTATGTCAGATCGCAATAATATTTCAAGTGATCACATAGATATCAATAAAAGCTAGCAACTTGATTCAATACAAGTATATGATCGTGCTAGTTATCGCAATCCATCGTGCGATAGATAGTTTGTCGTTTGTGTTTATTTTTTTTCGTAAATCATTCTTGCATTTATTTAACTTTCGTAAAGGATTCTTGGATCTGTGTATAATCCAAGAGATCCCTTTACATCTGAGATTCCTTTTGTATTGTTATTTAATTTGTTCATGTATTGTGAATGGTTGTGAGTGTAATTGTGGGTTGAGTGCATGAATTATTGTGTTGTTACATCTGTATTTTTTTCATTTATAATTTATTACATAAATTTATATTTTCTTTCACAAATTGTGTTTGTATTGTTCATTTAATCCACCCTCCTCTCGGTAACAATTCTGTTACAATGTCACTGTGAGATATTTGTACGAACCCTGTGAACTTGAATGTGGTAGAAAGAGATCAACTGATCCTATATGGTGTATCACATCACATAAAATATTTAACGTATTAGGTGATCGAACACAAAACAAAAATCAGATCAGAGGACTATCAAATTTCCATATAAGGAAAAACATTATAGGAATTGATATTACTTGAAATAATTAATAATCATAATAATCAATTGGGTATGGCAATATGGTATACCATGCTTAGTCCGTATTTAGCATGAAGGTGATAGACAGAAAAAAAGATCTAAAACTGTTTGTACCAGGCCCTTTGAAGCCAAATTCACTCAAGGCAGTCACTGAGATCCTGCATAACCTTTTTGACACCACACCTCAACCGTGTTTCAGCGACATCCAACAACAAATACGTTATGCATGAGATTGTTTTGAATGGACTTGATTTCACAATACAATAAAATGGCATGGATCATTTTCATAGCATATAATAATGTCCCATAGAGGTAGAAATTTAGTCTTTTCAAACCAGTGACCATATAACATCTTGACATTACGGACACAAATGCATAAATATCAACAAGTACTGAGCGCATTCTGTTTCAAAAAAATGCATTGTGTTAGACGTTTCTGTTATCGATCTTAAAACCAAACAATTTTAAAACAAACACACGAATATTTACATATTGTTCAGATTGTAGGGTCCGCGTTAGTGACATTATCATGCTGGATGCAATCAATTTGTTATTGTTATTATTGAAACAAACATGGAAACATCAAGCCATCTAGTATCTAACCTTCCTTACTTACAGCACTAACTAATGTATATTGGAAAGTAGCACATGTTTTTACTTCGTTGTCACTATAATCATTGAGGAATATTGTTTAGCAAATATACATGCTGCTAACAAAACATACATTGTTTCTTTTTCACAGACTCTTCAATGGAAAATCCAGATTATGGGAGCAATGATTCTTAAGTTTAAGAGAGAAATACAGTTGACACAAACATATACACACACACGAATACACACACACATCTGTCTATATATATATATATATATATATATATATATATATATATATATATATATATATATATATATATATATATATATATATATATATATATATATATATGTGTGTGTGTGTGTGTGTGTGTGTGTGTGTATGTGTGTTTGTGTGTGTGTGTATGTGTGTTTGTGTGTGTGTATGTGTTTTCTTATTATAAATGTGATATTTAACTAGAGGATTAAGTAAGGAATAAATCACTGATGTACTCGTATTAGATCTTAATGTTTAATGATATGTTTATCAAATACATTGCTTCAAGAATATTTCCGTATCTTAACTGACTAGTAACATAATTCATAGATTTCAAGCAGGCTTTTGACCGTGTGGCATTAGGCATTGTGGGCCACAATGAAGAAGTACAACATTGGTCAAACGTTGACCAGTACCATCAAGCAGCTGTACGCCAAGGCTACGAGTGAAGAAATCGCTTAAGGTTTTGTTAGGGACTGGTTCAAAACAATAGTTGGAGTACTTCAAGGCTGTATCCTGTCACCCACGCTTTTCAACACATAGTTAGAGCGCATCATGAGCGAAGCCCTGGAAAACGAAATGAAGTGAAGATAAGTTTGCCACCTTAGTGATGAACCTGGATGAAACATCTTCCAGATTTGACATGGATATAAGCGACGAGAAGAATAAGCTGATATCAACCAGTGGTAAACAAATCTCAACCAAGATTACATTCAGAGTATAGGAACTGGAAACAGTGAGCCAATTCTAATATATTGGTTCCATAATCACCATAGAGGGATCAATAGCAGCAATATTGGATCACGAGCAGCACAAACAACAGTAGCTATGTCAAAGCAAAGACCCATCGGGAGAGACAAGATTATATGTCTGAATACTAAACTCAGAATATAGAAGGCACTAATCACAATAGTTTTGTATTCAGGTGAGGCCTGAACCTTGACAGCAGAATTACAACGAATAATCCAGGGACTTGAAATGAGATGCTCAGAACCATCCTTAGCATCTCGTACATGACCACGTTACAAATGAAGAAGTGAGTAACACCATCAGGCGCCAAGTAAGCCATCATGGAGACTTCCTTACCACCGTCAAAAAGAAAAAGATGACATGATATGGTCATGTCAAAAGAGCCGACAGTCTGTACACCTTAGTAATGCAGAGAAGTGTGCATGGTGGCAGAAAGAGAGGCAGATAGAGAAAACGTGGACTAACACATTCACAGAATTGACCAGGAAACGTTTTGCCCAGACACGGGCATTGGGACATTATTTAGACAGATGGAGGAAACTGGTCAGATGTTCAGCAGCACAGTGCCTATACGACCCACTTGGTCAAGAACCTGATGACGTTTATGAAAATAATTCGTACGAAAATGACGTTGACATATTTGCTCCAAAGGCTATGTACAAGTTTTTTTAAAACAAAAGAAATGTGACACAGTTACCCCTTCGGCATACAATGATCATATTCGTTGCGACACGAGTATAAAACAATTTGGGCATGGTAAAAATCTTTTTTGACGCCTTTCTTTCATAAACCGAAAAAGAGGCAGAATATTATAATTGTTACTATGAACTCAAAGTCTACATATTCTAATGTATAGGTACACCGCATCAAATCTACATATTTGAACTGATACAAAATTTACAGAATGCAAGAACCCCAAAAAATGTTACACTGTCCTAAAAGAATAGAAACCATGAATAGTTAGGGTCGTACGATCATGTTGCAATCTTAGTCAATGCAGTAATGTTATTGTTGAATTTATATTTATATATTAGCTGCTGTTTGTACTACCACGTCTGAGTTGGAACGATTTATAAGTGACACTTTAGTGTTAAATGAAAGCGAGATGCGACTAAGGGAAAATTGCAATTTGTTTGGTGTTAAATTTGGCACTAAAAATGAGAAAAATGAAGACTGCTTCTTCAAAGCCGTCTCTGCACAGTTGAATAGCCCAAGGTTAAAAGACAGCCATAGCATAGGTAAGATAAAAAGCGAAGACGTCTGAACAACTTGGAGAAGACGTGGTTAACCATCTGTGGGACAAATATAACGTAATATTTTAAACATCTCTCTCTCTCTTTTATATATATATATATATATATATATATATATATATATATATATATATATATATATATATATATATATATATATATATATATATATATATATATATATATATATATATATATATATATATATATGAGACTAGTTAGGAGATTAGAGAAATTAAACCACTCTCATCGAACGACTTTTATGTATGCTTTTAGTGGCGAAACAAATAAATAAATTGGAAGCTTATCAGCCTTTCTCAAAACCAATTTATCATGATGAATAATTATAGACCACATGATTCTGATCTCAATGATGATCATCCAAGCCAGTCTCCATTATTTAAGATTGTTCAAGTTAGACAAATGAATAGACTTTGGTTTAAGCTGCTTTGATAAGAAATAGTTTAGAGATACAAAGAAGATCTGGTTAGACTGAATACAATTAAATCTCATAAAAAGTATGTTCTGTTATAGCAGACCTCAACAATCGTATTGTAACATCAAATGATCAAAGTTTGGCTGATTGCAGAAAGGCAATGCTTGATCATCAGGATCAAAGTCAAACGCTTCAGAAACTATTAAGTTTGCTGCTAATATGTTAAAACTTTATTTCTCAACTGATGAGCTTCATTTACAATATACCTTGGTATCCAGATTGTTTCATTTTCTAAAGTTAACTCCCCTTTATGTTGTTATATGTAAGACGTCGACATTCACTTGAAACGTTTTCGTTTGAAATTACATTAATGAATGGTGGCTCTTCATTTAGCTAAGAAACTATTTCAATATTGTATTCAAAACGGTCCAAATAAAGAATATATAACAATAAAATATGAGAGAAATTTACTTTTGGTTACCTGGAAATATTTCTTTCTCGATTTCATGGATGTGCCTATTTTCGAATCATGGTGTAACCTCAATCGGAAAAAAGTATTTCACTAAAAATAAAAGCTAATTTCAACACATACAAAGGATATCACTGCAAATATAATTACTTTGGATACTATGATCCAGAGAGCATACGTTGATTAACATTGTTATAAATCTTATTCTCAAGTGTTGCTAATGATTGCGAAACATGCTAAAAATCGGAGAACTTGATAAAATAATTAAAACCAAATGATTGCAGGTATGTCCGTGTATTTATAAAAGTAACGCATGCTAGCTGTATACTGTATCATGCAATAATTACTTTGTCAACGTTTCACCTAGAAAAACTTGATTTGTTTCTATTATGTAATTGAAATGTTATTGTAATGATATTTCGCTGCTCCGAGAAAATTGTTACAAAATAGGTGATTTTCAAATTTATTTTGTGGACAACACATGCTTACCTCATAGCATATAATTAAATGTCACGATATTAGATCTGGGATTTAGTGGTTATAATCCTATCGGAAAACCACACCTTTTAGAATGCAACAATACAAAACGTTCATAATTCATATTTTTATAACAGCGGAGTGGATACATATGATGTGTTAGGCCTTATTAGGAATTGTACAGGGTACATTTTTCTGATTTGATTATTAAAACGTGACGTCGAATGTTACATCTACATTCCTTTCATCATCTCTCCGAGTTGGTACCTTTTAATTTATTGTAGTATGCCTATCGTTAATTAAACCTGTACAACCTAAATCATATAAAAAAAACACGTTAACCTATTGGAACATAGTGACAAGCTATACTAAAAAACTGGAGAGAACGCATACACTTTTGTTTTGGTCACAGTTGTCAAAACGTGTGGTGGCGAGTACTAGGACTATTTATTGGGAACCATGTTGCATATTCTGCAACATATTGCGAGCTATTGCCAACCAATCTAAAGATATTAGGCGAAACTTGCTTAGTAAATGTGGTATTATCATTAAATATCAATCATTTACCCCTTTCTTAGAAGCTTGAAAGTTTTAGAACGTCTTTAGATATATTTTATAAAATTCTTCCTGTAGCTCAATTTCAAATCTGATAGCTTTTTTTAGATGTTTAATAATCGGCATGGTCCATACAAGTAAAATAAACATAGTAATAATGTACACAGTCTATAATATCTGTACAAAGCTTTGATAATCCTGTCACAATAGATTTCCAGTCGTGATGCACTAAAATGAAGCAAAAAGACAAGTTTGATGATACTATTGTAGTTTTTTTAAACAGCTCACATGTTGGAAACTGACATCGTGGTAGTGACAATCTTTTTTCACACCAGTCCTCAGCAAAATGTGTCATGGATTGTTTAGAAGTTAGATTTCAACGGACAACCGCTACTGCTTGGTCACTATTGCAAAAAATACTACCAAAGTTTAGAGCCAATAAATAGTGAATATATTCCTGAATGTCGAACTTTCTGCATCAAACAAAAATACATAATAATCTGTTTGCTATATATATATATATATATATATATAGCACAATATGTCGATATATATCATCATGCACGAGTGGCAGACCCTCTTGCAGTTTGTGCAGACATGCTGGGAAGCCTGAGTTGCTGTGGTATCTGCCACGTGGCTCTTTCTTACACGTTTCGTTGCCGCCAACTGGTCCCTCCTGGTATCAGCGACTGATATAGCCTTACGTACTGTCAGTCTCCAGGTGCCTTGGTCCTCGGCAAGCACTTCCCAGCCATCAGGTGCGATGTCACATGCCTTCAGGTCCCTCTTACACGCATCCTTGAAACGAAGTGAGGGGCGGCCGACTCTTCTCGTGCCAGTGGCCAGCTGTCCATATTGGATGTCATTAGGCAGCCTCCCATCTTCCATGCGCCGGACGTGTCACAGCCTACGAAGGCGACGTTTGCTCAGCAGGGAGAACATGCTGTGGGTATTTGCACGCTGCAGGGTTCGCTTGTGGGACACGATCTTGGCAGCTCATTTTCAAGATGCGTTTAAGGCACCGTATATGGAAGGAGTTGAGCCGGTGCTTTTACCTCATGTAGGTACTCCTGATCTCACTTCCATATTGAAGGGTGCTGAGAATGCTGGCTTGGTAAACTTTGACTTTGGTTTACTCTGTCAGCGCGTTGTTTTCCAAAACCCTCTTCTTCAGTCGTGACATGATGGTGTTTGTCTTTCCAAGCCTTCTGTCCAGCTCCTTATCAAGCGAGAGAGTGTTGTTGATGGTTGACTCCAGGTAGGTAAAGTTGTTAACTGGTTCGAAGATGACACCGTTAATTTTGATTGTAGATGTGACGTGCTTAGGCTCAAATAAACAGTAACATAGAAAGAGTGAAAAAAACAACCTTGTAAAACCTTAATAAACAATTTATTGAGCACAAATATTTTCCAGAAATCAAAGAAAAACACTTACAGCTTTAAGAATCAATTCCCAAAAGAATCCAAAATTAATTAAAAATATAATCCACTAGTGAAATTGCAAAAGTCCTGGTAATAAAATGTCCTAAAAATTACCAGTTCGAATCTTAGTGAAGCATCCAAGATGGAAGACGATGTCAGGGGATGAAGTCATTTCTGGTCTTATGAAATTTAATGAGCACAATTGTTTTCCAGATAAATAACAAAATAAATCCTCTTGACCCAATAATTTCCAGTACAAGGTTATTAAGAATAACTCAAAACGACACACAACGTAATATTCTAACAGCACAACTTCTGCTAAATATTTCGCTCCAAAACATAATTTGTATACTGTTTTTTCGTAAACAAGGAAGGGGTCATATGATCGTCTACAATCTTTAGAACAAATTTACGTTCAACAAATCTCGTACACACAGCATGATCCAGATGAGAATCAGTTATTTTTACTCTCAAGAACTAAAATAGAAAGATGTTTATAATAAAGCTCCATAATGTCCTTGGAATCAACCATTCATTTTAAAAGCTTGTTTACAACTCTGAAGCCAGGTCAGAAATGAGGTCAACATCTGGTGTTTATTTGTAGAGTAAAGGTCATCTCCCTATGAATGAATCTTAAAATTAAAATGTCAAATTTTAATCTGACAAACAAACAATTAAAACAAAAATATGACTAAAATCAAATATACGTGACCGATTCTCCCATCAAATAAAAAAAAAGGTTTATATGATAAAACTTTCTTTTTACCACAAACCAATTTACACCTGAGGTTAAAAGAACTCGTATAAACTGCATAGTGTATATGATATAATATATTGTTATACACGGGAAAGAACGTCTGCTATTAAATTATCTTTTCCCGTGATGTACCGGATGTCAAGATTATATTCCTGCAATAACAAACTCCACCTTAGTAATCTTTGATTTTTATTTTTCATCTTGCCGATGAAAGTAAGGAGATTGTGGTCACTAAAAACTATAATCGAAGAAGGAACTGAACTAAGATAAACTTCAAAATGTTGTAAAGCCAAAATCAATGCCAAAATTCCTTCTCGATAGTTGAATAATTGCTCTGGTGCTTATTTAATTTATTTGAAAAGTAGCACACTGGATGTTCAATACCATTTTAGTCTTCTTGAATTAAAACTGCTACAACACCAACAGCACTTGCATCGACAGATGATTTGAAAGACTGACTGAAATTTGGAACTGCAAGAACTGGTGCTGTTTCAAGTATGGCTTTTAACTTGTCAAAAGCCACCTGACATGTTTCAGACCAAAATAACTTGTTATTCTTTTTAATAAATTTGTCAGGGGTTCTGCAATTATAGAAAAATTGGAACAAAATTTCCGATAGTATCCGGGCATACCTAAATATCGCAACAGTTGCTTTCTATTTTCAGGCACAAAGAATTTAGAAATAGCCTCCACCTGAGCATCTATTAGTTTAACTTCTCCATGCCCCACAATATGTTCTAAGAATGTCACAGTAGCACGGCAGTACTCACTTTTAGATAAATTAACTGTCAAACATGCATCAGTGAGTCTGTCATAGAATTTTCGAATTGTTGCTAAATGTTCTATCCAGGTGTCGTTGTTGATGATGACGTCATATATATAGGCATCACAATTTTCTAGACCAGAGGTGATCATATTCATCAGACGTTGAAATGTACTTGGTAACATTACTTTATTTTGGTAAAGTCCATCTGGAGTCACAAATGTCGAGATTTCCTTTGCTCTTTTCGTTTGTGGAATCTGCCAAAATCCTTTCAGAAGGTCAAATTTGGTGACATACTTGGCATTCCCGATTTAATCAATACAAAATCGTCAATTCTTGGTAATGGGAATGAATCTGTTTTTGTCACACTGTTCACTTTCCAATAATCAGTGCACATACGGAAAGTTTTATCTGGTTTTGGAACAAATATGCATGGTGAACTACAATCACTTTTACTGGGCTCGATAAAATCATTCTCCAGGAAATATTGAATTTTCTTTTTCAAGTATTCCTGTTTGAGTGGATTCATTATGTATGGATGTTGTTTGACAGCTTTAGAATTTACAATTTCAACGTCAAGAACAATTTTGTTTGTCCTTGTAGGAACATCTGGAAATAGTGCTCATATTCAAATAATAACTGTTTCAGTTCATTTTTTTCTTGCAGTTGCAAATATGAAAGATTCTGGTCTAGATCTTTCATAATTTCAGAAATACAAGGATTCGTCATTTAAATTTCAGTAGAATCTGCTGATATATATTCACTGAGTGGGACACGTACAACTACATTAATTACATGTTTAACATGGCTATCTCTTTCCATATACTCTTTTAGCATGTTTATATGGCAGAGTTGTTTTTGTTTGCGCCTCCCATGAGTATTTATGATGTAATTTAAGTCATTAATTATCCTGCCAACTGTGTAGGTAACATAATATTTGGCCTGAAGAGGATTTTGTGGCATTGGTAAGAGAGCCAGGACTCTTATCTCCAGGCTGAAAACTCCTTACCTTCGATTTTTTTTTATCATATCTTGATTTCATTTTAGATTGAGCAGAGTGAAGATTTGCACTTGCGACCTCAAGAGCCTTTGACAACTTGTTTCTCAAATCGGAAACATAATCAAGAAGATGATCTCAGTATCTTCATTAGAGAGAAGTTTCTCTTTGAATAACTTCAATGGTCCACACACAGTGTGTCCAAAATCCAGTTCAAAAGGACTGAAGCCTAAAGATTCTTCAACTGATTCTCTAACAGCAAACAATAATAAATGAATGCCTTCATCCCAATCTTTATTTGTATCAAAACAATATGATCGGATCAAATTTGTTTAGAGTCTGATGGAATCTTTCTAATGCCCCTTGGCTCTTAAGGTGATAGGCAGAAGATTTGAATTGATGAATGCCCAATTCATCCATAGCTTCTTGGAAACGTCCAGGCATGAAGTTTGAACCTTGATCAGACTGAACAAATTTGGAAAGGCCATACTGAGTAAAGAAAACTGTATCAAAGCTTTTACTATTATTTTAGATTTTATATTCCTCAACGGAATTGCCTCTGGAAACTTTGTTGACCCACACATAATGGTCAACAGGTATTTGTTACCTGACTTGGTCTTGGGTAAGAGACCTACACAATCTACCATAATTCTACTAAATGATTCGTTAAAGGCAGGAATAGGTTGTAGATGAGCCTTAGGTATCTTCTGATTGGGTTTTCCTACCATTTGACAAGTATGACAAGATCTACAGTATTTGGCAACATCACTTCCGATTTTTGGCCAATAGAAATGAGTCAAGATTTTGTGATAAGTTTTATGAATCCCTAAATGACCAGCCAAAGGAGTTTCATGGGCCAAATTACGTATTTCATGTCTGTAAGGTTTTGAAACTAAGTACTATTTGATAGTTCACCGACCACTCATCACCAACAGGTACCTCGGGAGGTCTCCATTTTCTCATAGGAATTCCATTTTTAATGAAATAACAGACAGGAACTTCAGTGGCTTCAGTCTCATTTATAACTCTTTAAAACAAACAGGAGATCTCAAGATCTTTTTCCTGTTCGACGACAAGTGACTGTCGTTTATCACCCTGATTAGAGTAAAGAGAATGAGTTGTTAAAAGAAGGTCACTATGATCAATATTTTCTGATTGCTCCAAACAAGGAGTAAAAGAGACCTGATGAAAAGCCTGACTTATACACGCGTCAGCTAAAGGAATACTCCCTTCATCAACATCATTCCGAGAGCTCTCTTTGCCATAGCTCTGGTAACTGGACTAGCTTGAAACATGCCAACTTTCCGATCTAAATCAGGCATGTCAGTTAAAAATGGATTAACCACAACCTTGTCTCCAGCTAAGTCGTTGCCTAGCAATAAATAAATCCGAGAATGTTCCGACTGTCACAGGTCCTGATACTAAGTCTGATGACGAATTTATACAATTGAGAGGAATATTAACAAAGCCGCACTCTACTCCCTGAATAAGAACACTTTCATTAGAAGAAGACTTCTCAGAAAAAGACAAAGTACCTGATAAAGACTCTGAGAAGCTCATATGTCCCTTAAAATTTTAATAGGGGTTGGATTGGCTGAATCACCCAAGAGTGATATAGAACCCTTCAATACGAATGGTTAATAAATCTCCATAATAATACCAGACTGGGATTTATTAGACCCAACAAAATGTGTTGCTTTCAATGCATGACCGTGACCTCAACCTCTTAGAAATGCGAACATTTGGAACAGGTCTATCTTGATTACGATTCCTATTTTTTAAATTTGTAGCAATCAGAAATAACGGGTCCTTTTTTCTTGCAATAGGTACACGTCGGAAGAGACAAGGATCTAGAATCAAGCTTCTCTGAAGTTTGATTTTTGAAAGATGTGCTAGTTTGAGTTTAAAAAGGGCTTGTATTAGGCTGAAATACTTTTCTGTCTAAAGACTGTTGAGTTGAAGTCTTGTTAACAAAATTAACTTTATGTGTCAAAAAATATTCGTCAGCAGCTCGAGCAGCATTCTTCAAGTTTTCAATCATATGCTCATCAAGATAAGACTTAACGTCACTATGGACACAGTTTTTGAACTCTTCAATTAATCTAATTTGCTTGAGATTTTGATAATCTTGTTCGCTTTTCTTGGCTAAGCACCATCTATCAAACAACTGCTCCTTTTCTCTAGCAAATTCGAGATGAGTTTGTCCAGCTTCTTTTCTGTAATTTCTGAATTTTTTGCAGATAAGCTTCAGGGACTGGCTTATAACCCCTTAGAATGCATTCTTTAACCACATCCTATTCACCTCTTTGGTGAACGGACAGTAAAGTGTAAATCTCACTAGCCTTACCAGTGAGTACACATTGCAATAACTGAGTCCAATGCTCCCTTGGCCACTTTAAATTTTCTGCAACTTTTTCAAAACAAATGCAGTATGTGTCTTCATATTTTCTCTGAAAGAGGGCACTAATCTAATATTCCTTCCTAAATCAAAACCTAAATTTGGATTTGAAGTATGAAGGTGATTTTCACTTGCCAGCTCTTTTTCTTTCATTTTACATTGTTATTCCATTTCTTCCTTCTCTCTCTCTTTATCAATTTGTTCTTTCTTGTAACCGAATGTGCATCTGTTTTTTTGTAATTCAAATTGTCTTTCTTTCTCCTCTTTGTCATATTGTAATTGTCTTTCTTTCTCCCTTCCTGTCTCTCTCTCCTCTTTTTCATATTGTAATTGTCTTTCTTTCTACTCTTTTTCATATCGTAATTGTTTTTGTTTTCCCTTTCCTTTCTCTCTCTCTCTCTCTCTCTCTCTCTGTCTCTCTCTCTCTCTCTGTCTCTGTCTCTCTCTCTCTCTCTCTCTCTCTCCTCTTTTTCATATATATTAGCAAATCGGAAAGAGTTAACAAAAGGATACTAACATAAATGCTTTTGGAAAAAAAAAAACATTGGTTTTGAAAGAGTCCATGTGTGGACGTCATGAAATTCTGAAAATTCAAGAATTGTAATACCCTTGTTGAAAGTATACATCTCAAGTCATTTGTGGGGGTTTGTTTCGAGAACCTCATTTTCCAAATGACAAATACATAATTTCGCTATGATATGGTCACTGTTGTGAAACACATTAGACAGTATTCAGTAACGATTTAATGACTAGTTCTCGGGGTCCTGAAGAATAATACATAATCCAAACATTTAACAGTCAATACAATCAATTTTCCGCTAAATAATTCCAACAACAAAATAGTATTTATGACTTACGAAAGGCGTTTCGAACATGTTAAGAGTATTTGGCCTAACAATTCATGAGATTTTCACGCTTGTATAGGAAAGAAACAATATTGAATTTATTGAAATCAATAGTGTTACATTCAGAGACATAACATCACTCCAGAAGAATATTTGGATCTCAAGGACAGAAAGACATAGATCATTCACGTAGAATTTATTTACTTGAATTCTGACGACACATTCATCATTGTATCATTAGCGTGGTCCTTGGGACAGGATGTGAAAATACATTTTGTGATTCGATACTCTGTCTGACTTTGCTAAGTGGACCAAGCTGATGCTTGCAAAGATAAGGTTGCTTATCATATAAATTGCCATCAGTAAGCGACATTGTGATACGTTGTGTATGTAACAGAATGAATGATTTAAGAACTCATGTAGTACACAGTCATATCAAAGGTATTTTTTAACGTTTACTGTCAACACGAAGTGATCGAGTTATCAGGATATTGTGTATTTTCAGTAGGACCTTATTCTATACAAAACGATTGCAATAAACACATAAATCGTACTAAACCCTAAGCACGCTAATGAAAATGTATTTATCCATAAATCAAGAACTCTCACGGTGGAAAGTGTAATACAGATGTTGTAAAAGTGTCGCTTGTGTACATATATGTAGTTCATACGTAAGCAATAAATATAAGTAAAGACAATAAAACGCAATACATTATCTTTCCCTCATAATGCTCTGAGGTCTTGGCATTAAATGATACAATACATGTGATTATCAATGAAGAAAAAAGTCTCTTAGCCAAAACGAACTGTCATTTACAGATTTTACCTGGATTGACGTACATCTTCTGGGTTATTGTTGTTGTACATTTTCAGCCAGTAGAAGTTCTTTACCGAAATATACAGCTGAAATGTTTGCCTATCTTGTTAGGACAATTTACACTAGTGGTATGCTTTCGGTATTTTTATCAAGAGAGCTTTCTCGCTCAATAAAGTTCAAAGTAAATAAAGCTTGATGGGATGGATGTTATCAAAAATCGTCAATAACACTTCAAGTACATCATTTCATTACTTGCACCAACATGATGGTTTTATCAGGGTTTTAAAACCCGCTACCTTATTCAAATGTCATTTCAGCAGGAGAAAGGAGGTAAGTGAAGTTCCATGTGCTTACTATTTGTTAGTCGTTTAATTTGATTTGTTTTCTGATCAATTTGATTTTTTTTTAAAAATTGTAATTGTACGACACACATACACGCAGTATCAAATCAAATATTGTAATTGTAGGACACACATACACGCAGTATTAAAACAAGTATTGTAATTGTTCGACACACATACACGCAGTATTAAAAACATATCTTGCAATTGTACGATTAGTATGCTATTTGAAATATGGCCGTGACATTACTCGAAAACTCTGCTATTAACAGTGTCAAACTCATTAATAGTGTCAAACTCATGAAGTCCGTTTCCTTTCGTTTGAGCAAGCATACTTTCTTTGCTCCAAACAGTAATTTGGTTTGCAGGGAAAATGATTGAAAATGTCATTGCCATGTTTAAGCACAGAGGTGAGTTAATTACTCTATGAATATCCCAACAAGAGTTCATTTTGCTTTAAAACCAAAAATTATTCTTTGAAGTTTAATTAAACGAGCTTTTTAGCATCGGTATGGAGTTCTTCGAACGCAATATCGTGCAATTGCTCA
Organism: Unio pictorum; assembly: GCA_030141615.1. Taxonomy (NCBI): domain Eukaryota; kingdom Metazoa; phylum Mollusca; class Bivalvia; order Unionida; family Unionidae; genus Unio; species Unio pictorum. Next base: position 1,619,554 of record JARLTB010000248.1, on the reverse strand, counting down.
CTTCGTAACTTGTAAGTTCTACCTGAAACATAGTCGAATTACCTTCAACCCTTTTTATTCAAGAAGAACATTGCATTCTTATTTAACGTTGTTTGTGTGGATTCTTTCCTTTCATTGGGGTTGTTGGGTGTTATTCTCTTACGTCACAAAAGACACTTTATCATATTACAGGCATACCAACTAGATACCAACCTATATCCAACCGCATCTAACATGTGAGTGAATGGATGCTTGAAAACAAGAGAACATTATTATTAATAGATCATGGTAACCGTTACCCATCCGAACATTAATCAAAACCGAAGAACAAATCACTCTTTTACAATAAAACGATCTCATTGGTTTGCCCAAAATGCATATACAAGTCTTGCGTGCATGCACACTGGATTGGTATCGATGCAAAGCTCATTTATATATCTAGAGGAGTGATAGTAATCAGTACAAAGGGGTGGATCTATTAGGTAACGTATTTCCATTGAAAGGGATTATTAGCAATGAATGGAAGACGTAAGGGAATCGAACTAACGCCGTTTTTTTCGAAATAATCGATCTATAAATTTACATTCTAGACTTACATGCAAAGAAACTTAACAGTTGAGATATATAAAAAATATATAAAATTACTTTACTGTTTCAGTCTTGCCAACTTCATACATTTGTCAAGTTTCTGTCGTTTAGAATATAATACAAATAAATAAAGATCAAATTCACAATAGTCTAAAGTGTATTAAAATTCAATATTTGAGACTTATATAGCAAATATTAAAAATGTATTTTACAAACTTTGAAACAGAATACACAAATGTTATGCTCTATTACATAAAGGAATTTTATTTCTGAATTAATAATTACTGAGCAAGAAGTATCTCTGAACTAGTCTTTTACAATAGTCATTAGTATAATTACGACTAAATATAAATTCGTTATGCAATTTAACATTCCATCACATTATAATAAAAAAAACTGGAAACAAATTTGTTGGAGACATGGCGATCTTAGATTATATTCTTATCATAACATCTTAAACATTCAAATCCCTGTAACCATAACATCTTAAACATTAAAATCCATGTAGTCATAATATCTTAAACATTAAAATCCATGTAATCATAACATCTTAAACATTAGTATCCCTGTAATCTATAGAAAATCTTACAACCATATTCAGTAAGTATTCTGTAAGAAACATGAGCCTTTTGAGTTCTGACGAATTGCACTAATTTACGCCGATATAAGTCTTGATATATCTGTAATTTGGAATGTATCCTAGAGACCAAGTAAGGATATACTCCTGCCTATCTTGTATCTAGCTTCGTCTCAGCTCAAAGAGCCTTCTATTTTTTCTACTATTTTCTGTTTATGTGTACGTCATTCGACAACATTTTGCTGTAACAGCTTTTATCCTAAAATTTGACTGATATACTCAGCAGAAAAGAATTGGCTTGCTTGGCACACCTTGCTACATACCCTACATTTGATGTCTTAGAATATAAGAAGAAATGTGTTTATATTGCGATGGATTTTACAATTTCACTTAAAAACCAACATCTTTATTAAACTTATTTAAACTTGTTTTAAAAGAATAACAAAAAATGTTTTTAATGCACCTACTGACATATTCAGTACTAACACAGATATTAGTCGTTAGATGATAAAATTAGGATAAAAATTAGGATAACAATTGTGTCTCTGATATCGAGTGTAATTCGAGGAATAGTTCAACTGCATTTTTGGGGTGGACAATTAAACATTGACAAATATGCTTACTTTCCTACGAACCTGTCGTCATTTGCTCTTTAAGTATGGCTCTAGACAGAAGCTTTTGCTATGAGCTTAAACTGAATTAAGACTCATATTATCTCAGATTTAATAATATTTGGGCTAGATTTCTATGTGAAGAAATAAGTACAAAATTCAGGCATAGAAACAAGTGTCATGCATATATACACAATTTATGCTTAGCCTTGTGTTATTTTAGTGTAGAAGACATTGCTATATCCCGTTTTGTTAGAATTAATAAAATAAAAAGGAAAAAAAGATAGTTTTAATTGTTGAAGTAAATTGGTTGTATCTAGGAGTTTCTTTAATTTTTACAGTGACTACCAACGCAAACAGTTCTGTGTTTGACTCACCAGTACTTCATAATGGTGAAGTTCGGCTCCCATGATTCTTTAGTACAAGGTATTACGATGTTTATTTGCAATATGTCATTCCAATATAAATAAAACTGTAAACTAACATATCTTGTAAAACTATCGTTTTCATCTGCCCTGATACCATATTGTAGTGGTCGGGACCGTCGAGCATAGGTAAACATATTCCTAATTCATTAATGGAATACTTCTATTTTGAATTGTTACAATGCTATGCGAAGTGAGAGTTGGATTCTAAATAATCTTTAGTTATCCTACATGCTAATTAAACTTCATGGTTATTATTATCCCTAATATACAACAATGTATCCTGTAATGGGAAGATTATCCATAATATACAACCATGTATCCTGTAATGGGAAGATTATCCATAATATACAACCATGTATCATGTACTGGGGAGATTATCCATAATATACAGCCATGTAAATTGTACTGGGGAGATTATCTATAATATACAACCATTTACCCTGTACTGGGAAGATTATCGATAATGTACAACAATGTATCATGTACTGGGAAGATTATCCATAATATACAACCATGTATCATGTACTGGGGAGATTATCCATATTATGCAACCATGTATCCTGTAATGGGAAGATTATCCATAATATACAACCATGTATCATGTACTGGAGAGATTATCCATAATATACAGCCATGTAAATTGTACTGGGGAGATTATCTATAATATACAACCATTTACCATGTACTGGGAAGATTATCGATAATGTACAACCATGTATCATGTACTGGGGAGATTATCCATAATATAGAACGATGTATCATGTACTGGGGAGATTATCCATAATATCAGCCATGTATCCTGTACTGCTAAGATTATCCATAATATCAGTCATGTATCCTGTACTGGGGAGATTATCCATAATATGCAACCATGTAACCTGTACTGGGAGATTATCCATAATATACAACTATGTATCCTGTACTGGGGAGATTATCCACAATTTATCATGTACTGGGAGATTATCCATAATATACAACCATGAATCCTGTACTTGGGAGATTATCCATACTATACAACCATTTATCATGTACTGGGAGATTATCCATAATATACAACCATGAATCCTGTACTTGGGAGATTATCCATAATATACAACCATTTATCCTGTACTGGGGAGATTATCCATAATATACAACCGTGTATCCTGTACTGGGGAGATTATCCATTATATACAACCATGTATCCTGTACTAGGGAGCCATTTGATGAAACATTCATGCTCGCTAAGGGTTTCACCAGATGATTAACTTTGCATGCCGTGGTTGAACATACCGTTAATAAATCTCACAACGAAGTCAACGTTTGTTTTTGTTGCAGCAACGACAGTGGCATTGCCTAGGCATGGACATAGACAAAGTTAGGTGAAGGCCACTCCAGCCTTTCTGAAATATTCTTTTATTACAAAGGGGAAAGAACTCTAACTGGGTTTTACTCCAAATTCGTGACGACAAATAATGAGGCAGTCGGATCACAATAACTTTGCTAGAACTCCACAAAGCTTTTTGAAAAGACTCCAAATAAGTGACTCTTCATGTTCACTAGGTCCAAACTATAAAGATTTTCATAAAAAAGCGATCATTTCATAAAGGTTCTTTCTTATAGTTCTAATGTTATCTAAATTTTGTTTATCAGATGCATTATATTGATCAATTGTTTTTAAGCATGAATATACCAGTATATGTAGGTCTATAAACTAATAAAAGATTAGATAAATATGAATTCACATTAATATTTATTTTACCCTTATTTATTAAATTGACGTTTGCTATTGACACATCTAAGAGAGGAAATTGACTTAAACGTCTACTTTGCCAACCTTTCGTATAGTGAATCATTTTTCAACCTTTCCTGAGACGTTAGCTGCAAAGGCTATATTACATGGTAATGTAATGCTTACATGTTTTCCAGTGTATGGCAGAATGTGAAATCCTGTTAAATTCGATTTGTCTCCTTCATTGTGTTTAATACGGTCAAGACGGTAAACCATTTGTTAAAATGTGTAAATATGATACATATTATATGGCATTCAAGCCTCAAGATGAGAAAAGGTGTATATAACAAATTGTTTCTGCGATTATCCTTATTCGGCAATTGGGCATCATGGTAGAATCAGCCATAATATAATGTATCACGTACACCAATATGATGCTCCTCATATTATAGTCTGGTAATTACAACGTATTTTGACATTGTTAATTTTAATATAAAAGGACATTTCATAGAATATTTGTCACTAACAATGCCTTGGTGACACTACTCTTTCTCAAACAATCCCAGTGCCTTCTCGTAACTCTTGAAATCAATTTTAGAGAGGATAGCCTTGACAAATATGGACACGGTTTAGATAAATATCCTCTAAGAGTTACTTCGTACTGTCCAACCAGTTTTCCATCCAATCGTTCAACTAGGACTTCATACTGCGATATACAGGGCCTTGTCGCAAATACAACAAATATTCCAAAACGCCATAGTGGTTTGACACAATCCTAAACATGTGTTATTGAATGCGTTTTAAATAGGCTAATCCAAACAGAATCGAGTTATTTAAAACCATGGAAACAAATATAAATTCACATCACACATGCAACAAAGCAGTGTGCTCACATCGACTTAGCAGTAAGGACAAGACGTAAGAGGTAACGCAAAACCTAAAACGACATTGACATTTTCATCTACTCAAGACATTAAAACCAAATGGTTCAAACAGGACTTGATAGATCTTCCATGCCTGATAAGAAAATGAAGTTTGAATAATTTATGTGGATAGAATATAATCCACTTTCCTAAATTGCAATGTCAGCTCATATCCAACGCGAAATCCAATGGCCAATTAAAGACTCTATCGAACAGAATAAAATTACATGTACCTCAAAGTAAAAGTGGTCACACAAAAAATACTTATTCAAGCCTAACTACTAACATCTCTTCCGAGAACAATTCAATGCATTCTTTATTTACTGACGTGGATTTGTATCTCAACAAAACCCTATTCAGCAACAGCATGGACACGTAAGGCTACCGAGCCTTGCTATATGATTTAAGTACGTACGGAAAATTCTATATGACTCCTGAAATAATAGGCAAGTTGAACAATAAAAAATTCAGTGATGTAGGTTACTCAGACGATCTTGAATAAGTTAGACAACAACACAGTTGCAACCTTTTATCATTCGGAAAAGTCGTAATATGGAAATGATGGGCATTGGATTTGATTCTGCAGGACAGTTAGTTTGTATAACGGAATGGATAAAATTTCACGCTGAATGGTAGTTGTACTCTTTGCATCTTATAGCTAGAGCTAAGTATTCCAAATCTAGCGCAGAAAAAAACGAGAATATGAATGCAATTTGCAGAAGTACTATCCAGAGTAGAAAACGAAATCGGTCAAACCGTGCCTAGAAACATGGCTAAAATTACCCATGCAGGATTGGAACAAATGTACCCATATGAGAGTCAGCAATGCAGACCTTGATGGAGATGTTTAAAGATTGAATTTACAAACTGTGTTTACCAGGCCGTTATAAGCGAAGTTTACTCATTGTAGTACTTGAGATTCTACATGATGTTTTTGACAATTTACTCCAGCTTTATATCAACCATATATTATACCAACTGTCCTATTCATGACAGTCTTATGGACTTGATTTCGCTCTGTAAGGACAGAGCAAGCATCGTTTACCATTATATTGTCGACATTAGGTTATCTCATAGCAAAGACAACATGACATATATATCAATAAATACTGATTACAATGAATGCTATCGATAACGGAGAGAAACGTATATACTACACTCCAATTGCAATTTTGCAAGACCTCTCTGTTACCAATTTTAAACGAAATAACTTTAAACAAAAATTAGACATAAATAAGGATTGAGATTGTATTGTCCAATTTTAGTGACTCAGTCGTGCTGGATGCAATTACTTCGTAATAGCTATCTTTTAAATAAGCGTGGAAACATAACAATGCATTCTAACTAGACTTTATAACTTACCGTGCAACCTAATGTACATTACAAAGTACTGAATATTTGTTACATAGCTGTCACTATACTTAGTTAGGAATATCGATAAGCTAGTATAGAACCTGTTGCCAAAACATGCGATGTTAACTTTTTACAGACAATTCGGAACCTACAAATCAGGACAGCATAGATCGTGGTCCATTAAGAGACAGCGGTAAGGCAGATATATGAAGCCTAATAGTCCTTATCATCCTTTCTCTGTTCTGTATCTCTATAAACAAAATACATATCGTTTAATATAATACTAGCAAGAAATCGTAGGACATCACTACGAAGAAAAATGTTAGCAACTGAGTGAAATCAGGGCATTCATATTGTTTCAGATTGGAGCAATGCAACACAGCCCTCTACAGTTCAAACTAGTGTCTTGCTTATGGCTCATGCATCCCAAACTTAAAAATCAGGACTATGCTAAGGATGTTTTCTAGTGCATTTTTACTATAAATATTAGAATCAGATTTTCTTTCACCCGCATAATTTAAAAGGTTCAGGGCATATGAAAAGATTTGTTGCTGGTGAAGGTTTGAAAGCTTTTGGGTCAAACACATATGGTCGGAATCTTTTTAAGTCAATCCCCTTCATCGTCCCCAAGATTTAAAACGGCAGCTATTTTGTCTGAGCATCCTTAGCGGATGTATGCATTCAAGTGCCTTTGCTTACGTCCAAATACTATTTACGTTATCAAATATAGGGTATAATTTTCCACTAACAAAAAAGAATTCAGGCTGGATATGATATACATAGGTGTAAAGTTCCTACCAATTCCAATTTAAACTTACTTTTAGAACATACAGGATGATGACATATTATATTCATCTATTTACAGTTTCCGTTTGTGTGTCGATAGAATAAACCTTTCATGGTATTATTGTGCACAAGTGGTCTTACTTTTCATTGTAACATTTTAGCGCTCGTTAACATTTTGTTTATAGTGTGTCTGTATTTAAGAGAAGGCGAAAATTTGTTTTCATATATTTTTGTACATACATTTAATGTATATGTGCATTTGTTAATATATATGCATATTAAGAAAGTAACATTCACTGTTAGATGTATTTATATATTCAGTATCAAATTTTCTAGTCTATCATGGTCCTATATTACACGTTGAACTGATGGCCAATGAGCTACGCTATCTTTCTACAAGAGGTCGAGGCTGTCACTATGAAAAGTCTTACTTGTCTGTCTATGGTAAAAACAATGATGTTAAATTCATTACCAGTAAAAAAGCAATATGTGGAAAAAAATTGCAAACATAGAGATACACAATGTCGTCATATTCTCTGAGCTATGGCAGTCATTTATTGTGCTTTCTTCATAAAACACAAAACAAAAATCAATTCAAAAGACTTTCATATTTCAACATAAGGAAAACATTTCTAGGAATTTGAAATTACTTGAAATAAGTAATAATCATAATAATCAAAGGGTTTGGCAATATGGTTTATCATACTTAGTCCGTATTTAGCATAAATATGATAGAACAAAAGAAAATCAAAAACTGTCTACTTTTTGCAATGTGGTAGTCATTTGTTGTGCTTTGTTGATAGAACAATACAAAAATTAAATCAAGGACTATCGAATTTTTTCATATAACAAAAACATTTCTTGGAATTGGTATTACTTCAAAAAATAATAAGCATTATAATCGATTGGGTATGGCATTATGGTTTACCATGCTTAGTCCGTATTTCGCATAAAGATGATATAACAAAAAGAATGAACAACGGTCTATTCGCGGCTCATTGAAGTCAAATTTACTCAAGGTAGTCATTGAGGTCCTACATTACTTGTTTGACACCACACCTAAACCGTGTTTCAGCGACATCCTACAACAAATAAATTATGCATAAGATTGTTTTGCATGAACTTGGTTTCACAGTAGAAAAATATGGCACGGATCATGTTCATAGCACATAATCATGTCCTTTACAGGTGGAAATTCGGTTTACTCGTACCGGTGAAAATATAAGATTTTGACAATACGGACAATAATGCTTAAATATCAAGTACTGAGCGCATTCTGTGTCAAAAAAATATAAATATGATAGACGTTTCTGTTAGCGATTTTGAAACCAAACAATTATAAACAGACACACTAAAAAATAAATAATATTCAGACTGTAGGGTCTGCATTAGTGACACTATCATGCTGGATTCAATTAGTTTGTTATTGTTATTATTGAAACAATCATGGAACATAAAACTAACTAGTACACAACCTTCTTTACTTACCGTACAGACTAATGTATAGTGAAAAGTGCTACATGATTTTACTTCGTTGTCACTATAATTATTGAGGAATATTGTTAAGCAAATATACGTGCTAATAACAAAACATCCATCGTTTTCTTTTCACAGACTCTGCGATCGACAATCCAGGTTATGGTAGCAATGATGATCTTCAAGGTCAAGAGAGAAATACAATTGACATACACACACATAAACATACACGAACATGCAAACACACACACACTTATATATATATATATATATATATATATATATATATATATATATATATATATATATATATATATATATATATATATATATATATATATATATATATATATATATAATAGTTGTTTCTTATTTTAAATGTGATATTTAACTAGAGGAGTAAGTAAGGGATAAATCACTAGTGTATTAGATATTAATGTTTAATGATATGTTTATCAAATAGATTGTTTCAAAAATATGTATGTATATTAACTGAATATTAATATAATTCATATATTTCAAAATTGGCTTTGGTGTTTCATGAGGCATTGTGGGACACAATGAAGAAGTGCAACATGGATCAAAAGTTGACCAATACCATCCAGCAACTGTATGAGAAGGATACCATTGCAGTAATTGCTCAAGGTTCTGTGGGGGACAGGTTCAAGACAACGATTGGAGAACGTCAAGGCTGTCTCCTGTCACTCACGCTTTTCAACAAATACTTAGAACACATCTTGAGCGAAGCTCTGGAAAACCACTTTAGGACAGTCAGCATTGTAGGGCGTAACATCACCAACCTACGCTTTGCAGACGACACTGATGTGCTGGCAGACAAGGAAGACGAGCTTGTCACCTTTGTGAAGAACCTGGACTAAACAGATTTGAGATGAAGATAAGCACAGAGAAGACAAAGCTGATGACAAATAGTAGCAAACAAATCTCAGCCAAGATTAGAGTCAGAGGACATGAACTAGAAACAGTGAGCCAATTCAAATACCTTGGTTCCATAATCACCGTAGAGGGGTAAATAGCAGCAATTGTGTCACGAGCAGCACAAACAACGGCAGCTATGTAAGATAAGACTCATCTGGAGAGACAAGAATATCTATCTGAATACAAAACTCAGATTATTGAGAGAACCAGTCATCTCAACCTTTCTGTATCAGGTGAGGTCTGGACCCTGACAGCAGAATTACAACGAAGAATGCAGGCACTTGTAATGAGACATGTTACAGAACCATCCTTGTCATCTCTTACATGGACCACATCACAAATGAAGAAGTGCGTAACACGAGTATAAAATAAGTTGAGGACGGTGAATATCTTTCTTGACGCCTTTTTATTGTAAACAGAAAAACAGGAAGAATATTATAATAGTTAGGATGATGTCAAACTCCACATATTATATGCATAGGTACACAGATTAAAATCTACATTTTTGAACTCATACAACATTTACAGACAAAAAGAATCAAATGAAAAATGTTACACTGTCCTGAAAGAATAGAGAACTTGATTAGTTAGTGTTGTACGATCATGTTGCAGTCTTAGTTGATGCAGTAATGTTATTGTTGAATTTATATTTATATTTCAGCTGCTGCGTGTACTACCCCAGCCATGTTGCAACTATTTCTGCATGACAATTTAGAGTTAAATGAAAGCGAGATGCGATTAAGGGAAAACTGCCGTTTGTTTGGTCTTAAATTCGGCACTAAAACTGAGGGAAATGCAAACTGCTTCTTCGAAGCCGTCTCTACACAGTTGAAAAGCACTAGGTTAAAAAACGCCCCTAACGGAGAAGATATAGAGGAGAAGACACCTGAACAACTTAGAGAAGACGTGGTTAACCATTATTGGGATATTGCTGAGGTTATATTTTAAACATCTTCTCTCTATCTGTCTCTTTCTCTCTCTCTCTCTCTCTCTCTCTCTCTCTCTCTCTCTCTTTGAAATGCGATAGAAGGTGAGAAAAATTATACCACTATCATCGAAAGAATTGTGTTTATGTTTTAAGTGGAGAGACAAATAAATAACTTGGAAGTTTATCAGCCTTTTTCAAAACTAATTTATCATAATGAATAAGTATAGACCACATGATTCTGGTCTTTATTAAAACTTTTACAAACCACTGCACGCTGAACATTATGCACAATGATGCTTCCCCGAGCAAATCCATTGTTTCAAGGTAGACTAATGGTTAGACGTTTGTTTAAGCTGCTTGGATCATAAAGAGTTTAGATACATTAAAAGTAGAATGAAGTTGTGATCAGACTGAGTTCAATTAAACCTCTTAGAAAGTATGTTCTGTTACAGCAGATTTACAAAATCTGTATAGTAACATCAAATATGATCACAGTTTGGCTGATTGCAGAAATGCAATACTTGATAATCAGGATCCAAATAAAACGCTTCAGAAACGTTTAAGTTGCTGATAATATATTAAAACTATATTTCGCAACTGGTGAGCTTTATTTGCAAGACACCTTGGTATCCAAATTGCTTCATTTTCAAACGTTATATTCCTTGTATGTTGTTTTATGTAAGACGTCGACATTCGCCTGAAACGTTTTGGTTTAAAATTTGAATAAATGGATGGTGTCTGTTCATCCAGTTAAGAACCACTTTTAATATTGTATTCAAAGCGGTCCAATCAAAGAATGTATGACTATGACAATAAACTATGAGAAAAATTTATATTTGGTTACTGTTACGTACTTAGGCTCGAATAAAAAGTAACATAGAAAGAATGAAAATAACAAGCTTGTAAACACTTAATAAACAATTTATTAAGCACAAATATTTTCCAAAAAAGAAAAAATAAACTTACGGTTTTAAGAATCGATTCCAAAATTAATCCAAAAATAATTCAAAATATTATCCACTAGAGAAATTGGAAATGTCCTGGTAATAAAATGTCCAAATAATTCCAATTTCGAAGTATCCAAGATGGAAGACGATGTCACTTGATGAAGTCAGTTCTTGTTAATAAAATTATATGAGCACAATTGTTTTCCAGATATATAACAAAATATTTCCTCTTGATCCAAACGAATTGAAATAATTTCCAATACAAGGTAATTTAAAATAACTCAAAACGACATACAACTTAGTATTCTAACAGCCCAAGTTCTATTAAATAGTTCGCTCCAAAACATAATTTATATACCTGTTTTTACGTAAACAAGAAAGGGGTCACATGATCTTCTAGAATGTTTTAGAACAAATTTGCGTTCCAAAAATCCCGTAAACACCGTATGACCCAACTAAAAATAGAAAGTTTGTTTGTTTGATTAGGATTTTTAACGTAGCTTTAACAATTTTTCAGTCATATCGCTACGATGTCTGAAGTGAGGCAGTTTATAGTGATGTCTACCACTGGGGCACCATGCCGCAGACATGTAGCATGATGTCCCACCCAGTCACATTATCCTGGCACCAGGCCGACCAGTCCTAACGCTAACCTCTTAATGCTGAACGTCAAGCGAGGCAGCTGTTAGTACCATGTTTGTAAGTCTTTGGTATGACTCGGCCGGGGATCGGATTTTTTTTTTTTTTAAAATAGAAAGATGTTTATACAATGCTCCATAATGTCCTTGGAACCAACCAATCATTTTATAAGCTTGTTTACAACTCTGAAGCCAGGTCAGAAACGAGGTCAACACCTGGTGTTTATTTTGTAAAGTACAGGTCACCCCCCGCTCCCAATGAACGAATCTTAAACTTAAAATGCCAAATTTGAATCTAACAAACAAACAAATTTAAAAATAAATGACTTAAATCAATTATACGTAACAGTAACCTGGAAATATTTCATTATCCCTTTCATGGAAGTGCATATTTACAAACCTCTTCCTCAGATCTGTAACCTAAGTTGGAAAAAAAACTTTTCCAAAAAATTTAAAAAGGTTATTGCAACACATACAAGGGAGAGAACTGCAAAAAGAAATACTCTGGATACTAAGGTGTATTGCATATAAATCCACATCATACGTTGATGAATGTTGTTATAAATCAAATTCTGTAGGGTTACGAATGGTTGAGAACTATGCTACAAAAATCGGACAACTTAGGAAAATCAATAACAACAAATGCTTGCAAGTATGTCCGTGTAAAAAATCGGGCTATTTATATATGGAAAGCACGCTAGCAGTATACTGCAGCATGCAATATCTACTTTGTCAACGTTTCACGTACAAAAACTTGTTCAGTTTCAATTACGTCATTAAGATGTTATTGTAATGATATTTCGCTGCTCCGACAAAATTGTTACAAAATATGTGATTTTCGGGTTTGTTTTGTGTATCACACATGCTTACCTCATAGCATATTAAATGTCACGAGCTTCTATCTGGGATTTGGCGGTTAAAATCCTACCAGAAAACATAAATTTTAATATGTAACAATACAAAGAGTTCATAATTCATATTTGTATAATAGCTGAGTGGATACATATAAAATGTTAGACCTTATAAGGAATTTTACAAGTCGAATGTTACATCTACATGTAATTCATCATCTCTCTGCGTAAGGTACGTTTACCTGCTTAAATACATTTTACTGTAAAATGTCTTAAGTCTACCTACATCATAAGCAAACTGATAAAAGCCAACGAGGGTTGAAAATAAATATCCCATGATAATGTCTTTGTCATCCTGCATTCCACTCACATGAATCATTTCCTTTTACGTTGGGATTATATTGAACTTACAGTAAATTCTTAAAAATAGACGTATCAGGAAGAATTGGGAAAGGTAAGACAATATGTATCATTGTTGGGATGACTAGTTGACACCTTTTAATTTACTGGAGTATGACTTTCGGTAATTAAACCCATAAAACAAAACACAAAAACAAAAACGTTAACATATTGGAATATAGTCATATTCTATACTAGAAAACTGGAGAGGAGGCAATAACTTTTTATTTGGTCAAAGTTGTCAAAACGTGTGGTGAGTAATAAGGTTTTTTTTTATTGGGAACCATGTTGCATATTCTGCAACATATTGCAAGCGATTGACAGTCGATTTAAGGATATTAGGCTAGATTGGCTTAGTAAATGTGGTATTACCATTAAATATCAATCCATCACCCCATTCTTATACGTTTGAAAGATTTGAACGTTTTTAGATTTATTTTATAAAATTCTTCCTGTAGCTCAGTTTCAAATCTCATAGCCTTTGTTGGATGGTTAATAATCGCATGGTCCATACAAGTAAAATAAACATAGCATTAATGTACAAAATCTATCCTATCTATACAGAACTCTGATAATCAAGTCTCAATGGAAGACATAGAGTCCTGGTGCACTGACATGATACAAGAAGGCACGTTTGCTGATACTTTTGCAGTTTTTGGAACAGCTCAATTGTTGAAAAGAGACATAGTGATAGTTACAAGCTCTTTTCACAGCAGTCCTCAGCAAAATGTGTCATGGATTGTTGGGGATTCCGATTTCAAAGGAGAACCGCTACTGCTTGGTCACTATTGCAAGAAATTCTACCAGAGTTTAGAACCAATAAGTGGTTAGTATATTAGTTGATGTCGAACTTCCTGCTGCAAGCAAAAATACCTAATAATCCGTCCACTACAGATATATATATATATATATATATATATATATATATATATATATATATATATATATATATATATATAATTGTACTTAATGATCATACCACATTGTCATCATTTGTCACGATAATCTCAAGTACTATTCTCAACACTTAATTGTTGTCAAAGTACATACAGTTTTAGTTTCAATTTTTGTACTTTCCAAATAAAGGGTGTTGGGAGTCGGGATATTGCAAGCATATTGGGATATAGGAAAAGGCTGTCACATTCAACAGGAAAATAAATTACTCATCAATAAATAGTTATTTGGTTGTGTGATTGGCCACTTGCCTCTATCGTTTGTATGAGACATTTTCCTGAAGCCATGAAGAAATATAATCCACTATTAATGTGAAAATATATAGGTCATTCTTCTTACTTTCTAGATTTGTATGGTTGGTATTAAACGCGCTTTTGCGAACACAAAATAAATCGTAAATATCAAAGGGAAATGACTTAATCTACACTGCCTTACACAAACTGCATCTTAATCAGAAATCATGAGAAGTGCTGATGTTAATACATAAAAAAGTATAGTCATTGTAATCAAAATACAACGATACAAATTTTTAAAAAAACGAATATTTGAATCAAAAAATGTCTCTTGGATAATCATTTCAATACAAATTCGGAAATATATTTATATATACAAAAATTAAATATATAGTCACATTCAAAAGATAAATTAGCAGACAGAACAGAAGTAAACAGAAGCCATGCAATAAATATTTATTAAATTAATAAATAGATAATTTATTATGAATGAATGAATGAATGAATGAATGAATGAATGAATGAATGAATGAATGAATGAATGAATGAACGAGTAAGCAAACTATATACTGCCAACGATAAAGGAAAGTGACAGACTTTAAAATAAAGATGCATTACATTATTTGCTTCTTAGACAAAGCGGTCATGTGCACAGAATACTAAAATTTAAAAATATATATGCTATAGAAAATAACAAACACGCTGGTTAGTGTTGTAGACAGTGTTCGTTATTGTATACCTCCCTATCAATTATCCCCTGAGTACATTACCCCCCGGTTTATTACCGCCCCGCCATTAGCATCATTTAGAAATACAGATACAAAATCAAGCTAAATCGTATACAGTGATGACGGCGAGCAGCGACGAAACACAATCTCATAATCTGTGCTGTTTTTATACTATTGTATTGTCTTCACCTCATTGAATACAATTAAATCATAAATAGTTTCTAATTAAGTGTACACAAACACAATCTGATAAGTGTATTGGCTTCACAACAATATTATTGATTTTAATATTGAACATTCAAGGACAAGTTTATTCTTTCAATGCTGAGAGTCATTTACTAAAATAAAAATTTGCAATTTGAAATTTATTTTAATTTATTTTTTAGTCGTAGGGTATAACACTTAAATGTTATATAGTAATATATGGAGGGAGGGGAACCGGGGAATAATGTACTGATGAGGTAATTGATAGGGGGTAATGGCAGGGGGGTAGTTGCAGAGGGTAATTTCCTAGACCCTTTAAGAATATGGTTATGAGAGAGCAGTTTCTAAAATGTAACACGAGCATGAACATGGTATATGTATATGGTGTTGTTGGGTGAAAGTATATTAAACCGGTAAAAGTAAACTTGACAGTGAACGTCCGACTCTTTGGCCTGTAGAATATAATCGCTTTAGCATTATGATCCTAATTTTGCACATATATGATACATTTCTGCTACATATGCGGCTAATAAAATTGAATTTGCAAATATGTTGGAATAAGGAAACAATAGTAAATCACTGTTATCACATGTTAAAAAATGTTAACAAACATAACAGATGGAAAAGTATTCATGCATGATTTTCATTTCCCATTATTATTATTATAAATTATTATTATTATTATTATTATTATTATTATTATTATTATTATTATTATTATTAAATAATTTTTAAAAACTCTGTTTACCCAAAAGATAGAAAAATGTTCTGAAAAATAAGGCTTAGTTAGAGTGCAGGCCGCTTAATAGACAAAGTATCAAAAGAATTCTCAGTGAGAAAGTCAAAACTGTCAGCATCGATTGAAAGTTTCTTATGTTTTTATGTTTTGAAATATGTATCGATATCTGCAAGTGTTAGTATATTTAGTAGAATATTGGCAAACAACATATAGGATTGCATGATGGTAGTTTTCGGCATTCTGATTTAAAGTAGTTATTACCAGTTTTGTGAACGTGTTCATCCTGTATATTGATGTCTTCTGCAGTCTAAGACTATTTTCAGGCAAAGGCATCACTGCCAAGATGTATTTATATACTGGGTTGTAGTTTTCATGTGCTACCGCAACAATAACGGGTGCAAGACAGAGATCGTTTCAGTATCTAACATTGAAGACCGCGTTCTCTATCTATATTGTTCTCTGTTTTTTCATAATGTGCGTAGCGTTAGTTTCTCTTCTTCATTTTTTCATTTGTATTAGATATAAAGTTGATTTTCATTAACTCTCCATCTATAGCCGTTGTTCTGCAATGATATTTACTTAATACCTTAAATTTATGCTTTCGCAAATAAATACCACAAAAGCATATGAAAAGACTGTATCATTATTTGAGTTTTCATTTACAAACAGGGAGCAATTAACACGATGCTCTCGCCGGCGTATCTCTAAGACACGAAACGGATTTTCATCAAACAGGGGTTCTTTAGTATCTTTCTTAAACCTTTAGAGCTACAAGGTTTCACAACATGAATCAGGTAGAAATATTGTTTTAACAATAAAATACTTGTTACAATATATTGAATTCTCCACAAAAGAATGTCGAATTACCTATGAAAATTACCTATACAAATTAGGTATTTACTCAGATTGATAGAATTAATCATTGTTTAGTTTCAGATATATAAAGATTATAATGTTTTAAATTTTAAAGCATAAGCTGTTTACATTCTTTCAGTCGTGTCGTGTCTGATAACTGTTATTAACACTATTTTTAACAAGCTAAAGAGAATATTAGGAAATCAAAAGGAAACATTGCCTTGTTTTGATTTCAGAGACAATGAACAATGAACCCAAACCGAGCAAACAACGAGTTACCGAGATGAGGGAAACTGCTATTAAAGGTATCTAGTACACTTTGCACTGAAAGCATCAAGCTGGGCATGTTTAACCATACCGACATGTACTACGATTGAAATCTTGGCTAGCGACGATGTTTATATCGATTTTTCACTCATGTATTTCTTCTTTATAAATACAAAGCTTTTTTTACTAGTTACATATCTATTGAATATTGTTCATATTATCTACAGTGTTTGACACGTATGTATGAACAAACAATGCAAACAGGGACTGTCAAGTTTGAACGTTAAGGTATAAACTTGACACTAAAAGACTTTATAATTATATTATATGCATACGTTTGGATTCTCTACGTCTTTTGATATTGGCTTTGTGCCGAACACATCAAACACCTGCCTTGGCCTGGCATAATGGATGCCATACGTCCTATTTTCCAGGATATTTCTTTTTCGGTCCTTAAATCTCTGTCCAGATGCTGATATGAATATCTATCCACTCTGTAGAATATCCGCTTTTTGCACAGTTCGAATATTGTAACCCAAAGCTTAAAAGTTCATATTTTAATTGTTTCTAATAACATCAGGACGATAGTCGGTCACAGAAAAAGGCAAGAAATAACTCCATTTCTGCATAGATCATGTTGACCATTTCTTGTTGTATATGCGTACAATGTTACCTAGGGTTAATAAATGTTTTTTTAGTTAAGAAACTTGACCAGCATGTATCTCGACGTAGATCGCTTGCGGAGAGATAGACTAAACGTACGGTATACAGAGATATTTCACCCTGCCAAATACTCATTCACCTATGTATTTAAGGATATATATATATATATATATATATATATATATATATATATATATATATATATATATTATGTAGTATTATGTTATTATTAGCATTATTATTAGTATTATAGATATATATATATATATATATATAGAGAGAGAGAGAGAGAGAGAGAGAGAGAGAGAGAAAGAGAGAGAGAGAGAGAGAGAGAGAGAGAGAGAGAGAGAGAGAGATCATTATTATATATATTATCTATATTACATTATATTTTATTATATAACATATATAATGCATAGGGGTAATTCTGGTTGATTGAAAAGCGTCACAAGTATTTGTAAAGTAACATTTTATTTTTCTTTAATCGAAGTAATCACATCAGTTAATATTATTTACAAAAAATCATTGATCCTCTCATAGAGTAGTGTCTGAAACTACATATATTTCGGCGGGGATTAGCAGAAAAATGTTTTATCTATAGTATACCATACTGGAGAAAAGATTATTTAAAAGGCTTTAAGACACTCAATTCAAGTTAATTAAAACAATTAACTCTATAGTTTGTGCGTGCGAATTTATGGGGAGTATTTTGGTTTTCTCTTCACCGCTTTAATATTCCATATCTTCCACACAGGCAAGGTTTGATTGGTATGAAATGTGTAAAATATAATAAAGTCTATATTAAAAGGTATAACATTGAGTAATTTGCATGACCAACACAGTCTATTAGTCTTTTCATTTTAATGAAACTATATCGCCACATATCGTCCATAAATATCAATACAGAATTTGGAGAACGTTTTGTAGGACTAGTTATAGTGATATCATTATCTCAACTATATCCGAACGAATTTTTTTCTAACGCAAAACTGCTTTGTAATCTTGACAAGCGTGAAATTGGTTTAGTTTTAAATTTTTCTCGCTTTCGTTTCGATTGCGAAACAACTTGAATAATCCTAATGAATTTAATAATGATTTCAACGTCGTTCTATAGAACACCAAAGTCTAGCAACAACAAATAATAATACGTTTATGTGGAATGTATTTTTGCACCAATCATCAATATCAAACTATGGCCAATAAGCTTTGTGTCGTATGCCGCGCCGTACTTTGGTTACCAAAAAAAAAAACTTTTGTACAGGCATTATATTTTTTTATGCTTTGAACAAGCATAGGCATAATTAATAGGCATTGTTCCAAAAGAGGATGAATTTTAACTAATATTACATTCTGAAGAAACAAAAAAAAACATTGACCACAATTATAACATATGAAACGGTATGCCTGCAACTTGTAACTAAACTCAAAGAATTTGAAAGTAACTGTGCTTAGGTTTTTTATTAGGAATCTTGACAATTTTAAACAAAAATATGTACTACTATAAAAACACAATACAACAGTTTACATCATTTTTTCAAATACCAGATGAACTTTTAATAACGGATCATTTAGTTTTAAACATAATGTTGCAATAGAGATAATTGACCTTGCACATTGAAATGAATTTTTTTTCAATGAATACTAGAATTACTTGTAAATGTTTTTATAGTTATTAACTAAACTAAACAATCTCACATTAATTATTGGTAATCCTCTGTGACGATATCACTGATACTTATGATTATCTATCTATCTATCTATCTATCTATCTATCTATCTATCTATCTATCTATCTGTCTATCTATATTCCTCTCTCTCTCTCACTCTCTCCCTATCTCTCTCTCTCTTTAAATATATATATATATATATATATATATATATATATATATATATACACACATCCATTCATCCATCCATCTATACATACATACATATACAGAGAGAGAGAAAGACATTCATATTGTTATACTCAATGTGAAATCATATATATATATATATATATATATATATACGGAAAATGGCCGAGCAGATATACGAGAATCAATTATTAGGTCGTCATACGAGTGTGTCTGCACGAATGCACATAACACCATCTTAGAGGCAGTTATAGAGAATTTCAAATATACCTTGATTTCTTTCATTGGTACCTAGAATGAATATTCATAAACGAGAATCAATTATTAGTACGCCATGCAAGTGTTTACTACGCTCGAATGCAATGCGTGTGTGTGTGTGTATGTATGTGTCTGTGTGTATGTGTGTTTATGTGTTTGTGTGTTTGTGTGTGTGTGTGTGTGTGTTTCTTTGGAATTATTAGTTGTAATGGTTGACAATTGCCAACGTTCTCTGCGTTCAACGATATCTATTTTATTTAGCTCCCTTTCAATTTGCCGTTGGTATCGAGTTTCTTTCTCCCCTTCTCATTCATTAGATGATCTACTACTATTCAATTAGGAACGATATTACATAATGCCAAACTGCCTTTAATATCTTCGTTACTTTATCGAATATGTCATATCGGATTATATTTTGAAAAGTAAAATGCAAAGAGATGTTACTGAGGGACGTAAAATATATAATATTTACATGTTGCTTTTTATTTATTCCAGCTTTTACCTGTATCTGTAGCGAAGACATTCGCTTGGATGACAAATCAATAGAACAGTTGGAAAAGGGAGATCATATTATCAGGCCTTGTAATTTAAAACTATGCTGTGGATTAAGTTGTGGATACACGCATTTGTGTTTTCACCATGCAATATTAGAGGCAGATGTAACAGAAATAGATCACCAAGATGGAGATGTGAAATTTAAATTTATAGGTTTCCATGAATCAAACGTAGGCAAAGCCAAGATAGTTCCGTATGAGGAGACATTGAATTATAAAGAACTGGATATTTTCAAGAGCGTCTATAAACATCCAAAATATAAAGGTGAACAGGTCGCCAAAAATATTTCAGAACTGAGAGGGAAGGACATTCCGTATCATGCATTCCTAAATAATTGCGAACATGTATGCAGAGGATGTGTTACAGGAAAGGGGAAGAGTATACAGGTTGACACCTTAGATACATGTTGTGCACAGTCAGTGTTTGGCTGTTTACCGAAATTTTTGCGATTATTTCTCGCCTTCTTCTCAACCGTCCCCGATGATTTTTATTCTTACAACAATGGATGGATAATAGGAATAGAAATTTTTGCGCTGGCACTTTACTTCTATTTGTTAATGGGTAAATTATCAAATTCACGGTTTCAGTACAAACTGAAACAGATCTGCACGAAATGTCATCAGATTTCATCACGAAATTTTGTTTTTGGGCTTGTATTTATTATATTCTCAGTGATTGCGATAATCGTTGATTCGATTCTTCAAAATAGGTGTGTCGCAATTTCGTTATCCGTTATAGCCTTATTGTTCTGGTTGATATCTGAGATTTGTAATGTATGTTTGGAACATTGTCGAAAAACTACTACGTACTGCATTCGTAAGTACTGTACTTTCAAATGTTGCAATAATCGTTGTAACTCCAAATGTTGTACATGCTGTAAGTGTTTAAAATGCTGCCAGAGTATAATGGATTGTCTTGACTCTAAAAGTCATTGTATTGTGAATGGGTGTTCGTCATGTTGTAAATGTTGATATCAGTGGATTGAAGAAAACAAAAATAGCTGTTGATGTGTTTATAATGTGTTTAATTTTGTTATGGATTTCATTTTGTTCACCAAGATCCCGTAAATCATCATAATCAAAAATGGTGAACATGGCTTACTATAAAATGGTCTTGAGTTTTTATATTTAACTTTTGTTCCATTACCTTCACAATACACACATGCACACGTGCAGCCACATACATTTGCAAACATTGTATGCAACAAAAAACTAGTATTCACATTTTAGTGAAATAGCTGCTAATATTTTTTAATGAAAAAATCATGAACCAAACGTTTACAAAACTTATTTTTATTCACTGTGGTTACACATGTACCCAGCGTTTAATATGATCATGCGAATTCTGTGTAATATGTGCGATTTAGTATTTGTGATGCTATACGTGATCTTTATAAAACATATTTTCGATAAATTTTAGAAAGTTAATAAGATCATCAATGTTGGTATCGAATCTGCATCAATCTTTTTCTTGGAATTATATAACTGAGATCATAGGTTTTTGTAGATTTGAAACCATTTTACAGATACTACTCTTAAACGCTTAGCAATATCTTGTCACAAGAGTGCATTCTCATCATCGCTATTCTCTATTTATAACACTGTCTTAGACAATATTAATATGGGAAAATCTAACATAATACTTCAATAATTTTGCAGTTTTGTGTCATTTGCAAATGGTTTAACAAAATTAGTGTTGATTAGTTCATCTATACCTACTGCACACTCTAGCTTTCTGAACACAATTTAATGTTTACCGTTTTGTTTTTGCATCTTAGTTCTTACCAGGTCATGATCAATAAAGTCTTATTCTTGTTACATATTGTTCCACTTCATTTAATAAATTTGAGAAAAAAGCAAAGTACTTTATGAGATGTTCAGTTTAGTTCATAATAAATTACATCTTTTCTTACTACATGACAAATTTTTCATCTTGATTACTATATTTAAATAAAGAGCAAAGTACTGTATGAGATTTTCAGTTTGAGGATTTTTGTTTTCATCAATGCCTAATAAATTTCATTCTGAATAGAAACATAACCAATGTACCAAACCGTTTCTTAACCAATGTTTGTATGATGTAATCTCATCTATGGTAACTTAATCAAGGATATCTTGAAACAGGTATTAAGAAAAAATAAATAGATTTTATGTTTTCAAATTTCGTGGTGGGTTTTTGTTGTTGTAATCATATCATTATATGTTTTTTTATATTATTGGTATTTACTAACGTTGTAAAGCGCTTAGAACTTCTAGAGACTAGGCACTATACAAAGTCCTCATTATCTATACATGTGTGTTTTCTGTATATATAAATCGGTAGCCTGCTATGAGTTTATTGGGGGATTGGGGGGGGGGCAGGATTGATTTTTAATCGAGATAACGGTTAGAGTCATTGAGACGCGATGGTAATATGGGGTTAAGACAAAAGGGAAACAATTCTCAGATAATTTATGCCAGCTGAAAAAGTGAATTTTTTTGGGACAATAAAGAAGGAATATAAAGAGTGAATCTAACCTGGACGGATGTGTTCAATTTTCGGAGGTTAGATGAAGTTAAATCTGATTGGTTAAAGTAAATAAGGGGCTTTCTCAGATGGGTTTTAATGTTTTAGTAATCTCCATCGAAAGTTTAGTCAGTCAACGCTTTTTTGTTGAGGGGAAGCCTTTACTCCGAGATTAGTAGAACTTATGTTTTTCTCGTGTAAATTGAAAATAGATTGTGTGTCTGTCTGGGTGTTTATTAACACGGATCCTATATAAATAAAGAGATTCGTTTGCATAGAGAAAAGGGAGACACAAGAAAGCGCAATGTGTGAATTATTCCGTCGTAGATGATGTGAATCAAGTAGTCTAGCAATAGAAATTGATATGTCTGAACATGGTATGCTTATGAAATGCTACTTAAGAAGCAAATCCCACAATATCATTTATGTTATTAAGTTGCGAATTCCTTTAACACATTAAAACCTAGTGCCGGGTTACGAGGCAGGAAGTAGTCGCCTACTGTGGTGGTATCATTAAAAGGTAGACCATTTAGCTCTCCAATGATACCAAATAATCTGGACATTTTAGTTCAATACAAAATACAGAGGGAAAAACCTAATGCTCGGACCCGTGTCGTTTATACACCCAAATTCGCCCATGGTCGGAATCCGATTTGTGTCCAGATTTTAGACATAGACTATGAAGTGCACACAGACGGGTGAACCTATGCAAAACGTAGGATAAGGTGGACATTTTTAATAAAGAGTCTTCTCCCTACGAAAAGTATGGGTCCGTTAAACAAAACAAGAAAAACAACAACAAAACTCCAACTTTTCACCTTCTGCTCATGTGCGAGCACACTAACCAAATATACATTGGGCTAATGGAAACGTGCTGCTTGGAAGTTGACGGATTAGGATGCATTAATACATAGTCCCAAAATAGTGTTTCTACTCGCATCTCATGCGAAAACAGCAAACACCTCCAGGGGTTAATGTGTTTACAGAGAATCGATGATGTTAACATAAAGATCGCATGTCGACCGACATTCATTTCAGTCAGTGATGTATAGTCTCCATTAGTGCGTACGTTTAATTGTCCGGATTATCATCATTCAGTTAGGGATACCAAGCAATTACTTGGGAGGGACAATAATTGTCTTGCAATAAGGTTGTCTGTATCAGATGACTTAGGAGAACTGACCTGCATTAGCGTTATTTCTGTTGCAAGCAAAGTTACGGTTGATGACCAAAAAGAAGCGAGAGAGACAGACAGACAAAGAGACAGAAAGATGATGACAAAAAAGAAGCGAGAGAGACAGACAGACAAAGAGACAAAAAGAGACAGACAGACAAAGAAGGAAAATAGATACAGTGACCCTGACTTTACATCAATGCTGACCTTGGAAGAACCGAAATTAGCTGTTATTTTGCATTCATGGTGGGTAATTGAGTTCGATCATTCAGTAGATTCCATGACGAGATATGTTGTTTTTATGGGTATAAACAAAACGGCAAAGTGAAGTTTTTATTTTGTATTGTATGTAACTACTTGATGATACAATACAGCTGGCGTAATCCAAATATTACGTTTTGTCTACGATTGCGCAAAAATTTGCACCAAACATAATCGCTGCATTTGGAGAAAGTTGCATAATCAAAAGAATGACTGTTAGTCTTGCATGCTTGCGTGTGTGAAATTACAGGATATATTATTCAAAGCTTAAGTTGATTTTACCGAAAAGGGTGTAGAATGTCAAAAAGAAAATATGATGTCTTGAAAAATGATGAAATTGTTGCCTAAAAAAATCACACGATACTTTCTAAATTGTAAGATAAAGCTGGATCATTTGATGGCGCTTTTGCCCATGGTCTTCATTCTAACTAAATATTAGCAAACCAGAAACATGAGCTTGCACACAATCGAAAACTTTAATAGTCGGAACAAAAATGATAAACTTCCTATCCTCGATTGATCTCCCGTAATATTTCACGACTGAATAGAGCTCCCCTCTCCTGCACTGCATTGACCTATTGGTCTTATCGATATCAGAGGTAATAGCAGTTATCCTTTGATCTCATCAATGTCATGATACGAGAAAACCAAGATCTCCCAAACGGACAACGCAAAGTTAGCTTATATATGTTCATTGTCAGATTACTTATGTCAGCATTATTTAGTACGTGTCAACACGATGTCATGAAATGATGGTCTCGACCTCCACTTACACGTATACGTAGATGACTTAAAATCGAGAGGTCATGTGCCTGAGTCCTAGCGGTAGCTATTCTATCATCTTACAGAGTAAACGGTGTTGAATCAATTTAGCATAGTCTTTGCCAATATGTTAACATTCCAAACCGAAGGTTCACCAACTAACCAAAGGAATAACATAACAGTCAACAAACAAACACTTGATAGAAACACAAAACCTTACTTCAGAAATCACAGTCAAATTTTTAAAAAAATCATTCTCCAAGTTTACAATGCAGTAGAAACAATTGTAAAATTTAGAGTTTGTGGAGTACATACAGTCATATCTAAAGTACATAGTTGTTATCTCTGTTGGGTGTTTACACTGATATCCGAAAAGATAGCCTTTGAGTCCGTTTGTCATCGGTTCGGGTTTTAAATGGTAGCAGTTGTGTATGTGCATATGTATTTGTCTGTCTTTCTGTCTTTCAGTATATTTGTATGTATGTATGTATGTATGTATGTATGTATGTATGTATGTATGTATGTATGTATGTATGTATGTATGTATGTATGTATGTATGTATGTATGTATGTATGTATGTATGCATTTATGTACGTACGTACGTACGTAGGTACGCATGTATGTATGTATGTTTTGTGTGTGTGTGTGTGGATGGATGGATGTTCGTATGTTCGTATGTTCGTATGTATGCATGCATGTATGTATGTATGTATGTATGTATGTATGTATGTATGTATGTATGTATGTATGTATGTATGTATGTATGTATGTATGTATGTATGTATGTATGTATGTATGTATGAATGTATGTATGTATGTGTATGTGTGTGTATGTGTATGTGTGTGTTTGTGTGGATGGATGGATGGATGGATGTGTGTGTTGTATATATGTATGTATGTATGTATGTATGTATGTATGTATGTATGTATGTATGTATGTATGTATGTATGTATGTATGTATGTATGTATGTATGTATGTATCTGTTTCTGTCTTTAAAGATTTCTTTTTTTAAATCCACTATATACAAGAATAACACTGTCAACAAGAACAACACAATGATATCATAGACTTGGACAGGAAAACTGAATTTAGCGACGCGTTAACAGTGAGTTGATGTACACAAACACTATATTAAACAATGCCCACGTTAGAATTAATTATTGTTTCAAATTAATGTATTAGGAAAGACTATTACTGAGCACTTTATTGTTCCATTGAATAATTTAAATAAATAAATTGCCCCAAGTTGAAAACTGGATACAATCAATACACTGGTTATGTTTCATATGTTAAGACACAAATGAAAATATTTTTTAAAAGAGCAACCTAATATAGTAAACTAAGACACAATAAGCAGCAGAGAGGGTGAACAGACCACCCTTTTCCGACAAAAAATTGATTGAATCCTCAAAACGGAAAATAGAGCCTTCCTACGAAATCTCATATTTTAACCCCCAAAAAATAAGTCTCCATTTAGCAAACGGAGACTTTGCGATTTTTCAATCAATTTTGGTCGCAACGATGTGGTCATCACCCTCTCTGCTGCTACAAGTTAACAAAAATAATAAATGATTTCAACCGAATATTTGATCGAGTCTTTAGGACTTTACAAACAAACTAATCGCTAACACCTCATCTTGTAGATCAATTAAATTATTTGACTGGTCGGTGAGTCGGAAATTAATTCTCGTTAACGAATTATTATGGCATCGCATGTAGACAGGATTAATTGGGTTTTCAATAATTAGGAATCCTGGAGGAGCTGTTGGTGCAAACGAATAAAGAATATATCCTTGCTGAGCTTGATTTGATTGCTCTAGATTAATTTGATAGCTCCCTTCAATTGCATCACATGTTAAATTGATCACAATCACAGTTGAAATATTTACATTATGCGGGGCATAATGCCTACCGCCACCATCTGGATCATTATTATATTTGAGGAGGACAGATGGATCTGGTTTTTGTATCGTTTTGATAATATACCTAACACTTCCCTTTAGAGCATCCGTGTATCCTGGAAACTTGAAATTATGCAGATCGGCTTCTGTGATATTGTAATCGGTTAGGAATCGTTGTTTATTGTCGCTGTTGTCATTAATTATTGTTTGAATAGTTAGTTCATGGATATATTCCATGTCAGATATAAGCTGATTTGATATTTCAATGTGTCTTTGCGATTTTGTTTGCCGTAGTTGTTCTAGTTGTGTTGCATGTAATTGTCTAATTTCATTAAAATAACCACGGACGCCAGTTAGCGTAAATGAAATAGTAACAAATGAGTCGGCTGTTCTTTAAATGATAAAATCCCATTGCAATGTGTCTTTGTTTGTAAATATAAATCTATCGGCGATTCTTCCTTTTCTTATATCAGATAAATTATCTCGATACCTGGGATTGATTTCATGATATGATTGTACGTCCGTGGTTAAGTCGGTGGCGGATTTTTCAGGTGGTTTTTCAGGCCATCCTAACACTGTTCTTAACGAGCTGTTATAGATATCTACAATGTATCCCTCTGCGCTTATTTCGATCGACGACGAGAGCGTCGGTTCATGAAGTTTAATAGCTATTTTTGATTCTTTACCAGTGATTGATTTTATTCTACGCTGAATTTCAGCATCGATTTGCTCAATTTGGTACGACCCAGTTAGTAACGAAACAGTTTCCCACGCTGGAGTACCATCGGGTTTATTCTTATACGAGAACACCAGTGGGTTGCTGACCGCCAAATGCAACCGATCTGATATTAGACCAGCTATGATATACTCGTAATTTTGCCAGCGCGATCTCACGCACTGGAATCGGAGAAGGGAAGTTCACACTAAATTCGGGGTTTGTTGATGTTATTGATATCATGCTTGTTCGTATCGGAGTGGTATTCTCCGCGATTCATTGAAGCAGTTCGAGTGACATTATTGTTAACGCTGTCTTCAATTTCAAATTTCAACATCGCGGAGTTATACAACTGGATCATCGTGGAAAATTCAACATCGGATATGAACGAATTATCTATCGACAGCGAGATCAACTCGGATAATTTCGAGTACGCGTCAAATACCACCCGGTACCGAGCTGTATAATCACTGAGTTTTTTCTGAGAACACGATGATAACTTTTTAGTTATCGCAGTGGCGACTGCCGCGATTGTTGTTGCCGCGGTGATAGCAATTGGAACTGCAATCGGAGCCATCATGGTCACCGTCGACAAAATAACCCCGGCGCTGGCCATCACACCGGACACCGAGTACACGATGATGTCGATAATTGCTATGCTGCGTCGGTATTTTTTCATTTTTTCACGATAAATCTTTCACGGTATCATATCGATATCGATGCGATTGTGATACCTCTGGGAATATTATCGGTTCAATTGATTTCATTGTTATTTTAAACCCGCTAGTGTTTTCAATTATTCGCCATCGTTAAAGGGAATTGCTAGTAGCTTCAGCCGGAAAAATCATCTAAAAATTCTAAACACCAAGTTATTTTTGATCTAATGGTGGAGCTCTCGACCGCGACGACATTAAAGTTTTGTTCGCGACCCTTCATAATTAACGTCGCGGTGCAACCAGAGTAGGTTTTACCGTCCGCGATCATATTAAATTGATCGATAGAGATAAACGTTAACCTGTAGATACCATCGATCCACGTCGGCGTGAAGATATCGGCCCTTATTCCGACACCCCAGAGAATGATGGACAATGTAGTATAAACGTATCTTATCCAATCCATGGTTCCATGATCGACCGTATACACGATATTTTTAACGCCTATGTCTGGATGCGAAATTTTTACCTTTTCAGATTTTTCTTTTAGATTAAGAATATCGTCGTAAACGTCGAGATAGGTTTTTTTTGATTTCGGTATATTTCATCATAGTTCCATCGCGGCGTTTAAACAATGAAATCAAAAGGAGGCCAAATTCCAAATGTTTTTCGGTATTATAATTCCTGTCGAGTTGAGAATATGTCGTCGTGATATTGTAACTTTCAGAACCCTTAAAGAACTTATTAACAATTTCATTGGTGCGTTTTTGTTCGTCAATAGCTTTTTTAACTTCAGCGAGGGTTGGGCCTGTCAGAGATGTGGTTTCAGACACAGGTGTTCCCCTAAAAATTTATCAACGATGGTATTAAGTGTTGTTTGTTTCACCATAAACATATTAATATCTTTGAGAGTCGTCGTAGATGTAGCCGGGACACCAAATAAACTATTAGCGACGTAGGCATTGTGAGTATGCTTGTCAATAAACTCGCTAATTTCAGCGAGAGTCATGCCAGCCACAAGCGGGGTTCCCAAAAACTTACCAACGACGTCGTTAGTGGGTTTTTGTACCTTTTCAAGATTTTCTATTAGTTTACAAATATCATTGTAAATATCGAGGTAATTTGCCTTGATTTCATTTTCATTATTCATCCTTCCCGCGTCCTTGTTAAAAAAGAATAAAGATAGAAAGTTTTTAATTTCAGCGAGAGTCATGCCAACCACAAGCGGGGTTCCAAAGAATTTATGTACGACATTTTTGCGAAAATTGTTATAGCCTCGTTTATAATCATCCAGCTCACGGCCGTGGGCGGCAATCGCGTCGGTGATCGTAGACACAAGTGCGCCCGGTTTAAGTCGTCCACAGCTTGAATACAGCGGAATAGAGTTTTCAGCGGCGTCGCGCTGCCGTATCAAAATGTCACCCGCGGATATATTACTGCTTTTCAATTTACCCTGGCTATCTTGAAATACAACTATTTCGTTTGGGTCAACACTTGCTAAATTTAACGTCTCAGCGATTTCATCTTCAATTATTTTTTTTAAATCCTCGATAGAACCCTCAGATGTTTGCGCGGTGGGTTTCAACATTGACAGAGATCGTCCCCAAATATCAATCATTATCGTAAAGACTCTTGTATTTTCAATTTATTGATTCTCTAAAATTACCTTGTAATTTCCCACTCGTGTATTTATTTACAACCAGATGAGGTGGTTTCTGTGACGATGAAATCTCCGCCAGGACATTTAATACTTCACGGCCACATATCGGTTGATCATTTAATTGTTGTGTTGGCAGCGTGGAATAAAAAATCGGAAACTCTTTGAGTTTCATCGAAGAATTTATATATAGCATAAACTCGTTCGGTGGGACTAGCCCATATGAATCGACAATTCCACGTGGATCAATCGCGTATGCAACCGAGTGAGTACCCGATCCGTTACTGTTATCAAGATTGATGATACCGGTTTCGACGCGTTTAGGTTTTCTCGGTAATTGATCTCTCATAAAAACCCATCTGAAGTTTTTTATCGCTAGTTTTTTAGCATCATCAATTAAATCAAAATTTGACATGGGAAGAATTGGGTTTTCAACTAATAAACCGTTCCTGGTATTCTCAGGCCGGATCCGTGAACGGATCTCCCGCTGTACCATGAATACGGGGTTCCTCCTAGTCTTAGACCCTTTCCCTTTTTTATATCCTTTCCCAGTTGCAATTTTCAACGCCATCCCTGCCGCGGTCCCAACGGCTCCCAACGCCGCCGCTTTCGCCACTGCTGGGGCAGCCGCTACAATCAATGCTGGTATTGCAGCTAACAATGGAAATATACCACCTGATTTTATCATGTTGGCCAAAGCGGCTTTTGAAAATACAATTTGAACCCCTCTCTTATTCTTTAGCGCATCATTGAAATGTTCTATTTGACGATCCGTCAGTGATATTTTATGTGTACCGCCGGACATCTGCGCTGGTTTTAACGTTATTGTTGTTCCACATTCTTTAGCGGATTTTGATCGCAATTTCTTGACCTGACCATCAGTCAGCTTGACACTAACAACACTATATGTCATTTTATTGTAAAACACATTTATGTTTTCAATTGATCTAATTGTGAATTGTTTACATATTTTCGACTGGTGCATCAACGATTCTCATTCGTCCGCCAGCCCCTTCTAACAACATTGATTTGTCGCTGAGAATAACAGCAACTGCTCTATAATCAACACCACCAGGATCTATACGAGCCCTAAAATGTATGTCAACGACGGATTGCCTTGTTAAATCAAGATGCTCCAGCGAAAAGTAATAAATCGGATATAGGTTTTTAAAATCAAGTTGCGATATTTGTAAACCAGTATCAACATTTTGATCACGGCCCATAAATGACAGCATCCGATGATACAAATGTACTATATGGTTATTTTCGTAATTAAGCTGTATATCCTCAGATGGTTCTTGTTGTCCGTTTATTCTCAGTGAAACCTCCTTGACTCCTAACCGATCAAATATCATATGACTGTGTTCTTGGGAGCCTAATCGATTCCGATTCTGCAGCGCTATAAATATATGACGTGGAGCTGAAACGCCTTGTTTTGATGCCAGGTGCCTTGTAAATGTATCAGCAACATTATCCTCTTTGGCATCAGTTGTTGTTGTTAGCCAACTTATCAATGATTTGCCACCTGTGTCCATAAATGAAAGTAGCCGCTCTTCCGTGGTAATTGATGGGGTCATTACTGGCATCCACAATACTATTTTACTCAAAACAACTTTACCATCAGCGGCACCAGTACGCCAGATTGCATCATTGTCATTGCCTTTTCGCACTAACGCGATTGTGTGCTTGGCTCCATAGATGACTTTTCTGACATTTCTGCAGAATCCAAATATGTGATGGAGTGGAATCGCACATGAAAAATATCGCTGCTGTCCTTGCAATGCTCCTTTTCGTGTTGCAAATCCTAAATTGAAATTGCCATTAACGCCTCCGAGAATATCAAACGCAGATCCTGGTCTAGCTCGAAGTTCTGGATTAGCTGCTTTTTGTTGATTTGCTTCTGCAGTATATTGTGCTGTCAACACTTTAATGTATTGAAGGTGGTCAGCGTTATCAGACGTATCCTTTGCAAACATCATAGATGGACCAGCCGACCTTGTATAATCATCGGAATATCTTGCTAGTCCGATTATTGTTGTTGCAACATCAACTTCACGGTCTATTGATTCAATTTCTTTTCCATCAATGAGATATCTTGTACTTTCAAATAAAGCCATTATGCCATTATAAACATAACCAACTCAGATATTTGCGTTATCTGCATATGGGGTATCAGCTTCAACATTTGTTACGAGTTTCCCCTCGATTTCAATAAATGCTTCACATGGCAAAAAGTATTTACTGGTATCTTGAACTTGAAGTTCAATTCGCGATCGTAGGTCGGGATGTATTACATGATAGGAATAGTATTGATAATCGCGGACGGAATTGTAATTGGGTACTGGGGCTTCTATATCAAACGCGGGATCGGCTGTTCGTTTAAACATTATATAATTCACACTAGTGTTTTCAATTGTGAAACCCTTTGTAATCATCGTCGTTTTTGTTTTCGTTTCAAACCACTTCCTGCTATCGCGTTCATGATAGCGCTATCTGTTACCGGCGAATCCGTCAATGGTGACGGAGTCACCGAAGCAGCCAGCGACGCTAGTTTTTCTTCCACTGCGCTATTTTTTGCTTTGCTGATTTTTGCAGGCATCACTGTAGTTGATGGCAGCACTGTTGGTTTCTTTCGCACCAATGATGTTATTTTATCTTTCGCGGAAGAAAATGCCTTTCTGGCAAGATTTCCAACAGCGCTGATTCCTTTATCACGAATAACATCAATGGCCTTCATTGATAATTGTTTAGCTAACGGCGCCACCTTGGGAGCCATTCTTGTAAATAACCCCGCAATTGGAATTGCCGAAACCATCTCCATAATATGCTCTATAAACAGGCAATCGTGAGTTCACCACGTAGACGCTTACGGGTTTACCATGGTTGTAGTGTATGATCATCTTGTTATAAAACTAGTAGTTTTTCAATTAGTGATCAATCGATAAGATCCATAGGATTTTCATTATAACCATGGGCGTATCTGTGATTTTCAACTTATTCAGCAATGAGTTCTCGATATACATCAATGTCCATGATACCGCCGGCCAATAATCGTCTACAGATATCAGCTGCTTCATTAATTAACTCGACGGAGTTGTTTCCGGCTCGTTTTCCACCCATAAGTACTTCTAACCGTGATATATCACTGAGGATGTTACCAGGACAACTAACTAGACCACTACATGAAATTACTGGTCGTTTCTGAGATTTAGAAAATCCCTTCCCGCTACTATAATCAGGTGCTTCCTCCAGTTTTTCTAAATCCGTTCTTTGTAAATAACTAAAAGGATCATCATCATCTCGATCAGATGACCCAGGCGAAACTTGGGGTGGTAGTTGTTGTTGAGATTCTTCTTGTTTAGCAGGTGAAAAAGATATCTTTTTTGCACGTTGTTGTCGCCGCCGCTGCAGCCTTTGTGGTTTTCTTTGTGATTTTTGTTCTTCATATTTATTATACACTGTACTCACCATTTTGAGATATTCAATATATGACGCATTGTCGCTGTCAACTTTACCTGTTTTAGTTTTAATTTTGTAAAATATATCATCCCAATGTTGTATACCTCTTACATACTTATGCTGTTCTGGTTTTAACATTTTTTTCTGTTTTCATACGTCGTAACAACAAGTGCAGGAAACTCTGCATGGTCAGTCTTATTAATTGCTGCTAACCCTTCTTCGTTAAATCGCGTGCGTAATTCATCTACTATTTTATCATTGGTCTTTTTCGGACCAGGTGGGGTTTTTTGTAACAACGCTGATGTCTTTTCAGTTTCCGCTGCTATCTTTTCAAGCACACCAAGAACAGGCACTTCTCGTCGCTTGCCTTCCTCAGGAATATCCCCAAATATTGCTCGTTCGGTGCTGTTTTCACATCTTTGGTCGCACTTGTAATCGGAGTAAACAGTTGTTCACTTGACACAGAAAAGTCAGTCTGCGTTTGTTGTCGTTGTTGAAGTTGATCGCGAAGTCTGTCTCGAACCGGTATAAACTTTTTAATTGCTGCTAGCCGCTCTCGGGCTAATTTAGTTGTAAGCGATTAGCCTACCATATAGTGTTTGTGAACTGAGTTTTCAAATGTGAAACTATCACAATTAAAAACTGAGTTATTAAATAATGTACCATCAAGCTAACGTATCCATCTCGGACAAGGTTAAACTGTACGACGCTATCCGCGAGTGTTTCAGAAATAACGTCGCTGGGGGTTTCAGAATTGTAATATCTGAGAACGGCAATGAACGATTTTTGTTAACGACGCGGCAACAACAACAACTACGTGAAAATGGAGGCGTCGCGGTGATTATTTGCTACCACAACCAGATCATTCAGTACGCACATAACTGCATGAGCAGGCCCAAACTGCTGAGTATCCTTTCAGGAGAAAATCCTATGTGAGTGTTACAAAAAATGCTAAAAAAAATAAATTTTTTTACTGAAAAATTTACTGAAAGCCTATTTTTAATAGTAACGCTCACGTAGTTAGGATACGGGTTTTTCCTCGTTTAATATTTTCTAAGATCACGAATCTTAGAACTAATTTCAGCTCGTTTTTGATACTCTTGGCCGAGCTTTTGACGTATTGCTTCAACGGTGCTAAATAGCGTTATAAATGCATTAATGTCGTTACCGTACAACCAAGCATTGATGGGCTTTTGAATTCCTTTCACGAGCCTGTACATTTTAGGTAAAACTTAACGACCCTTACTAAACTGATACTCTATGTCTTCATATTCCGAGGCAATCCTGTCACAGTCGAGATCTTTAGATAATATTATCCCTCGATTCTTTAAAATTGAAATTTCAGCAATTATAGAATTTACATCTTTGATATCCATATTTTTATAAAAATATAATATAATACATTTTACCTCTAATTATTAAAAAAATAACACTCATTTGGCAATCTCGCTGGCGCCCAATGACGTCAGAGAGACCCAGAGGTTACTTTATTAACTTAATTAAGGACAGCACAACACGCATCTTTGGAACTCCTTGTGTGCCTTCGCATCCAAGTAAGCCCGAAGTAACCCGAAACATACATCTCCGGCGGGAGGCCTAACGTGGCAAACACCATGTTAGACCGCCCAGAAGATATGCTTGGGGGGACATCACTACATGTACTTAATTAAGTTAATTAAGGAAAACCCCATTTGGCAATTCCGCTGGCGCCCTATGACGTCAGAAAGACCCAGACGTTACATATACGACAACACATCTTTGGAACTCAACAGTTGCCTTCACATCCAAGTAAGGCCAAAATTGGGGGACGGCACTACATGTACTTAATTAGGTTAATTAGGGATGGATATTTACAATGAAACGATGATGGAATTTGTGATGTAATGATGTGGGGATGGCACAATTCCATATAAGGATGGTATATACAATGAAACGATGATGGAATTTGTGATGTAATGATGTGGGACGGCACAATGCCATATATATCTCCACTCGAGTGTTGCGGCAAATTTTAGGCATAATATATACTTAATTAAGGATGGTATTATTCAATGAAACGATTGATGTGGGACGGCACAATTCCATATATACTTAATTAAGGATGGTATATACAATGAAACGATGATGGAATTTGTGATGTAATGATGTGGGGACGGCACAAGACAGCACAAACATGAAACGACGGGGCAGATTTTCTACGGCCAATCCAACCAATCAAAAGCAACCAAACTAAATTAACCCGGTTGCATGATTGACAAAAGACAACCACACGCCCGTGTTAATGGCGTTGGTTAGTTTTGATTGGTCGGATTGGCTTTCGAAAGCCCGAAGCTTACTACGAGTCATAACATATATAAGGCGACTAATACAGCAGCGTTGATTCACGGGTGTTGTTATTTTATTTCCTTGAATTACTTATTAATACTGTTTCACAACATTTAAAACAGACAAATATTTGAATAAAACACTAAACAAAATAATACAGTTGTTAGATAACAGCGTGTATTTTCCATGTTCTAATTCTCTAGACAAAGTGCATTATCGATTAGATCACAAAGAGCTGTATACAGAGGAATTTTAACCACGCGCACCTACTTCAATGAATGGAAAACACTAGTGCTTCATGCTCGTTCCAGCTGAGCGAACATAGGTAGCGCGGTGGATTATAAAGAACGTCTGTACTAAAAGTGTATTAATAGCTGAATTTAGATGGTCTAAATAAATACAACTGTTTAAATAATGCAGTTTTAGCCAGAGCGACAATAAAAAGTTTTAGAATTGATAAATACAGCTCTACCAAAACTATGTATTTACTCCATTACAGTCACGTGTGCGCGCCTAGTCAATTATACCTCTCTCTACAGGTGTAGCAGACGACAAAAATTCCTTTGACGTCATAATACAAGGGAACTTAGTGAGTAGATTGTTATGAGTGGCGGCGACTTATCCATAAAGGATTTATCTCCCTTGAATCGTTTCAGATGTATACGAATTTTATTTTATGACCATTTTTTTCGACAGAGTTAATTTAGTTATATTTTCTGCAACAAATCGTATTGAAGACCTACAAATGTCAAAGTATCTACTAGCTTCATTTATTGATTGAAATATTTTCTCCTCTTTGGTTTCTAAATCGAACAATTTGACCCCCCTAGGGCGTTTTGAGTGCCTACCAGCGTTGCGTTTTAAAAGGTTATCGCGCTGCGAGATGGATTGAAGATTCTCAAGACAATTATCAGTCTTCACGCCATTTATGTGATCAACCACAATGCCATCTTTAATCTATCCGTTATGACATTCAAAAATAATTCTATGACAGAGATATGTTTTATTTCTAACACTAAACAGCAAATATCCCATATTATTCAGAAATCCAACAGGTTTTTTTAGTCTGCGGTGCCTGACAACACCATCACTGGAGGCTTCGTAATTAACAAGCACTGGATGGGGTATGAAATATTGGCTCATTTGTATAATAATACTACTTATCTAATTTATTATCTGCTTTAATTATAAACCTCTGGATATAATCTTGAGGGGTTTTGATGACTTTGTCATCGTTAGGGTCAATGACGGTATTTTTTATTCGTTTGTCATAATAGCGTTTTAGTTCCCTGTATCGTTTGCCGCCGCAACTGAGACATAATTGTGATTTTTCTCTAACGCCCACCCCACATCGGAGGCATGGGAGAGGGCCGAAGGAACCGTTGCGAACGCTTTGTAAATGATACCCACAGAAATCGCTTCTGCATGACTTGTTACACGGGGTTGTTGATCCAATCATAAGCCATTTGCAGTAATTCATTATACTATAGTTTTCTATTTAAATACTTGTTTTAATTATAATATGAAGGAGTTCAAGAGATTATCGAAAATTAAGCCTTGGAAAAATACTAAATTCATTGATTATACCATGAAAGAATTCCAAAGATTATCGAAAATCAAGCCCTGGAAAAATGCTAAATTCAATCTCGATAAGGAGTTCAAGAGATTATCGAAAATTAAGCCCTGGAAAAATGCTAAATTAAATCTCGATAAGGAGTTCAAGAGATTATCGAAAATTAAGCCTTGGAAAAATACTAAATTCAATCTAGATAAGGAGTTCAAGAGATTATCGAAAATTAAGCCTTGGAAAAATGCTAATTTCAATCTCGATAGAGTCTCTGATACACTAAAACATCTAATCGGTGATAAAACTATACTAGGTAAAATCAGGGAGTGTTTTAATGAATTCTACCGAGACGGTGCAGCACACTGTTGGTCGACATTTCGAATTATTGATGAAGATGTCAATATACCCAACATCGATGCTACTATGAACGATGAAAGAGCAGCTGAGATAATTTCACATCTTGGCAAGAAATTCAAGGGTAAATTGCAAAGTAATTCCCATCAGAAGTATTTTTTCAGAATAAAATTCATTATCGAAGTCGAAGGCAAATGGGTTATCAAGGATAAATTTGAACCAATCCTCAAGGACACAAAAACTGTCATTGTAAGTAGAGATTCCAAACCAGGAATTCTAACTGGAATTGACAAACCATACTACAAGAGATCTTATCCTGCAACAGCAATTGTTTATGGGATATATCCGTTAAATGATAAACCCGATATTCCAAAACTAGCTCCTATGAAATATTCTAGTTCACTGAATTGTGTAGCAACACGGGTAATGGAACACTTCACAAATGCATCCCGAGGAAATAAACTAACTGATCTGCGACGTAGGAAAATAACCGAATGGGAACTGACAGTGAAACAGCACGGTGCAAAGATTTCTGATATAGCTAAATTAGAAGCATCATTAAAATTCCCAATGTCAGTAACGACGATAACCAGAGAAGTATTATACGAACCGAAATATCAATCGCGAGGAGCTCCAATTAAAATTATTGATAATAACAAACACGCGTGGACGGCTGCAGTAACAATATTTCCACGAGATAGAACCGTGAGATATATCCCTAAGGTATGCTAATATCGTTGATTGTTTCCGAAGCAATTATATGCTATCGAGCTCAGAAAGAAGTTTGGCTACCACAACCCGATCTAGATCGTATAATTAGAGAACAGCGAAAACAGTTTCCAGATTTCAATGAAGAACAAATCATGAATTGGTCTAAGGAGTTATTTGAAATTAAAAAAGAACAAGCAAAAGATTTTGGACGAAGAATAATCGGTAAATTTACCCAGGGTGGAAGATACGACAATGCAAAATATTCTTCGCGGTTGATCATAGACATCGCTGAATACGATTTTATTGCAACGGATTTAACGAAACAGGGAAAATTTGTAAATCGTAAAGACGCTTTCCTATCCGATGGAAGACGATTAGGTACAATTGTTACCTATTGTGATGGATATATTAAACAATATACGCATTTGAGAAGTTCTATGCTAGCTTATGCTTCTATCAATTTATTTTCGATGATAAATAGATTTCCTAATACCGCAGTTAGAGTAGCCACTGATTCTATGTATATCCACGAGAAATACAAATCAGATGTAGCTAAATTCACAGATCCGGAGGCAAATTGGGGATGTTGGAGATTTAAAAAGGAGACGCTACATGAGTATTGTGAATCGGCAAATGTTACCATGGATAAAAAGTACTTAAAGTGTGATGAGATTCAATCCGAATTTTCTAATGCACCACCGGTATCTGATCCAATATGTAGATACAAGACAGTTTATTTAAACGGTTGTGGTGGGTCAGTAAATACAACTCGTGCAATTAAATTTATATCATAAAAACGCTAGCGTTTCAAAATCAAACATGATTGTCCTTACACCAACTCACAGATTCGCCAGAGATGAAACAACGAGGGGTAAATACCTATACTTATCACAGTTTCTTTCGATGGAAAGGAGATAAGTGGACCCCTGATCGAATTGGTGATAAATTCATTCCTGAAATCATAATTTGGGATGAAATATGCACAGTGTCATTAGATGTATTACAAACATTTCTCGAGTGGTTGTTTTTGAAAAATACAAAAGTCGTCATGTGCGGTGATCACGGCCAACCACCACCATTTATCGGTGCATCCCCACATGAATGGCTAAAGGGTTTTGTAGACTATTATGAAGAAATTAGGACTGATTATAGATCACTTGATGAACAATTACGAGAATTCAAAGCGCTAATTAGATTACAACCGGATAGAATCCAGTGTGAAATAGCGCGTGAAATAATTTCAGAAACTCCAATGAATGATTTCTGGGAAGCGTGGAGACCAAATGATTTGATAATTGCAAGTAGAAAAATAGTCAGAGACACACTTCAGATGAAATTATTTGAAACGCATAAAGAAAAATTTGTAACACTTCCAGTACCGTTGTGTTATAGGCCTTCGGATACACGAAAACAGAATATAGAAGTTGATATTCCAAGACCAAATTCCGAAGGCTTTCAAAGACAGAAGTTAGTGCTAAATGATATTGTGCTGGTTGATATCAGCGTCGTTGAAGATGCATTGCGTGCTAATAATTCCCCGTGGACGCTAGGTTACGCAGCAACAATACATTCTTCACAGGGATTGACTATATCAGATACAATTGTTTGGATGGTGGATGATCACATCGAATGGTCGAATTCAGTCTATCTTGCAGTATCCAGAGTACGAAGAATAAATCAACTTCGAAGAATTGTTTTCGATGATGACACCACAATGGATGATGCTAGCATCGTTGATGTTAAAATTATTGATAAAAAACTCTCCTGTTACAAACAACAAGACAAAAAAAAAACAACGAGAATTTGACATTGATGCTGAATTAATAATCACTTTGAAGCAACAACAGAATAATCATTGCGCAAGTTGCAATTGTATAATGCGTTGGCAGTATTCGGATAAAGATCCTCGCCAATTTACCGTAGACAGAAAAAATAACAGTCTCAGTCATGTCAGAAACAATGTGATGTTGACTTGTCTTGAGTGCAACAGACGCAACGGCGCTAGTTAGGACCCCGCGGTGGTAATTGAGTATCGTCAAGAATCACTTGTAATTGTTCGCGTGTAAAACCCCGCTGAGGAGCAGTTGAATCCAATTTATTGATTGGAGGTCTACCAGTTGATCGTGTTATAGTAGATATCTTGTGTGCAGTAACACTCCAAATAGGATCAGTAGCCCTTTTTATGCCACCTTCAAGCTCTCCTGGTTCGTATAAATACCTAACAGTGACATTACTACCAGAAATTGGTTGGGAAACGCTATAATCTTTTTGTGAAATTCTTCGAATTTC
Organism: Unio pictorum; assembly: GCA_030141615.1. Classification (NCBI taxonomy): domain Eukaryota; kingdom Metazoa; phylum Mollusca; class Bivalvia; order Unionida; family Unionidae; genus Unio; species Unio pictorum. The sequence goes on along the minus strand of JARLTB010000248.1, from coordinate 1,578,775 downwards.
CATTTTAGGTATAGACTTCCTTTAATCGCGTTGATAGGTTTCATGTTGATTGTTCTAGTAATCTCATTATTCAGTGCGGTAATCACAGCTGGTAACCTTTTGACCCATTCACGGGATTGCTTTTCTTGGATGAATTCTTTTGCGTATTGATATCCAAATAACCGCTCAGCAAGAGTCCAATTAAATCGTTCTACAATTGCCTGATCTCGATGTAGTGCAGTATGCCCCCGTCTGATGGTGACATTGTGATCTTTCATCGCTGATAAAACAGCGCCTTGAAATTCCTTGCCAGGATCAACTAGTAACAGATTTGGCCAGCGTAGTGGGCCTCATCGATAAATCTTTTCAAATGCAAAAGCAACTTCAGGTGATGATTTTGTTTTTAGCGGTTCTGCTTGTTTGTATCGACTCGCAACATCAACTACAGTTAACGCATATTTGTAACCACCATCATGTGGTAAAAACAATAAATCAGCTTGATGAACTTCATTGGGTCCGGTTACATCAAAATGCGAGAAATTGATTTGTTTAGGACGCGGTAGAAAAATTTGCCATATAGCCTGTTTGGATAACCAATTAGCCGCAGTGGCCTGTTTCACTTTTGCGGCGTTGGCGAGTTTATTGATTGCAGCGCTACCCCTCCAGAATCCTTTTGGAGAATAATAAATAGATTCCATGTTGTTATTAATTACCAGCGCCCATCATCAATTTGCCTTTCATAGCCGATTTTACCAACCACGAAGCCAATTTTTCTTTGAAAGATTTATCAGGAATAGCATTTAATGCATCAATTAATTTCATATCAGCTAGATGCCTATGCTGCAAATTGCTGCTTTTATATGCTACATCATGAGCATGACACGCCTTATCAATAGCATTTATCGGATACTCGCCGGGTCGGGGCTGGTTTTGATCATCAAGTCTGATATCTAATCGTGTTCCGGGACCACAGTAGCTATATCCTGGAAGGTGTTTTTCTCCGGGGTACTTTGCCCATGGGGTTCCAGGGAGTTTTGCAAATTTGGCTGCGATATCACCTCCTCGTTTTTTTTAAAAAACATTTCCGGATTTCATAGAAACAAATCTAAACTTTTTTATACCACATGTTGCACATCTACCAGTAAGTGCTGATCTGTTATTTTTAGTTGTAACCGTCGTCACATCATTTGTGCTAGTACGCGTTTTACACTTCACACAATATAGATCCCTAATTTATGTATAGAGATATGAATATAATTTATTTTTTCAGCGACTAAAACAAAAGAACCAGTTAAGCATCATGCAGCGCTACCAAACTCTATCCGCGCAATTATATTCGGGCCATCTGGATCCGGCAAGACGCAATTGTTGCTCAATTTAATAGTGAGATGGATGAAGTGGGATAAGTTGTATTTATTTGCTCCTAGCGTTGATGATCAACGATGCTATGAAGTGTTAAAGGATTTTAACGAGAATGCATAAGAAATTAAGGGTGAGAACGCCATTGATTTTATAACTGACATTGACGAGGCACCATCCGTGGATGACCTTGATGGGAGCATTAACAATTTAGTCGTATACGACGATGTGATGTTAGACAATCAAAAAAACCCAGCTAGAATATTTTCCCGAGGCAGGCATAAAAACACCGACGTGATATATGTCACTCAACGCTACACTCAGATTCCAAAAGTGATCAGAGATAACTGTAATATTCTTGCTGTGTTTAACGGCGTTGATACACATACGTTACGAAATATTTGGCAGACATGGTGTTCCGATATGGACTTCAATCAATTTCGAAATTTCTTTAGTAACGCTCAGTCGACCCCGCACGGATTTATAACAATAAATTTACATGATCCTCGGACACGATATCGTATCGGACTCGATCAAATATTCGGTTGAAATCATTTATTATCTTTGTTAACTTGTAGCAGCAGAGAGGGTGATGACCACATCGTTGCGACCAAAATTGATTGAAAAATCGTAAAGTCTCCGTTTGCTAAATGGAGACTTATTATTTTTTTTGGTTAAAATATGAGATTTCGTAGGAAGGCTCTATTTTCCGTTTTGAGGATTCAATCAATTTTTTGTCGGAAAAGGGTGGTCTGTTCACCCTCTCTGCTGCTCAATAAGAAAGCCAGGATTATGTCTGCCGTCTCCTGAAACATTAAAGTGTTCAAAAATGTGGAAAATGTATGTCCTAGAACTTATTCAAGTAAACTTTAATAATAAATTCTTAACAATGATCTGAATATTTAATCTATACCCAAGGATCAGTATTAGTTATATATTATATTGCTTACAAAAACAATGTCACTGATTAGGTACACCATTAACTTGACTTTGGACTAAAGTCAATGTCGCTGAATTGAAACCTAGTGGATTTTGGATTAAATGAATAACTCAAACACATTGTTTGCAATATGACAATGTGTTAACTTAATTAGTAAAGAAAAATATATGAAGTATAAATACAATGATTCTCACACGCTCTCAATATACAATTGATCCAATCTCTCTATACTTACATTCACACATTGAAAATAAACCAATAATGTTTTATCCATCTGATATACAGATTCAAGAAACCTCAGTTTCAGATAATAGTAAATATTGACAATTTCTCTTACAGACAAAGATTAAGATTTAAACAATATCAAGTTTTCAAATAGGTTTTTATGTTCTGCACTTAAAGTGAGATTCACAAATCTCCTGGAGTACTAGTAAGATTCAAAATAATCTCATGTAAATACAAATGTACCAATTGAAACAACAATTGGACCAAACATACGCTTCTTGACCCTTGTACAGTCGCACGATACATACATCGATAAACCGCACAGTTTCACCATATCTGATGGGTTGGCCCAGACTTGTATCGGCCGCTCGCACCCTTCATGGATCCACCACATGTACAGTCAGTCATACGTATACACACGTACAGACAGCATACAGCACCCTTGCGTTAGCGACGTCTACAGTCGTGCCTCTACCACATGTACAGACATACGTACATTCATATAGACAGTTCTACGCTTCAGCTAAATTCGTCAACTTAAACTCGTCGGCTACACTTGTTACACTCGTTAACTCATTCACTTGTTGGACTTGTTAGACTCGTTACACTTGTTAGACTCGTTAGCCTCGTTACACCCATCAGCTACAATAAACCCAAGCTGGTAATACTAATGAGTTCTGCCAAATGCTAATACATTAAACTCTTAATAGCTACTTGTAATTCACAGTACACAACGTTTTAAGTCTCTCTTGTAATAAATGAATCATTACGCGATATGACAATACAAACTCAATAAATTTCACATATCAAATAAAATATAAATTTAACACTCTCCCCTATGGCTATATAATACATGCACTCCTCGAACAGATCCTAAGCGACCAGTGTGTCGGTTATACGTTAATCTTGCTTAAACTCATAAGACAGTGAGTAATATTCAGGGTAAAATATCCATGCATTTCATGATTATAATGTCCCTCGCCGCAACTAATTTCCGGCGAGATATATTCTGGTTGCGTCGCTTGTCTGGGAAAAAACACCTGTTCACCCTAGATAGCGCTGTATGCATGCACAACACAAATAATCAAATATTTTTCAAGCATAACAAAAGTTATCTTTTTCTAATTCTGTGATAGTCAAATACAAAATATAAGTATCTAACTCAATTAGAAAAGTCAATAAAGTAAATATGCATAACAATTAATATATATGAAATATACCATGGATTCAAACATGATCTTAAAAGGAAAAGGTAAATTAATATTACCACAGCTCTTTCGAAAACATGACCCTATATAGAAAAGAAGACTCTAGCTTTAGTTACAGGGGAAATTTGGTACAAACTCATGTAAGAAGGTGAAGGTGATCAGACATACTATTTAATAGTAAGCCTTGAAAACAGCAGCAGAGAGGGTGAACAGACCACGTTTTCAAGCAAAAATAAGGCTTACAGATCACGTTTTCGAGCAAAATATGGCCTATAGACTACGTTTTCAGACAAAAAATAAGACTTCCAACAAAATCTCATTTAACCAAAAAAAAAGTCTCCATTTTTGCAAAAACGGAGATTTTACGATTTTTTAATCAATTTTGCTCGCAACGATGTGGTCATCACCCTCTCTGCTGCTAGAACTTTCAGTTCTGGGTTAACAAAAAATAATAAATGATTTGATCAAGTCTTTAGGATCTCACAAACAAACTAGTCACTAACACCTCTTCTTGTAAATCAATCAGATTATTTGACTGGTCGGTGAGTTTGAAATTAATTCTGGTTAATGAATTATTATGGCATCGCATGTAGACAGGATTAATTGGGTTTTCAATAATTAGGAATCCTGGAGGAGCTGTTGGTGCAAACGAATAAAGAATATATCCTTGCTGAGCTTGATTTGATCGTTCGAGATTAATTTGATAGCTTCCTTCGATAACATCACATACTAAATTGAGCGCAATCACTGAGGATATATTCACGTTGAACGGAGCGATATGCCTACCGCCGCCATCTGGATCATTATTATGTTTGAGGATTTTTATTTCCTGTGATGCTGTTTTTTTCCATACATCATGAATTATTTTAAAACCAACATCGATGGTGTCACTGAGAAGTTTTTTTAGTTCCGGTACGTTATATCCCGGTAGTTTGAATGTCGGAATATCCTTCACGGGAAATTTATATTGTTTTACAAATTCTGTTATCGATAGGGGATTATAGTCATCTAATATATCCTGAATAATTTTTAGGTTAAATGTTTCCATATCGTCGATAATTTTGTTGCATGTTTCTACGACGCTGATAAATTCATCTCGGGTGAGAGAGCCGGATTTAAGAGATATTAACAACAGCGATAAATCATTATTCATTGCTGTGAAATTTTTAATGATTTCAGGCTCGTTAACAACATGATATTCCTCTATTCTATCCCCTAGCCTCTCTTCTCTGGTTGATCGGTATCTGAGATAAAAAAAATCTAAAGTGTTTTCGTGATATTTATAACTCCTTATTGGATTATCGGGTTTTATTCTGTCTGTGATATAATCAGTTTTTTGTGGTTCTGGTAAATCAATGGTTTTCCCCCCTGGTGGTAATTCAGGCCATCCTAGTACGGTTCTAATAGAACTTTGATAGATATCTACGACGTATCCTTCTGTGTTTATCTCAATTGCGGATGATAGCGTCGGCTCATGAACTGTTATAACGATTTTCGATTCTGTTCCAGTAATCGATTTTATTCTACGCGCGAATTCATTATTGATTTGTTCGATTTGGTATGATCCGGTTGGTATCGAAACAACTTTCCAGTCTGGGGTACCGTCGTCTTTATTCTTATTTGCAAACACTAGTGAATTATTCGGTTGTTGACCACCAAATGATTTTGATCTGATATTAGGCCAACTGTAATACACTCGTAGTTTTGCTAGCGCTATCTCCTTCACGGGGACTGGGCTAGGGAAATTCACACTAAACTCGGGTTCCGTTGATGTTATTGATATCATGCTTGTTTGTACTGGGTTCGTGTTCTCCACTATTTGTTGAAGTAATTCCATCGGTGTCGTCATTGTTATTATACTCATGTTGTATTTCTAATTTTGACACCGCGGAATCATAAATTCTGACCATCACTGAGAACTCACAATCTGGTATAGTTGAGATTATTGAGATCATTTTGGTTTTTGTGTTCGTGTTTGGGTTTGTTTTTGGGTTCGTGTTTTCTGATTCCATCGGTGTTGTCATTGTTATTATATTCATGTTGTCGCTCTAATTTTGATATCGCTGAATCAAAAATACTGACCATCGCTGAGAATTCACTATCTGATATAATTGTATTATCGAGTGACGACGATATCATCAGGGATAACTGCGAATATGCGGTTGATGCAATATGAAATTGAATTAAGTAATTCTGCAGTTTACTCTGGCTGCATGATGATATCTTTTTTGCTATCCCGGTTGATATACCCCCGATTGTAGCCACCGCAGAAATGCGAATTGGAACTACGACCGGGGCAATCATTGTAACCGATGCAAGTATTATTCCGGCGCCAGCGAGAACGCTTGACACCGAGTACATAGTAATATCAATTGCGGTGATTCTTCGTCGGTATTTTTTTATTTTTATTTGATACTCCTCAGTGAGGGTTTTGAGTCTATTTTGAAATTCTCTGACCTGATCATAGCGACATTGCGTTGATGAAATCATTGTTATTTTAAAAACGCTAGCGTTTTCAATTGTGAAATCCGAAGGATTTTCCTTTCAATTATCCTATTAACGAAGTGGTTTTAGGATCGGATGAGGGGACACCGGATACAAATTCTATTATCCAGGGTAGTGGCTCCCTAATCACAGACTCGTTGGAATTGGTTATAACAATCGTAAGCGGGATTGGTATATAGGGTGGAGGTTTTGGTACTTTATCTAATATATATGTCAGCGTGTTAACACCTCTGATACCTGTGTTGCTGAATTCCAAATCAAATTTACGGTGATGTATTTTTGTAAGTCGGTAGCAACGTGGTGCACCAGTATGTCTGTTGCCAACACGAAGATAATTATCATTTCCTCGGATCCAATCAAAAGTCCCACTATCAACCGTGTACACGATGTTATTAACGGCGCTTACACTATGTGAAATTTTTACTTTATCGATAACCGCTTTAATTTCAGCGAGAGTCATGCCTGCCACAAGCGGGGTTCCAAAAAACTTAACAATGACGTCGTTAGTGGGTTTTTGATCTTCTATTAGTTTAGAAATCTCGAGATAATTTGCCTTGATTTCATCTTCATTCATCATCCTTCCCGCCTCCTTGTTAAAAAAGAAAAGCGATAAAACGTTTTTAATTTCAGCGAGAGTCATGCCAACCACAAGCGGGGTTCCAAAGAATTTATGTACGACATTTTTGCGAAAAGAATTATAACCTCGTATATAATCATCCAGCTCACGGCCGTGGGCGGTAATCTTGTTGTCTTGGGTGGTAATCATGTCGTCGTGGGCGGTAATCTTGTTGTCTTGGGCGGTAATCTTGTTGTCGTGGGCGGTAATCTTGTTGTCTTGGGCGGTAATCTTGTTGTCGTGGGTGGCAATAATGCTGTCTTGGGCGGTAATCTTGTTGTCGTGGGTGGCAATCATGCTGTCTTGGGCGGCAATCTTGTTGTCTTGGGTGGTAATCATGTTGTCGTGGGCGGCAATCTTGTTGTCGTGGGTGGCAATCGCGTCGGTGATCGTAGGCACAAGTGCACGTGGTTTAAGTCGTCCGTCGTTGGAATATAGCGCAATAGAGTTTTCAGCGGCGTCGCGCTGCCGTATCAAAATATCATCCAATGACACATCACTGCTTTTCAATTTACCCTGTTTGTCCTGAAATACAACTATTTAGTTCGGGTCAACACTTGCTAAATTTAACGTCTCAGCTATTTCATCTTTGATTAGTTTTTTTACATCACCGGTTGCAGTGTCATCGGGTTTGGGTTTCAAAGATCTCCCCCAAATATCAATCATGTTATTGTAAAACTCTTTCTCTCTCTAAAAAGCGATTACTAGTGTATTCATTCACGACAACATGTGGTGGTTTTCCGCTTGGGTTACTCAAGGAGTTAGAAATAGCGTTAAGGACATTTAATACTTCGCTGCCACATATTGGTGGGTCAATCATCGTTTGTGTTGGTAGCGTAGAATACCAAGTCTTCATTGGAAGGGTTTTTATATAACGCATAAACTCTTTTGGTGGGGCTAATCCATATGAATCAAAATAGACAATCCCACGTGGATCAATAGTGTATGCAACCCAGTGAGTTCCAGGTCCGGTGCTGTTATCTAAATTAATGATTCCGGTTTCAACGCTGTTTGGTTGATGTGGTAATTGATCTTTCATAAAGACACCTCTGAAGTTTTTAATCGCGAGTTTTTTAGCAGCATCGAGTAAATCAAATTTGGACATGGGAACCATCAAAGACTCTCCAATTAATAAACCGGTCCTAGTCTTAGACCCTTTCCGCTGTACCACGAATACGGGGTTCCTGGTAGTCTTAGACCCTTTCCCTTTTTTTTATATCCTTTCCCAGTTGCCTTCTTTAGTGCCATTCCTGCTGCAGTACCAACGGCTCCTAACGCTGCCGCTTTAGCCACCGCTGGGGCTGCTGCTGCAATCAATGCTGGAATCGAAGCTAACAACGGAAATATACCGCCTGTTTTAATCATATTTTTGATAGCAGCCGCAGAAAGAGTAATCTGAACACCGTTTTTTGCTACAAGTGCATCATTGAAATGTTTCACCTGACGAGTTGTCAGCGATAGTTTATTTGCACCACCAGTCATTTGGTTGGGTTTCAACGTGATTGTGGTTCCACATTTTTTAGCTGATTCCGATTGCAATTTTTTTAATTGACCGGGAGTTAACGCAACACTAATATTACTATATGACATTATACATAATTGATTGATTCTAAATCGTTTACAATTTCAATTACATGTTTTCCACTGGTGCATCTACCACTCTCATTCTTCCACCAACACCTTCAAGTAGCATTGATTTATCACTGAGAATGACAGCAACTGCTCTGTAATTAGCAATAGTATTAGGACGGCTCACATTAGCTCTAAAATGTATATCAACAACAGATTGTCTCATCAAATCGAGATGTTCCAGTGAGAAGTAATAGATCGGATACAGATTTTTAAAATCATATTGTGATATTTGCAAACCAGTATCCACATTTTGATCGCGTGCCATAAATGACAACAGACGATGATAAACTCGTGCAATATGATTTTCTGTGTAATTAAGTTGTATATCCTCGGATGGTTCCTGCTGGCCGTTTATTCTCAGTGAGACGTCTTTCACACCTAATTGATCAAATATCATATGGCTGAAACGTTGATCGCCAACTCGTGTGTTGTCCTGTAACGCTACGAATATATGACGTGGCGCAGCAACACCTTGTTTTGATGCTAGGTTCCAAGTGAATAACCCGTTGATATTTGATTGTTTAACATCTGTACTCACGGTTAGCCAACTTAGTAATGATTTTCCCCCTTGGTCCATAAATGATAGTAATCGTTCTTCTGCGGTGATTGCTGGAGTCAACACTGGCATCCACAATGATATTTTTGTTAAATTGACTTTACCAGCATCAGCATTTGGATTTGCATTGTCTGCTGGAATCCTCCAGATTGCGTCACTATCATCACTCTTTCGTACAAGCGATACTGTATGCTTCGCCCCGTAGATAACTTTTCGGACATTTCTACAGAATCCAAATATGTGATGCAGTGGAATCGCGCATGAAAATGATTTACGCGCTCCTTGCAACATTGAAATACGTGTTGCAGCTCCTAGATTGAAATTAACATCGTTGTTTATAATCATATCTTCGGCATCAATATTAGCGGTACCAGCATTATTCTTTGGTCGTCTTACAACAAATTGTTTTCCTCCAGCGGTATTTGTAGCATCTTTTGCAAACATCATAGAAGGTCCTGCTGATCTTGTATAATCATCGGAATATCTCGCTAACCCGATTATTGTTGTGGCCACATCAACATCACGATCTATCGACTCGATTTCTTTTCCATCAATGAGATATCTAGCACTCTCAAATAGCGCCATGATACCATTATTGACAAACCCGACTTGAGTACCAGCTGGATACGGTGCTGGTACAGCAGGAGTATCATCAGCTGTTACAATTTCTCCTTCGATTTCAATAAACGCTTCACAAGGCAAAAAGTATTTACTGGTATCATGGACTTGAAGATCAATTCTTGCTCGACTATTTGAGTCTATGGCATGATAGGCGTAATATTGATAATCGCGTACAGAATCATCCTTGCCAACTGGGGCGTCTATATCAAATGCTGGATCATGTGACTTTTTGAACATTTTATTCTATTTATCAGAGTCTAAATCGCGATTTTCCATTTTCATCGTCGTAGTTTTTTAAAGCCACTTCCTGCTATCATATTTGCAATATTGCTTTGGTCGGGGGTTAAAACCATCGACGCTAATTTTTCATCTACTGCGTTATTTATAATTCTACTAACACTTGCAGGCATTTCCGCTGTAGACGGTAACGGTTTTGAAAATCCTTTGGATTTCATCCGTGATTTCACTAATGATGTTAATTTATTCTTCGCAGTTGAAAACGCTTTTCCAGCAAGATCTCCAACAGCACCAATACCCTTATCACGAATAACATCAATTGCTTTCATTCCTAATTGTTTAGCCAACGGCATCACTTTTGGAGCCATTCTCGCAAATAACCCTAAAATGGTATTACCTAAACCATCTCCGTAGTATGCTCTATAAACTGGAAACCGTGAATTAACTACGTAGACGGGGGTTGGTTTATCATGATTGTAGTGTATGATCATTATTTGAAATCAGAAACAATTTTTCAATTGTTATTTATCTAATCAATTGACTTTTCAATTCAGTCACTATGATACCCACTTTCCACTAACTCGCCAATGAAATCTCGATATGTGCTGATATCCATGATACCACCCTGAAATAATCGTCTACATATATCAGCTGCTTCATTAATTATTTCCGGTGAGTTATTTCCGGCTCGTTTTCCTCCGATGAGAACTTCTAATCGTGATATATCACTGAGAACACTACCAGGACATACCCCACTTTGGGGTCCACTGGAATCTTGCAATCCGCTTCCGCTATAACCAGTTGCTACATCCATTTTTTCTTCTTCATCCGTGGGTTGTAAATAACCAAGAAGATCATAATCATCATCATCACGTGGTATTTGTTGTTTTTCAGGCGAGAAAAATATCTTTGCAGGTTGTTGTTTTCTAGGTGAAAAAGATATTTTCTTTGCAGGTTGCTGTCGCCGCCTTTGCAATTTTTGCGGTTTTTGTTGTTGTTTAAACTCTTCGTATTGATTATACACTGTACCCACCGCATTGATATAATCAATGTATGATGCACTATCTTTCTTAATCAGACCTTTTTCAGTTTTGATTTTATAGAATATATCAGCCCAGTGAGTTATATTTCTAACATATTTATGATGTTCTGGTTTCAACCATTTTTTTCTGTTTTCATAGGACGTAACAACAAGCGCAGGAATTTCTGCTGGATCAGTCTTATCAATTTCTGCTAACCCTTCTTCGTTAAATCTCACGAGTAAATCATCTACTGTTCTTTTTAATTCTGTTTTTTGTACGGCCTGTTCTGTTTGTTCAGTTTTCGCTGCTATTTTTTCGAGTTCACCAATAACAGATTTTCCCGTCTCGGGACCATCTCCCAGTATAGCGCGCTCTACTCCCTTCGTTGCTGTTGTTACTGGTTTAAACAATTCTTCAGATCCCGCAGCAAAATCAGTCTGAAGACTCTGTCGTTGTTGCAGTTTATTCCGTACAGAGTCACGAATTGGTACAAATCTCTTAATTGCATCCGGTCGTTCACGAGCCAATCGGGTTGTTAATGCTTCATTGACCATTATTTGAAATCAGAAACAATGCTTCAATTGCAAAACAATTTTTCAATCCCCCACCTAACAGACGAAAACACTTTTTGTTACATGTCAGACATGTCAGTTAATTTTTAACACGATCATAGAAGCGTTATTTCATCCTATAACAGCTTCTACCATCGGTGTTGAAACGGCACTTTTTCATATAATAATAAAATGTAATGTGCCGATTCAACATTTTGAATTTTTTTGTGTATTTGATACCGGACCAACCAGCCATCAATTTTTTATTCACTGATTTTGACATTGTCAATCAAAAAATGATAAAAAAAATTAAAATCTCTCTGAGGGACGGTTACAATCAAATAATGATAAATGGTCAATCAAAATTGTTCATTTTCTTGAATTAACGCCGTAGATTTCTAACTTTAGAATTAACCTCCTTTTTCAATTCGTATTCGTACCCTAATTCTTTTCGTATTCGTTCTACGATGGTATACAACGGAGCGAACACACTTACGTCACTGGAAAATGCGAGAGAGTCCCGAATAGAATTCTGAATTCTCTTGATGAGCGCATACTTCTTTGGTAGCATATATTTATTGTTGTTAACTCCGTATTCTATATCCTGAAAATCAGACATGATTTGATCAGGATTTAACCCATCTGATAGTTCAATATCCCAACTTTTCAATTTTGAAATCTCGGATAAAATGCTATTCATGTTTTCAGAATTCATTATTCTATAATAATGATATATTTCTAAATGAAAAATATGACGCATTAGACGTAACTAAATTGAACTTTTTGTCCCGTCCTTTTAGAAATAGCCGATCGACAAATCCCCTCTGCAACATATCGTACTGAGGCTCTACAAATATCGAAGTGCCTACCGGCTTCATTCATTGATTGAAATATTTTTTCTTCGTTAGTTATCGTATTCAAAGATTTCACAGGTCTCGCTTGTTTTGAGCATTTTCCAGTCTTTCCTCGTTTGGTATTCTCACTTTGAGTAACAGCCTGCAGATTTGATAAAGAATTGTTTTTCGGATTAGAATCCTTGTGATCAATGACAGAATCATCCTCGATCAATCCATAAAAACATTCAAATACGAAACGATGATTGAGATAAGTTTTCTTTCCCTTAACAGTGAACACCAAATACCCCATACAATTGTCAGCACCAACTGGTTTCTTCAGTCTACAGTGCCTTACAACACCATCACTGGATGCTTCATAATTTGTAATCAAGGGATGGTGTCATAATTCTTGGTTCATTCGTATACATAATACTATTGTTTGTCTAATTCATTGTTTGGTTCAATAATGAATCTTTCAATGTAGTCTTGAGGGGTTCTTATGATTTTATCCTTGATGTTGTCAGGGTCAAGGACCTTTTCAGGGTCAAAATTTCTGATTGATTGTCCATTTTTTATTCTTTTATCATAATAACGCTTCAATTCCCTGTATCGCTTACCACCGCAATTTACACACAACTGAGATTTTCCCCTGACCCCAACTCCACATAGAATACAAGGTAACGGACCAAGGCTTCCACGTCGAAAACTTTGCATATGATACCCACAAAACTCATTTCTGCATGATTTGTTACACGGGGTTACTGATCCAATCATAAGCCACTTGCAGTGATTGATTATATATAAATTCTTCATTTAAATGCTTGTTTTAATTATAGCATGAGGGAATTAAGGAGAACGCCTTCGAAAAATGCTGAATTCAATGCTGATAAGGAGTCTAAAAGATTATTAAAAATTAGTCCTAAATTTAATATCGATAGACCCAAAAAACGTCCAAGAGACGGAAACATGAAAGAGTTAAAGAGATTATTAAAAATTAGTCCTAAATTTAATCTCGATAAACCCAAAAAACGTCCAAGAGACGGAAACATGAAAGAGTTTAAGAGATTATTAAAAATTAGTCCTAAATTTAATCTCGATAAACCAAAAAAAACGTCCAAGAGATTACCCTGGAAAGATGCTCAATTCAATCTCGATATAGTTTCTAATACACCAAAGAATACAATTCTTGATAAAGCCATGATTAGTAAAATCAGAGACTGTTTTAATGAATTTAAGCGTGATGGAGCATCTTATTGTTGGTCAACATTTCGAATTGATGGTGTTGTTGATGCTACCATGAATGATGAAAAAGCAGCAGTGATAATTTCACGTGTTGGGGAAAAAAGGCATTTTTTCCGAATCAAATTCATTATTGAAGTCAATGGCAAATGGATTATTAGGGATAAATTTGAACCAATTCTCAAGAATAAAAAAGCTGTCATTGTGAGTAGAGATTCCAAACCAGGAATTCTAACCGGCATTGACAAACCATACTACGAAAGATCTTATCCCGTAACAGCAATGGTTTATGGGATATATCCGTTAAATGATAAACCCGATATCGCAAAACTAGCTCCTATGAAATATTCTAGTTCACTGAATTGCGTGGCAGAACGAATAATAGAACACTTCACAAATGCATCCCGAGGAAATAAACTAACTGATCTGCGACGTAGGAAAATAACCGAGTGGGAACTGACAGTGAAACAGCATGGTGCAAAGATTTCTGATATAGCTAAATTAGAAGCATCATTAAAATTCCCAATATCAGTAACAACAATAACCGGAGAAGTATTATACGAACCGAAATATCAATTGCGAGGAGCCCCAATACAGATTATTGATCATAACAAACACGCGTGGACACCTGCGGTAACAGTATTTCCACGAGAACGAACCGTGAAATATATCCCCTCGGAATTTTCCGGGGATGTTTTCTATGAAGAGAGATTATTCGATGCTATTCATGCGTTGTGTAAAGATGATCCTGTGTCAGTGTGGTTACTTAGAAGTGATGAAGATCCCGAAATAGGATTCGATCAATTTGTAAGACCGAATGGCGAATTATATCGAGTTGAAGAATTAGATAACAGAATGAGAAAAATTGCTAATGATTTTTCACCGGAGAGTTTCCATGAAAAACTACTCACGGATAGTTTTACTATTCCATCAGTGGTAGCTCACTTTGCAAGAGAAAAAAACTCATGGCGTCCAACACGAAGTGATTTTCTCGAGGATGTTAAATTGAGTTTTGTCGAATTTCGTCATGGAGGACTGTGGAATACGAAATACTCACGTGATGGTATGATTTCAATTGATATATCCGCGTGTTATCCCGGAAGTTTTCTCGGGTATGGGAAATGTGCTGAGTACTTCAAACGATTTGGACACCCCACGCATGAAATGACTCGTGTTGCGATTAATGGACCATTGCCTGATTTTGATTTAACCGGATTCGCTCGTGTGATATCATTTGAATTAGCGTCAGGATTACATCCGTGTAGTTATGTTTGGCTCGGTAGACACCTATCTGAAAAGGCCTGGATGCCAATAGTGCTGTTGAGATATATGATTGATTGTGGTATGCTAATATCGTTGATTGTTTCCGAGGCTATTATATGCTATCGAGCTCAGAAAGAAGTTTGGCTACCACAACCCGATCTAGATCGTATAATCAGCGAACTACGAAAACAGTGTCCAGATTTCAATGAAGAACAAATCATGAATTGGTCTAAGAAGTTATTTAAAAGTAAAAAAGAACAAGCAAAAGATTTTGGACGAAGAATAATCGGTAAATTTACCCAGGGTGGACGATACGACAATGCAAAATATTCTTCGCGGTTGATCATAGATATCGCTGAATACGATTTTATTGTAACGGATTTAATGAAACAGGGAAAACTTGTATCCCGTAAGGATGCTTTTCTATCCAATGGTGAGAAATTAGGTACGGTTGTTACCTACTGTGATGGATATAATTCCCAGTACACACATTTGAGAAGTTCAATGCTAGCCTATGCTTCTATTAATCTATTTTCGATGATAAATAGATTTCCTAATACCGCGGTTAGAGTGGCCACTGATTCGATGTATATACACAATAAGTACAAATCAGCTGTAGCGGCATTCACAGATCCCGAAGAAAATTGGGGGCGTTGGCGATTTAAAAAGGAGATGCTACATGAGTATTGTGATTCCGCAGACGTTGCCATGGATGATAAATATCTTTCATATAACCGTATTGAAATTCAATCAGAATTTTCTAATGCACCATCGGTATCTGATCCAGTATGTAGGTACAAGACAGTTTATTTAAACGGTTGTGGTGGGTCAGGAAAGACAACTCGTGCAATTGAATTATTTCGTCGGTCAACCATGATTGTGTTAACACCAACTCACAGACTCGCCAGAGAGATGATACAGCGAGGGGTAAATGCCTGTACTTACCATAGTTTCTTTCGATGGAAGGGTGACAAATGGACTCCTGAGCGTATGGGTGATAAATTCATTCCTGAAATCATAATCTGGGATGAAATATGCACAGTGTCATTAGATGTATTACAAACATTTCTCGAGTGGTTGTTAAACAAAAACACAAAAGTCGTCATGTGCGGTGATCACGGCCAACCACCATCATTTGTCGGTGCATCTCCACATGAATGGCTAAGGGGTTTTGTAGACTATTATGAAGAAATTACCACTGATTATAGATCAATTGATGAACGATTACGAGAATTCAAAGCGCTAATTAGATTACAACCGGATAGAATCCAATGCGAAATAGCGCGTGAAGTGATTTCAGAAACTCCAATGAATGATTTCTGGGAAACATGGAGACCAAATGATTTGATAATTGCAAGTAGAAAAATAGTCAGGGACACACTTCAGATGAAGTTATTTGAATTGCATAAAGAAAAATTTGCAACGCTTCCAGTACCCCTTTGTTATAGGCCATCGGATACACGAAAACAGAACATTAAAGTTGATATTCCAGGACAGAGTGAAAAACAAATTCTCGTATTAAATGATATTGTGCTGGTTGATATCAATGTCGTTGAAGATGCATTGCGTGCTAATAAATTCCCGTGGACGCTAGAATACGCAGCAACAATACACTCTTCACAGGGATTGACTATATCAGATACAATTGTTTGGATGGTGGATAATCACATCGAATGGTCGAATTTAGTCTATCTCGCAGTATCCAGAGTACGAAAAATAAATCAACTTCGAAGAGTTGTTTTCGATGATAATGACACAACAATAAGTGATATTGATGTTAGCATCATTAATAAAAAAACTCTCCGGTTACAAACAACAGGACAAAAAAAAACAACGAGAATTTGATATTGATGCTAAATTAATAATTACGCTGAAACAACAACAGAATAATCACTGCGCGAGTTGCAATTGTATAATGCGTTGGCAGTATTCGGATAAGGATCCTCGCCAATTCAATGTATATAGAAAAAATAACAATCTCGGTCATGTCAGAAACAATGTGATGTTGACTTGTCTTGAGTGCAATAGACGCAACGGCGCTAGTTAAGACCATGCGGTGACAATTGAGTATCCTCGGGAATTACCTGTAGTTGTTGTCGAGTAAATCCACGTTGAGGGGCAGTTGAATCCAGTTTATAGACTGGAGGTCTACCAGTTGATCGTGTTATACTAGATATCTTGTGTGCAGTAACACTCCAAATAGGATCAGTAGCCCTTTTTCTACCCCCTTCAAGCTCTCCTGGTTCATATAAGTACCTAACAGTGACATTACTACCAAGAATTGGTTCTTTGAAATCTTTTTGTGGTTGTACGGGTATAGACTTCTTTTTAATAGCGTTGCTAGGTTTCATGTTGATTGTTCTAGTAATCTCGTTATTCAGTGCAGTAATCACAGATGGTAATCTTTTAACCCATTCACGGGATCTTTTTTCTTGGATGAATTCTTTTGCGTATTGATATCCAAATAACCGCTCAGCAATCGTCCGATTAAATCGTTCTACAATGGCCTGATCGCGATGTAGCGCAGTATGCCTTCGTCGTATGGTGACATTATGATGTTTCATTGTAGATAACACTGCACCCTGAAATTCCTTGCCAGGATCAACCTGCAATAGATTTGGCCATTGCAGAGGACTTCGTCGATAAATCCTCTCAAATGCAGAAGCAACTTCAGTGGCTGATTTTGTTTTTAACGGTTCTGCTTCTTTGTATCGACTTGCAATATCAACTACGGTTAAAGCGTATTTGTAACCACGATCATGTGGCAGAAATAATATATCAGCCTGATGAACTTCATTAGGAACTGTCACATCAAAATGCGAGAATTGAATTTGTTTAGGCGGTGGTAGATAAATTTGCCATAGTGCCTGTTTGGATAACCAATTAGCCGCAATGGTTTTTTTCACTTTTGCAGCGCTAGCGAGTTTATGGACTGCTGATTTACCCCTCCAGTATCCTCTTGGGGAATAATAAATTGATTCCATATTATTAATTACCGGCACCTAAGATCAATTTGCTTTTCATAGCCGATTTTATCAAAAATGAAGCCAATTTTTCTTTGAAGGATTTATCAGGAATAGCATTTAACGCATGAATTAATTTCACATCTGCGAGATGCCTGTGTTGCAGATTGCTGCTTTTATAAGCAACATCATGAAGGTGATAGGCCTTATCAATGGCGTTTATTGGTTCTTCACCGGGGTTGGGTTGATTTTGATCATTGAGTCTGATATCAAGTCTGGTTCCCGGTCCACAGTAGCTATATCCTGGAAGGTGCTTTTCTCCGGGGTACTTTGCCCATGGGGTTCCAGGGAGCTTTGCCAATTTCGCTGCGATATCACCTCCTCGTTTTTTTTTTAAATCAGATCTCATAGACACAAACCTAAATTTCTTTGTACCACATTGCACGCATTTACCAGTAAGTGCTGATCTGTTATTTTTAGTTGTAACCGTCGTCACATCATTTGTGCTAGTACGCGTTTTACACTTCACACAATATAGATCCATAATTTATTTATAGAGATATGGATATAATTGATTTTTCAGCGACTAAAACAAGAGAACCGGTTAAGCATCATGCAGCGCTACCAAACTCTATCCGAATGATTATAATCGGGCCATCTGGATCCGGTAAAACGCAATTGTTGCTCAATTTAATAATGAGATGGATGAAGTGGGATAAGTTGTATTTAGTTGCCCCTAGCGTAGATGATCAACGATGTTATGAAGTGTTAAAGGATTTTAACGAGAATGCATCAGAAATTAAAGGTGAGAACGCCATTGAATTTATAACCGATATCGATGAAGCACCGAGTATTGATGATATTGATGGAGATATTAACAATTTAGTCGTATACGACGATATAATGTTGGATAAACAAAAAAATCCTGCTAGGATCTTTTCCAGAGGCAGGCATAGAAACACTGACGTGATATATGTCACTCAACGCTACACTCAGGTTCCAAAAGTCATCAGAGATAACTGCAATATTCTTGCTGTATTCAACGGAGTTGATACTCATACTCTTAGCAATATTTGGCAGACATGGTGCTCTGATATGGACTTCAATCAATTTCGAGATTTCTTTAGTAATGCTCAGTCGACTCCGCACGGATTCGCAACAATAAATTTGCATGATCCTCGGACACGATATCGTATCGGACTTGATCAAATATTCGGTTGAAATCATTTATTATTTTTTGTTAACCCAGAACTGAAAGTTCTAGCAGCAGAGAGGGTGATGACCACATCGTTGCGAGCAAAATTGATTAAAAAATCGTAAAATCTCCGTTTTTGCAAAAATGGAGACTTTTTTTTTGGTTAAATGAGATTTTGTTGGAAGTCTTATTTTTTGTCTGAAAACGTAGTCTATAGGCCATATTTTGCTCGAAAACGTGATCTGTAAGCCTTATTTTTGCTTGAAAACGTGGTCTGTTCACCCTCTCTGCTGCTAAAACAAATACACTAGTGTATATTATCCAGAACTAGTGAGAAGGCAATATTCATTTTTAATTGTGTTGCAAAATATTTTATGTCAGTGTTTGATATTGTATTATGCTAATGTTCAGTTTTCGCGTTTAAATACACTCATTAAACGTTTGCTTATTGCTATTTTGATAAACACTGGCAGTAAATGCGAAGCAAAATAAAAGGTATCGATTTGGTTAATCACTTTAATACCAGTGTTTTTGTTATGGTAGACTTCATACGCTTATTAAAGGTTTACATACTACAACGTGCTGTTGGTGACGAAATGACCTCGGTAGAGTGCCGCGTCTTCAAACGAAGTAAGAATTAGGTACTAAGTTTTCGTGTATTTTAAGATAGTTACATTTTCTGTTTGGTTTGAATAGCAAACAAAACCTATTGTTTTTTTCACTTAGCAGATTTACAAAGAAGCTGAACGTGAAGATTCTTCCTTTTATTACACGTGACATGGAGAGTCCGTGCTTATTATGATAAGAGCATGTTTGTCTGGAAAATGTATATTGAATCTAGCAACATCGAAATAAAATAAAATAAAATGAAACGTGTGACCTGTCTTGTAATAAATAATGATTTCGGTTTAGAAGAATCAAACTTAAATTACAAAGGGAACATTTTTCGACAAGTTTATGGTAAAGGCTTTGTTTCTAATATAAAATTTTGTATTGAGTTATATTCCTTAATTCATTCTATATGTTGTCCTACGTTGTAAATTGACAACCTTATACTAATAAGGTTATAGAAGTATTTAAACAATCAGTGTATTGAATCGATAAATGCAATGTCTAAGCACCCTATTTAGCAAAGTTCGATTAAGTCTGTATTATTTATATGTATCTTCTGAATGAAGACCACAACGGGTTATGCAAATCTCTCTCTCTCTATATATATATATATAAATGAATCCTTGTTTGTTTGTCTCGTATTCGTTCCTATACCGTTCATCCGATTGCGATAAAACTTTGGTGATTTGTTCTGCGCACGCCCGCGAAGGTCTCTAAATTAGTACAACCATTTAAATTGTACAATTACCAAATGTGTGTATTTCATATAGTTTTGCGACATTTACCGCGTGTTCGTTGTGAACTGTAGGCGCCTTAGATAAGTCACGTGATCAGACAGTAGGCACCTTAAATACGTCACGTGATCGAACACGGTCTGGATTGGCTGAAACTATGATAACTTAAATCCACAGCTGTATGAAATTCATAATCGGTAGCGATACCTGATTTTGCGTGTGTTCGGTGTGAACTGTAGGCGCCTTAGATACGTCATATTTACTTAGTTACGTTTGGTTCGCGCCTTGATTACGTCAAACAATCGCGGTGTGAATTTGTAATAGTCGTTACAAAGTATTACTTTCACTGTCAAATCAATTATGCCACCTAAACGAAAAGCTATTGGTCGATCTACACCTCAAGCACGAAAGATAAAGGCATCATGAGCTTCAGAAACAGACGAGCAACGGAAAGCAATATTGGAAACCGTTCGAGTTCGCACTGCTCAAGCCCAATCATCTGAAGCAGAGGAGCAACGGGAAGCAAGACTGGAAATCGTTCGACTTCGCACTGCTCAATCCAGACGAACAATGCACGCTGATTTAAATCTTAGTGCATTCCATTACCTAAAACGCCTTCGGTATGGTAACCACTTATTGTGGGCTCGATAAATACCACTAAATAATCTGAGATGCTTTCCAGAAACCAGTCAAATAGTCTATTAAAACACAAACACTTTATTTCTTTGAGTGGCATTGCAACGTATGCCAGGATTAAAACACAAAAAAACTCTTTCTTTGAGTGCCATTGCAACGCATGCCGGGTACTTGCTAGTGGTTGATAAACAAAATGGAAATATTTCATAATTTTGAATCGAATAAGTTTTTCAAGAATGCCACTTACACGTTTGGGAACTTTTTGAAACATATTTATCTTTGTTGTATTTTTTTTTTAACAAAATCCCAATGTATAGGAAGAGTCATTTGAAACATTAGTGTGTCGCTGAATATGTAATAGCTCACTCCAGCTCCTTGTGAAATATTTTTAAATGTCAATAGCTGAAATCGTGGTTAGATAAGTAAAAGTCAAGTCAGAAAAAGAGAGTACAAACTTACATAATGCACGTATCAGAAAACAAATATCAAGTATGTAATGAACTTAAAGAGAAGAAACAAAACTATATGAAGAAGACAATAATAATGTATTTTATAATGTATATAATACACTAAATGTTCTGCAAGTGTAAAGGAACGCTACTTGTGCTCAACAAATTCCTAAGACTTAATGTTGTTTGTAATCTCCTGTCCGCATCGAATTAGAGAAAAATTGCTAAATTAGCCTCTTCTAAAAGGTTAAACAATTCAGCAATCAAACAATGACATGACCAATGGAAAAGCAACGAAGCATATGACACATGGTTCAACTCATTTGGGAAGTAGAGACAACAAATGTGGATGAATTCCAGACAACCAGACGATGCAACGTTACGATTTAGAAGGCTCAATATGACGTTTATTTATCTGGCATCATCGTCGTGGCTAAATTTCTTGCTGAGAAAAATAAAACACCAGATTGGAAACAATTGACATTGACATGTTCATTTACTCAACACTTTAAAACCAACTGGTTGAAACCGAACTTGATAGGTCTTCCGTGCCTCGTAAGAAAATGAGATTGGAATAATGTATGTGGATAGAATTTCATCCACGTTCCTAAATTGCAATTTGAGCTCATATCCAATGCGAAATGAAATGACAAACCCAAGAATCTACCGAACACATTAATATTACATGTACATCAAAGTAAAAGAGGTCGAAAAAAAATACGTATCCAAGCCAAACCACTAGCGTCGCTTCCGACAATTCAATGCATTCTTTATTCACTGAAATGGATTTATTTCTGAACAAAACCCTAGTCAGCAACAGCATGGTTACCGGTAAGGTTACCGTGCCCTGCTAAATGATTTAAGTACGTATGGAAAAGCCTATCTGAAGCCTGAAAGAATAGGCAAGTTCAACAATAAAACATTCAGTACTGTAGGTTACTCAGACTATATTGAATAATTTAGTGATCCACGCAGATGCAATCTTTTATCATTCGGCAAAGTTGTAATCTCGAAATGATGCGCATTGAAGTTGATTCTGCAGGAAAGTTAGTTTGTATAACGGAACTTTTCAAGCTGAATCGCAGTGGTACTTTCTTCCATCTTATTGCTTTAGCTAACTATTCCAAATCTAGCACAGAAAATGCGTGAATATGAATTCAACTTGTAGATGTACTCTAGAGTAGAACACAATATCGGTCAAACCGTGCCTAGAAACATGGCTAAATTACTCATGGAAGGTTTGAAACAAATTTACCCATATGAGCGTCAGCAATGCAGACCTTTATGGAGATATTTAAAGATTCAATTTACAAACTGTGTTTACCAGGTCGTTATCAGCTAAGTTTACTCAAGGCAGTACCTGAGATTCTATATGACTCTTTTTGAAAATTTGCTCCAACTTTATATCAACTACATCTTATGTACGAGAGTCTTATGTATGGACTTGGTTTCGCACTGAAAGGACATGGCAAGGATCATTTGCCTTAGCTTGTCGACATTCAGTTATCTCATACCATAGACAACATAACATATATATCAACTAACACTGATTAGAATGAATGCTATTGATAACGGAGAGGAACGTATCTACTACACTCCAAGTGCAATTTTGCTGGACCTCCCTGTTACCAATTTAAAAACAATAATTTTAAATGAACATTAGAAATTTAAAGTTGAGATTGTATGGTCCAATTTAATCGTGCTGGATGCAATTACATCGTTATAGCTATCATTAAAGTAAGCTTCCAAAAATAACAATGCATTATACCTAGCCTTTATTGCTTACCGTGCAACCAAAGGTGTCTTGAAAAGTGATGAATATTTGTTACACAGCTGTCGCTTTACTTGTATTCGGATTTTCTTTCACCCGCATAATTTAACAGGTTCAGGGCATATGAAAGATTCGCTGCTGTTGAAGGTTTGAAAGATTTTGGGTCAGATACATCTGATCGTAATCTTTTTAAATCACTCCCCAAAATTTAAAACGACAGATGTTTTTGTCTGAACATCCCTAGCGGATATAAGTATTCAAGTGCCTTTGCTTTCATTTTAAGACGTCCATATAATATTTAAATTATCAAATATAGGGTATAATTTTCAAACAACAAGAATTCAAGCTGAATATGATATACGTAGATGTAAGTTCATACCTATTCAAAATGGTACTCAATTTCAACTTACATTTTAAAAATATAAGATGATAACATATTACGTTCACCTATTTCCAGTCTGCGTTTATGTGTCGACAAAATTAGCCTTTGATGTAATTATTATGCACGAATCTTCTTACTATTGATGGACACATTTTAGTGCTCGATACCAGTTTGTTTATAGTGTGTTTGGATTTAAAATAAGGTGAAAATATTTGTTTTCAAATTTTGTGTACATGCATGTGATGTTTATGCATATTAGGAAAGTAAAATTCACGATTAGATTTATGTCTATATTCTGCTTCAAATTTACTAGTCTATCATGATCCCATAATACACGTTGAACTGATGACCAATGAGCTAAGCTGTCTTATTGAAAGGATTCTCTAGACCGAGGCTGACAAGATGAAACACCCACTTTTTATTTTTCTGTGTATGGAAAAACAACGATGTTAAGTTCATTGCAGTCCCAAGGCGATAAGTTGAAAAACGTTGTAAACATAGCTATTTACAATGTTGTATTATCTGCCCTATGGCAGTCCTTTATCGGTCTTTGTTCATAAAACACAACATAAAAATCAAATCAAAAGACTTCAAATTTCCATATAAGGAAAATATTTCTAGGAATTAATATAACTTCAAATAATTAAAAATCAATTGGGTATGGCAATACGGTTTACTCTCTTTAGCATAATGAGAAGTAGAAACCATTTTATGAAAAAGTGAGAGTGGATCGACAAAACTGGCAATATGTATCTATGTATGTGTGTGTGTATGTATGTATGTATGTATGTATGTATGTATGTATGTATGTATGTATGTATGTATGTATGTATGTATGTATGTATGTATGTATGTATGAACTTTTACGTTTCATCACCAGCTTTTGTCATGTAAATGTATTCACTAGATATCACTAGAGATGATATTTTTTCCAGAAACTTAGTTCAAGTATATTATTGTTTCGTAAATAAATAGTGTAGACCTCGATCCTGACCTTTATTCAGCACTGGTAGCAGCCAGGTAAATAAGTTCTGTTTTCATTTTTAAATGATTGGTTGTTGCCAAAATCAGATAAAAATACGTGATTTAAGAAGTAAATAACATTTTGTAATGTTGTCTCTAACATAAAATGATTGGTTTTTGTCAGGGTCATGTTTGAGGTACATGATATGATGCGATCACGTCACACCCCATACTCGATTGCACCTTAGTTTAGGATGTACCTTTGTTTTAGAGCAATATTCTCCGGAATTGTTTGATATTCTCATTCGTTATTCAAAGTGTATTCGGATTTCCATCACTAGAGTGTTCAATACTGTGTTTCTACAAGGAACTATAGATAAGCACAGTGCAGACATCAGCATACTACATCAACTTCCATCTTGGACTTTCCATAAGGACTTCAAGTTGAATTTATTGGAACATTTCATTACTGGGACTTTTGTAATTTAATTCTTGGAATACTTTTGAATTTGAGTCATAAATCGTACAGCTACTTATTCTTATTTTAAGAATCTTTTTCAATGAAAATGAACAAATTATTTGTTAAATTTTATAACAAAGTGCTGTTTTCAGTTTTTCTGTGTTACTGTTAATTACTTTACTGCGATGACTTTCATTTCTAATTTCTTTTCAGTTGGGATAGTTTTTGAAGCAACCGTTCGTAATAGAACTTGAAAAAAATCGCTGAATCCATCTACGCAAATAGTTTACATTTTGATGACCGTGAATGTATCACCCTGATTTTCACATGTCGACTTTGTGCATTGTGTATAATCATGTTATCTTCTTGTCACTGATCTAACTGCATCCGTACTCACTTTAATGACCATCTCGATGGCAATAATTGGTAATTTCGTTTGCATGTACATAATAAACATCAATGTCCTTGATACCTCCTCTGAATAATCACTTACAAATAACAGCTGCTTCGTCGATATCTTTCCTCCTTCTTCTTTTTGAAATTGCTGTTGCAGTTCTCTATTTTTTTCTTCCCTGACTTGTTTTACTTATTCAATATGCTCATCTGCTGACTAGTAAAACTGTTAAAATCTCCATCGTCACTTCCAGCTTGCTGAGCACCGGAGTGTGTGTGTGTGTGTGTGTGTTTTGCAATTTTCTACCAAAACTCGGAAATTTCAAGTCATCTTTCTGGTTTCTTGATAGCTACAAGACCGTCCTATGTAAATGTATTTATCATTTCAACTTTAGCCTTAGGTGGCGACAATGACTGACCTTTTTCTTGGGATTATGGTTGAATTTCATATTGTGGTAGAGCGTCAGTTAATGGTGGAGAAGGTTGCCGAGGTGGAGGTCGGAATGCTTATAGACTACCAAAAAAGTCAACAGGCAATGTATAAAGGGCTTTCTGTGCTGCCTTAGCTGCTTAACAACTTTGTGCTCGGTTAAACAACTAGTTTAAATAACTGTTCTTCGCCTTATGTAAATACCAAGTGAGCTTCCTGACGCAATTGTAGTTGTTGCTTGACAATATAACGGACTGGGAGATATTTCTTAATTGTCTAAAGTAGTTGTTGAGCTAGTTGGGCTGTACGAGAGTACCTGGCGCAGATTCACTTATTATTATGCATATAATAACTATTTAATTATGTTATTGGCTACTTGACAGCGCAACCTTTCTTTACTCCCAGACCCCTTTTATAATCGTTCGAACGTACTCACTTGTTTGTGACCACTTTACTAAAGCGCATCCCAAATACCCTAGCGCGAAGTGGTCTGGCAACCCCAATTTAACCTCCACTACCGTTATATGACCAACGTTGTTATAATCCTTATTTTCACGAAACAAGGTCTCAAATGTTTCGTCTGTGCAGGTTCACCCACCCACCTTCTCCCATCGCATGTCCTTCAACTACGAACTGAGAGAAATCAATGCTCCTTCAATGCAAAATAAATTTCACAATACTGTCGAAGTTTACAATGAATGTCTTTGTTGTGAGGAACAGAATACAAATCGAGGCTTGAAAATAAACAACAGTGAAGAGCTCCCAGATGAAGAAAGCATCAGAAACAATATTGCAAGAACGTTTATATTCATTCAAGTGTGACAAGACATTTAAGTGCGGATAAATAGCTGATGCTGATATAATTTCCACCAGTATCTTTAAGGTTATTTTAATATCTTCGTCATCTCCAGCGTCTCATCTGGAAAGTAACGGAACGAACTAAAAAAAACTGTAAAGAAACGAAAAAAGGCGATTCAACTTATTTCACGTGATCAATAAAGAATTATTTTAGGCAAATATGGTTACGAATGAGAAAAAAACGTGCAACATGCTGTAAATGCAAAACTAAAATTGTACGTCACATGTATGTAGCACGATGGATGCAACAATAATGTACGTTTGAAACACACAATAGATGTAAAGGAGATGATCGCTGCGTTTTCAAAGTTGGGTTGTGGTGTGCATTGAACATTTCAAAAAACGTTTTCATTTTGGCACGATAACTGTCTAATGCTTTTGAACACAGTAGTCGAGATCGACTGCAAACGGACAGAAGCACTGAATGTATATAGAGTCATCGAAGAAACAACAATACATGAATCCAAAACCGCGAATTATCAAACATTTTCAAAAGAACATTGAAAATTTTATGTCAAACATTGTTACATAATAATACAATACATTTTAAGTTCATTGCATCCTCAGTGTGTTGTCTTTAGCTCTAAAGATAATATTTTTTTGTTTCTTTATTTGTGTAACTATCTTTTGTATCCACTGTATGGTATAATTTAATCCCTTGTTAGCTAACTGACCATCATCCTAACATAAGAGGTGTTGTCTCTGCATACAGAACAAAAAGAGCTCATTAAACATACGTATATTTCTTTTTAGAATATTTTCTGGCCAGAATTCCATGGAATATTTATTCTGCAACAATGTAATGTTTAGAAAGTTGTTATTTTCATAGCATGAACTATTGCTGATTGTCTCCAGCGTCTGTCACCAAATTAAAAATTATATTTCCTTCAAGAAATTGATATTTCACAGTTTTCATGTATTCATCAACATCTTTCTTTTAGTAATAACTAGGACACCATTTTATTATTAAATGTTGTTGTAAACTACATTCATACCTGATTATAAGTTTCTTTATTTGACATTATAACTGAAGATAACAACTGTAAACGTTCGTACAGTTATGGCCACCTTTCTAATTATAAACTCTACGGGACCCACAAAGAAAAATATTAGAAATTTTCTGAAACACGTCTCCCCCCCCCCCAAAAAAAAAAAAAAAAAAAATTGGCGTCCGCTCATTACATCTTGTTCATGCTGTTAAGTAGTGTCATGTTCTAGCGGGTCATAAGCGTAACTCGTATAATATTGTATAAGCCCCACTTGTTTAAGGGTAAGTGTTACGTCCCACTTTGTCAAGGGGTAATGGCCAACATATAATAATAACACTATAACCCACTGCCCTCTAATACTCGTTATCTAAGAGATGACGGCCCTCGGTATAATTGCCCGGTTCGAGTAAGAGAATGTATATGGTAACCTAAGCGGGTATATTGAACAAAACAACTCCGAGCCCCCATAAAGATAAATACACAATTTAATCAAATACATACACCATTATGAAACTTCCTTTCATTAGGAATACACGCGGTTTATAAATAAACTTTCACCGAATTACAAATAGATTTGAAATAGAATTAAACAAAATAGACGTTATATTACTGATATTTAAAAATCATCATAGGATCGAGTGTCACAATCAAAGTCAATGCTTTGTTCGATTTTCATATCCTGTTATCCTAGAACCACGTTCACTGCTCAATCCATTGTTGTTCTAGAAGTCCGTTCCTCTCTCTATATACTCTGCCCTCATGGATGTTCCGCTTGAATTCAGACTTGTCCACTGTATCATGTATACACGGCGATTTCCCCTTTACAATTCTTTATTTCCGTACTTCACTTTCTTTCCCCCAAAAGCTATTTTATTCCTTCCAAAGAAAATTAAAACACCCTAAGTCTCTCGTTACACTGGTAATATTTGAGACTGTCCGTTATTTCTGGATCGAACAGTCAGATAATTATATCAGTGATAACAATATTACGGCTAGCAATTAACTACACGTCTTCAAATGATTGCAGTGAAACCATTTGTTAATTTGTTTTGCTTTGACCTAATACATTAACGTCTGACAAAGCGCGACGTTGAATTATACACTGTCGCTAAATCATCTATGAAATCAAGATTCGGTGAATTCACATGTATTCTTGTAAATCATTTACTAATGAAAAACATTAAATTCTTAGAACAAAATCATTATTCAAACAATATGATAATTTCAAGAACTAACGTAACACTTCCTATTCATACTCAGCATAGTGTTTTTACGACATAAATTAACACTACGTCATTCTTAACTAAGAATTTTAAGGTAAAAATTCCAATTCATAATTCAAAAGCACATTACTAAATAAATGTATCAGATTAATTAATGCAAATACTTCTGATTCATAATACAAAGCACATTATTATACAAGTGTATCCAACTAAATCAATTATACAAATGTATCAAACGAAATCATGCAGACCTGTAAACGAAGCAAACATTAAATCAATTACATCACAATAAACGTTGAATTGAGACAACACCTCTGTGGTTTGGTGTGTCACTCAACCGTTGGTTTTGGCAGGTTTCCCCCCCCCCCCGGGTATGTTGTTTTACGGATGTACTTGTCTAAAATACGATCCGGAGCCTTACTAAAAATAAGTTTCCATGAAAAACTACTCACGGATAGTTTTACTATTCCATCAGTGGTAGCTCACTTCGCAAGAGAAAAAAACTCATGGCGTCCAACACGAAGTGATTTTCTCGAGGATGTTAAATTGAGTTGCGTCGAATTTGGTCATGGAGGACTGTGGAATACGAAATACTCACGTGATGGTATGATTTCAATTGATATAGCCGCGTGTTATCCCGGAAGTTTTCTCGGATATGGGGAATGCGCTGAGTACTTCAAACGATTTGGACACCCAACACATGAAATGACTCGTGTTGCGATTAATGGACCATTGCCTGATTTTGATTTAACCGGATTCGCTCGTGTGATATCATTCGAATTAGCTACAGGGTTACATCCGTGTAGTTATGTTTGGCTCGGTAAACACCTATCTGAAAAGGCCTGGATGCCAATAGTGCTATTGAGATATATGATTGATTGTGGTATGCTAATATCGTTGATTGTTTCCGATGCTATTATATGCTATCGAGCTCAGAAAGAAGTTTGGCTACCACAACCCGATCTAGATAGAATAATCAGCGAACAGCGAAAACAATTCCCTGATTTCAATGAAGAACAAATCATGAATCGGTCTAAGAAGTTATTTAAAATTAAAAAAGAACAAGCAAAGGATCTCGGACGAAGAATAATCGGTAAATTTACCCAGGGTGGACGATACGACAACGCAAAATATTCTTCGCGGTTGATCATAGATGTCGCTGAATACGATTTTATTGTAGCGGATTTAATGAAGCAGGGAAAACTTGTATCCCGTAAGGATGCTTTTCTATCCAATGGTGAGAAAATGGGTACGGTTGTTACCTACTGTGATGGATATAATTCCCAGTACACACATTTGAGAAGTTCAATGCTAGCCTATGCTTCTATTAATCTATTTTCGATGATAAATAGATTTCCTAATACCGCGGTTAGAGTGGCCACTGATTCGATGTATATACACAATAAGTACAAATCGGCTGTAGCTAAATTCACAGATCCCGAAGAAAATTGGGGGCGTTGGCGATTTAAAAAGGAGATGCTACATGAGTATTGTGAATCCGCAGACGTTGCCATGGATGATAAATATCTTTGTTGTAACCGTATTGAAATTCAATCAGAATTTTCTAATGCACCACCGGTATCTGATCCAGTATGTAGATACAAGACAGTTTATTTAAACGGTTGTGGTGGGTCAGGAAAGACAACTCGTGCAATTGAATTATTTCGTCAGTCAACCATGATTGTGCTAACACCGACTCACAGACTCGCCAGAGAGATGATACAGCGAGGGGTAAATGCTTGTACTTACCATAGTTTCTTTCGATGGAAGGGTGACAAATGGACTCCTGAGCGTATGGGTGATAAATTCATTCCTGAAATCATAATTTGGGATGAAATATGCACAGTGTCATTAGATGTATTACAAATATTTCTCGAGTGGTTGTTAAACAAAAACACAAAAGTCGTCATGTGCGGTGATCACGGCCAACCACCACCATTTGTCGGTGCATCTCCACATGAATGGCTAAGGGGTTTTGTAGACTACTATGAAGAAATCACCACTGATTATAGATCACTTGATGAACGATTACGAGAATTTAAGAAACTAATTAGATTACAACCGGATAGAATCCAGTGCGAAATAGCGCGTGAAGTGATTTCAGAAACTCAAATAAACGATTTCTGGGAAACATGGAGACCAAATGATTTGATAATTGCAAGTAGAAAAATAGTCAGGGATACACTTCAGATGAAGTTATTTGAATTGCATAAAGAAAAATTTGCAACGCTTCCAGTACCCCTTTGTTATAGGCCATCGGATACACGAAAACAGAACACTGAAGTTGATATTCCAGGACAGAGTGAAAAACAAATTCTCGTATTAAATGATATTGTGCTGGTTGATATCAATGTGGTTGAAGATGCATTGCGTGCTAATAAATCCCCGTGGACACTAGGATACGCAGCAACAATACACTCTTCACAGGGATTGACTATATCGGATACAATTGTTTGGATGGTGGATAATCACATCGAATGGTCGAATTTAGTCTATCTCGCAGTATCCAGAGTACGAAAAATAAATCAACTTCGAAGAATTGTTTTCGATGATAATGACACCACAATAAGTGATATTGATGTTAGCATCATTAATAAAAAACTCTCCGGTTACAAACAACAGGACAAAAAAAAACAACGAGAATTTGATATTGATGCTGAATTAATAATTACGCTGAAGAAACAACAGAATAATCACTGCGTGAGTTGCAATTGTATAATGCGTTGGCAGTATTCGGATAAAGATCCTCGCCAATTCACCGTAGACAGAAAAAATAACAATCTCGGTCATGTCAGAAATAATGTGATGTTGACTTGTCTTGAGTGCAATAGACGCAACGGTGCTAGTTAAGACCATGCGGTGGCAATTGAGTATCCTCGGGAATTACCTGTAGTTGTTGTCGAGTAAAACCCCGCTGAGGGGCAGTTGAATCCAGTTTATAGACTGGAAGTCTACCAGTTGATCGTGTTATACTAGATATCTTATGCGTAGTGACGCTCCAAATAGGATCGGTAGCCCTTTTTCTACCCCCTTCAAGCTCTCCTGGTTCGTATAAGTACCTCACAATGACATTACTACCAAGAATTGGTTCTTTGAAATCTTTTTGTGGTTGTACGGGTATTGACTTCTTTTTAATCGCGTTGATAGGTTTCATGTTGATTGTTCTAGTAATCTCGTTATTCAGTGCAGTAATCACAGATGGTAATCTTTTAACCCATTCACGGGATCGCTTTTCTTGAATGAATTCTTTTGCGTATTGATATCCAAATAACCGCTCAGCAATCGTCCGATTAAATCGTTCTACAATGGCCTGATCGCGATGTAGCGCATTATGCCCTCGTCGTATGGTGACATTATGATGTTTCATTGTAGATAACAATGCACCCTGAAATTCCTTGCCAGGATCAACCTGCAATAGATTTGGCCAGTGCAGAGGACCTCGTCGATAAATCCTTTCAAATGCAGAAGCGACTTCAGTGGCTGATTTTGTTTTTAACGGTTCTGCTTCTTTGTATCGACTTGCAATATCAACTACGGTTAAAGCGTATTTGTAACCACGATCATGAGGCAGAAATAATATATCAGCCTGATGAACTTCATTAGGAGCGGTCACATCAAAATGCGAGAATTGAATTTGTTTAGGCGGTGGTAGATAAATTTGCCATAGTGCCTGTTTGGATAACCAATTAGCCGCAGTGGTTTTTTTCACCTTTGCAGCGCTAGCGAGTTTATGGACTGCTGATTTACCCCTCCAGTATCCTCTTGGGGAATAATAAATTGATTCCATATTATTAATTACCGGCACCTAACATCAATTTACTTTTCATAGCCGATTTTATCAAAAATGAAGCCAATTTTTCTTTGAAGGATTTATCAGGAATAGCATTTAACGCATGAATTAATTTCACATCTGCGAGATGCCTGTGTTGCAGATTGCTGCTTTTATAAGCAACATCATGAAGGTGACAGGCCTTATCAATGGCGTTTATTGGTTCTTCACCGGGTCGGGGCTGATTTTGATTATTGAGTCTGATATCAAGTCTGGTTCCCGGTCCACAGTAGCTATATCCTGGGAGGTGCTTTTCTCCGGGGTACTTTGCCCATGGGGTTCCAGGGAGCTTTGCCAATTTGGCTGCGATATCACCTCCTCGTTTTTTTTAAAATCAGATTTCATAGACACAAATCTAAATTTCTTTGTACCACATTGCATGCATTTACCAGAAAGCGCTGATCGGTTATTTTTAGTTGTAACCGTCGTCACATCATCTGTGCCAGTACGCGTTTTACACTTCATACAATATAGATCCATAATTTATGTATAGAAATATGGATATAATTGATTTTTCAGCGACTAAAACAAGAGAACCAGTTAATCATCATGCAGCGCTACCAAACTCTATCCGGATGATTATAATCGGACCATCTGGATCCGGTAAAACGCAATTGTTACTCAATTTAATAATGAGATGGATGAAGTGGGATAAGTTGTATTTAATTGCCCCTAGCGTAGATGATCAACGATGTTATGAAGTGCTAAAAGATTTTAACGACAGCGCGGCAGAAAAATCCGGAGAGGGTATTATTGAATTTATAACCGATATCGATGAAGCACCGAGCATTGATGATATTGATGGAGATATTAACAATTTAGTCGTATACGACGATATAATGTTAGATAAACAAAAAAATCCTGCTAGGATCTTTTCCAGAGGCAGGCATAAAAACACTGATGTGATATATGTCACTCAACGCTACACTCAGATTCCAAAAGTGATCAGAGATAATTGCAATATTCTTGCTGTATTCAACGGAGTTGATACTCATACTCTTAGAAATATATGGCAGACATGGTGTTCTGATATGGACTTCAATCAATTTAAAAACTTCTTTAGTCATGCTCAGTCAAAACCACACGGATTCGCAACAATAAATTTGCATGATCCTCGAACACGATATCGTATCGGACTGGATCAAATATTCGGTTAAAATCATTTCTTATTTTTTGTTAACCCATAGCAGCAGAGAGGGTGGATGACAACAAGTTGCGACCAAAATTGATTAAAAAATCGTAAAAATCTTCGTTTTCATTTTTTTAGTTAAAATGAGATTTCGTAGGGAAGGCTCGTTAAGATTTCAATCAATTTTTTGTTTGAAAACGTTGTAGGGTTCATTTTTTTTAGTTAAAATGAGATCGTAGGAAGGATTCAATCAAAATTTTGTCTGAAAACGTTGTAGGGTTCGCCCTTTTTTTGGTTAAAATGAGATTATAGGACGGCTCGTTTTAGGATTTCAATCACATTTTGTCTAAAAACGTTGTAGGATTCACCCTCTCTGCTGCTTGTAGCAATTCCAGTGCCATTATGTTATAGACCTATGGATAAACGAAGACAGAATATCGAAGTTGATATTCCAAGCCTGACAGAGAAGCAAATTCTCGTGTTAAGTGATATTGTATCGGTTGATATCAGTGTTGTCAAAGATGCATTGCGTGCTGATTAATCTCCATGGACGCTAGGATACGCAATACGATACGTTCTTCGCAGAAATTGACTATATCCGATACAACTGTTTGAATGGTAGATGATCGCATCGAGTGGTCGAATTTTGTTTCAAGTATCAAGAGTATGAAGAATGAATTAACTTCAAAGAGTTGTTTTAGATGCTAATGACACCACAATCAGTGATATTGTCAGCGACAACATAATCGGAAAAAATTAGGAGGTTTTTAACAACAAGATAAAAAGATAACAGAGAATTTGATATTGATGCTGAATTTATAATTACGCTGAAACAACAACAGAATAATCACTGCGCTAGTTGTAATTGTATAATTCGTTGGTCGTGGTTGGATAAAGATCCTCGCCAATTTACTGTAGACATAAAAGATAAGTCTTGGTCATACCAGAGATAATGTGATGTTGACCTGTCTTGAGTGTAACGGACGCAACTGCCTTATTTAAGACCACGCGGTGGTAGTTGAGTAATCTCGGGTATCACTTGTAATTATTCACGTATAAACCCGCGCTGAGGAGCAGTTGTATCTAATCTATAGATTGCAGGTCTACCCGTGGATCTTGTTATGTTAGATATTTTATGTGTAGTGACACTCCAAATAGGATCAGTAACTCTTTTTTACCGCCTTCAAGGTCTCCTGGTTCATATAAGTATCTCACAATGACATTGCCGTGTATTCGTTGTTTTGAAAAAACATTTTGTGTCTTTTGTACAGTTATATACTTTTTTGATGGCGTTAATAGGTTTCATATTAACTGTTCGAGTAATTTCATTATTTAGCGCTTTAATTATACCTGGTAATCTCTTGACTCATTTACAAGATCGTTTATCCTGAATAAATGTCTTCGCGTATTGATATCCAAATAACCGCTCAGCATGTGTCCGATTAAATCGTTCCACAATTGCCTGATCGTGATATAGTGCAGTATGTCCTCGTCGGATGATGACATTAAGATGCTTCAATGTTGATAACACTACACCCTGAAATTCCTTGCCAGGATCAACCTGTAATAGATTTGGCCACTGCAGAAGACCTCAACGATAAATCCTTTCAAACGCAGAAGCTACTTCAGTTGATGACTTTGTCTTTAATGGTTCATCTTGTTTATATTTACACGCAACATCAACTACCGTTAGTGCATACTGGTATGTTTGTTTATTAGCAGTATCATGCGGCAGAAATAATATATCAGCCTGATGAACTTCATTAGGGATGCTGACTTCAATACGTGCAAAGTTAATTTGTGTAGGTGGTGGTAGATAAATCTGTCATATCGCCTGTTTGAATAACCAATCAGCCGCGGTGGGATTTTTCCTTTTGCGGCGTTGGCGAGATTATCGATTGCTGATTTACCTCGCCAGTATCCTCTTGGGGAATAATGAATAGATTCCATGCTGTTATTAATTATCAGCACCCAGCATTAATTTTCTTTTTATCGCCGATTTTATCAACCAAGATGCAAATTTTTCTTTGAAGGATTGATCAGTGATATAATTTAATGCATGCATCAATTTAACATCTGCAATATGTGTGTGCTGCAGATTGCTGTTTTTATAAGCAACATCATGAGCATGACATGCCTTATCAATAGCGTCTATTGGATATTCGCCGGGTCGGGGTTGGTCTTGCCCATCAAGTTTGATGTCAAGTCTGGTTCCAGGTCCACAATAACTATACCCTGGAAGGTTTAGCCCATTGAGTCCCGGGATGTTTTGTCAACGCTGCTGCAATATCAACTCCTTGGTTTTTTTTAAATCCATACAAACAATTCTAAATTTCTTTGTACCACACTGTACACACCTACCAGTAATTGCCGATATGTTATTGCGTGTTGTAATTATTGTCAAGTTGTTTGTGCTAGTACGCTTCTTAGATTTCACACAGTATAGATCCATAATTTATTTATAATATCATCATACAGCGCTACCAAATTATCTTTGCATGATTATAATTTTACCACCTGGAATTGGCAAGACGCAGTTGTTACTTAATTTGATAACGAGATGGATGAAATGCGATAAACTATATTAGGTAGCCGCAAGTGTAAATGATCAGCGGTGTTACGAAGTGTTAAAAGATTTTAACAAAAAAGCAAAATCGAATTTATAACCAATATCGAAGAAGCACCGGTGCTGATGTTGTTGATAGAAGTATTAACAATTTAGTCGTGTATGATGATGTGATGCTGAATAAACAAACAAAGCCTGCCAGGATATTGTCCAGAGGTAGACATAAACACACTGATGTGATATATGTTACTCAGAGACATACATAAATACCAAAAAGTGATCATGGATAACTGTAACATTCTTGTTGTATTTAATGGAGTTGACACCCATACGCTACGAAATATTCACCAGACCTGGTGCATTTGAGATATGGATTATAATTTCTTTAGAAATTTGTCTTCAGATCTGATGATAATATTCTGCAATCTACCCTTGTATCCCACGAACTTGCATCAGATCACCTCTGCATTAGATGCCATCTTGACGTATCAGTCCCTAACCGTCCACCTTTTTTTTCTACTAATAGAAACCTCCGTATGATAAATATAACCAAATTCATGCATGACATCCAGAAAAATCTAACAACCTTCTTACATCCAACAGCGGAACAACTTGATAACTGCCTGCGTTCATTGTTTGAAAAACATGCCCCAGCCACCAAATGCAGAGTATCAATAAAAAGTGTTCTCCGTAGTATCGCAGTGTTAGGGATCAGCTTCGCACTACTCAAAGACATCGCCAAAAAGCAGAGAGGTTTTGGCTTTCCACCAGACGCACTATTCATAAACAAATATATTAAGCCGCTAAGACGAACGTCCCAAACATAGTACATTTAGCCAAATTATCCCACTACAGTACTAAGATCACGGAGAGTTCCAGCTGCAAAATGCTCTTTGAGATAACTAACAAACTAATGTCAAGGAACAAATGTACATCACTTCCAACTACTTTCTCTCCAGTTAAACTTTCAGCCCTATTTGCAAATTTCTTACGTGACAATGTACAAACCATTAAATATTTGCTTGACAACACAATTTCAACTGACCCGTTACCATACAGTTATGATACAGAATTTCAGCAACAACCATTAGGAGCATTTGAACCTATCTCTATTGATTTAGTACGGACAGCCGTGATGAAGAGTGCATCAAAGTTTTGTCAACTTGATCAAATTCCGATATCACAGCTGCTTGAGTGTTTAGACCCAACATTGCCTTCACTAACTGATGCTATTAATATCTCTCTCTCTCTCTCTCTCTCTCTCTCTCTCTCTCTCTCTCTCTCTCTCTCTCTCTCTCTCTCTCTCTCTCTCTCTCTCTCATCGGGGGAATTCCCATCATTTTTCGAATCTGCCATCGTAAAGCCTCTGCTGAAGAAACCAACACTTGACCATAACGATTTAAAAACTACCGCCCAGTTTCTAATCTCCCATTCAGATAAAAATTCTTAGAAAAGGTTGTTCTAACCCAACTTGGATCTCATTTGAATACAAAGTCTTTATAACTATGTACAGTCTGCATATCTCCCTTACCACAGTGCGTAAACTACTCTTCTGAAAGTATTTAATGAAATTGTTACTGTTTTGGATAGTGGAAAGACAGCAGTCCTCATCCTCCTTGATTTGTCAGCAGCATTTGACACAATAGACCATAATATATTAATTCACCGTCTACAGAATGTATTTGGCATTCAGAATATAGCCTTACATTGGTTCAAGTCTTACTTAATGAACAGGACACAAATTGTATTTGCAAATGGAATACATTTCAGCAGCCCAGTTGACCTATGTTGTGGTGTTCCACAGGGGTCTGTTCTTGCACCTGTTCTCTTCATTCTATACACTCAGCCACTTTGAAGTGTCGTCGACCATCACCCAGTGTCTCACCAATTATCAAATATACAAGTCTAGCCACCAAACTGAAGTTTATGCTACCATCCATGAAGTAGAGAGCTGCATTTATGATGTGAAATTATGGATGACATGTAACAATCTGCAGATGAATGATGATAAGACTGACACCATTCTGATCACAACACAAAGACATTTTGATTCACATCCTTTACCTCACACAATAAATGTCAGAAACACCAACATTAAATTATCACTGTCAGTATGAGACCTAGGTGTTACTCTAGACTTTCCACCAGTATGTCATGAACATATGCAAGGCTGCATATCTTGAACCGAGACGCATCAGTTCCATTCGTAAATATATTTCTGCTGATGTCACTAAAACACTTGTGGGTTCATTAGTACTTTCAAGATTGGACCATTGTAACTCAATTCTGTCTGGCTCGTATACAATATTTACTCCAGAAACTTTCAAGAGTTCAATACACAGATTCTCGGATCATCTTTAGAGTACCTCGATCAGAGAACACATCACAACTGCTCTGTACCCTACACTGGATATCAATTCGATGCAGAAATAAACACACAATTTGTTATATGTGCTATGTTTCACTCACAGACTCCAGTTCAACATACCTGTCCGGCCTCACCCATATGTGTACACCAGCAACAAAATTAAGCTCTTCATCGGACAATCATATAATCATTGTTCACACTATGAAAACTAAATCATATGGATACGTTCTTTTGCATACCAGGGCCCGGCGATGTGGAACGAAATGCCCATTTAAATTAGACACAAAAACACAGTGGGCCCGTTTAAGAGTGCTCTGAAAACTTACCTTTTTCGACCGCAGGAACAAGCTTAGATCTTATATGTTTTTAGCATTTTTTATGTATTCCAATTTCATTTTCTTGCTGTAATTTGTGTTTCTTTAGTGTAGATATATCATTATAGATGTTCTAAACCACTTAGAGCTTCTAAAGATTAGGCGCTATACAAAGTACTTATTACTCTTATTATTATTATTATTATTATTATTATTATTATTATTATTATTATTATTATTATTATTAAGGGATACAATTTGGTAGGTGTCGTGCGTCGGGTTTAATGATAGTACCACCTAGTAATCTGTATCTAAGATTTATAACTTTGGGTGTATGAAACTGACGTCGGACATAATACTTTGATAAGATGACGTTTTTTACCTCAGTAAGACGAGTCATTCAATCCAATGTGTTTACATGATTAAGCAGCCTCTACGACACATGTGAATAGGTACGATAATGTGATACGGAAACATGTAATATGACAACACAGATACACCAAGATGTCATCATCTCAAAACAAATGTCAATATTATGGGAATCTTGTTGATACGACAGACGTTTTCGTGGTCACTTGTGTTACACAAAGACTTCACCAAATAGATGGCAGATTAATAGTTCTATACAATAACAACAAACTGGCTTCAGAAATAACCGGATAGACTGCAAATAAAATTGTGCGTTGTGTGTGTGTATAGAAATATAGCATGTTGTTTGTTAAGGTTGCCTTAATGATGTTCTGGCTGATATGCATGTTTAAAGGAGATAAATACAGTCAAGAATACAACTGTTGCCCACTTGATACAAAGACACAGTTGTAGGACTAAAAAAACAACAACATGAGGAAAGGAAAAGGGTTATCGTGTTGCTGAAAAAATCAATGGCGTATGTTTCCTCTTCCTCTCCAGATATGGTAAAAGAGGTGACCATAAGTTATGTTTGTACACGATAGAAACAGCCAATGCTATGCTATTTGAAACGTTATTTTAGGGATATATGTACGTGTCATGCAAATATTGAATTAAATAAGGGTCAAACATTTATAACACATATGACTATATAATCATGTCGTCCTAATATGGTATTCAAATTGGTTGCTTAAAAGACCGGATGTGCCAGTAGATCTGGGTCTTAGGCTATCCCAACACATTGAGTCTTATAGATCAGTACATGCGGTACAACTGCGCTATCTAGATGTACGATGTATTGGCCAGGTGGATTAAAGAGATGATACGGCCGTTTGATCAATAACTGACAGCACAAGATGTGAACACGTACTTAATGTGCATACAAATATTTCTATCACATGCGTCAGAGAAGTCTACTTTAGTTTTTCAATCGCAGTCAGGTTTTCTTAAATCTGTCAACCGTCCTGGAGTTTAAGCACTATGAACTACGTATACAAGACATCCTTGATGTCTTCTTGGTGCTCCCTTGCTGTTGCTTCAAGCACCAGACGGCGCAGATAGGATTGATTGATTGATTGATGTCTTCTGCTGTGGCTGACAAAGTTGTTCTAAAATCCATCAACAATAACAGATATATAAAAGAGAGTGTGAGAGGTTGATGGGTAGACAAATGAAGACCATCATAGTTAATCATACTTATCTCGTGACTACTAGATCTTTATGTAAAATGGCTGTAGATAAAGAAAATGAGTAGCTTGATAGCAATATATTACTACTGTGTTGAACTGTAGTTAAAATTTCTTCCTGATAATGCAAAAAGAAAAAACATGTTTTAAAATAACATCTTGAATATTTAAGGACTAAAAACTACATCAGAATCCATATTCTGATGTGATGACACATCATGGTTGTCTCCATATTGCTTTATATAACCATTACAAGGTCAAGGTTTAAAAGGGCCATATGATCACAAATGTTTAAATGATATCATAATCATTCGTGTCTAGATTGTAATGCTACTGAAAGTTACCAAATCAGAAATATGTGTAAATCGACATCAACGCACGCTTGAACGAAAGATATGTTCTAATACTATATGTAAAACATTTTGTGTATTATAATTAATATAATCTCTATGTATGTATGTACGTTCGCACGTGTGCACGTACATGTTATATGCTTTACACGCGGGAGTTTTACAAGGACATAAGTATAGATAAAGACCGGCTTCATGCGCACGTGCGTAAGATTATAAACATAATTTTTTATATATAAAAAAAATTTGTTGAATTAATATTTATGAGAACGCTTCCAAGGAAAATCCACATAGGTATACTTCTTTATATAAGACGTAAACACATCATACAGAATATAAGGGGTTGTCGATTGAACAGTGGTACTTTCAATTGTAATAGACACGGTTAGACTAATGTCTTTATCTTGGCTTAAAATCATAGACCTGAGTTAGATAAACATCAGCCAGTTACTTTGATATCCTGGTATGCCCAAGGTCACTATGATATAATTTATCACAAGCAAATTTCATCAAATTTCCCATCTTGAAGTCTTATATACAATTTCAACGTTCATATAGTTAGGAAGTTTTGAATAATAGATAGGCACAGACTTAACAGAGTTGAAAAGCTAAATGAGTGGGGTCACACGTCTGATTCTTGTGTAGCATCCATTCAAGTTTGGACAACATCATTTCCCCTAGTTCATGTTCAGATAGCATAATCGTTGACAGTTGTTTAGACACATTCTGAATACCTTTTATAAGGAAATTATTTTTGGTTTAAATTAACACTTTTAAATTTAATAATTCAGGCTTTATTGTTAATACCATATGTTTCACTGATGCATTGTTATGTTTTACTCTTACTTAATATTAAAAAAGTTGTTGATACCTTAATATTCACCGAATTTACAACCAAAACCAAAACATATAAAGATGCATTCATTATCATAAGCTTTATAAAACGAACTATGATAAACAGTGTACATTAGTATAAACTTAATAAGATTTTTCTTTCCTTTTTTTGATTATGTACCTGTTTTCGTGATTTAATGTAATTGCCGGTGATATGTGCATTACAAACGATTCCGTATTTGATACTGTGAAAACTTATTTTCCGAAGCACTAGCCACATGTTTAGCTAAAGACAGAATCAAACAGAAAGAGGGGATGTATTGGTAACTTCATTTTGGTGTTGGGAGTTCCGGGTAGTATGCTAGGTATGTCATCATGTAAATGTTCTTTTATGTGTGCATTTCAGGCTTGCACCATTAAACATTCTGACGGACAGGCAAACAAATCAGAAACGGGTATCGAATGAATGAAGAATGAAACAATGACGATGGTTTAATTTTGTGTTTTACATAAACAAGTACATGTAGGTTATATAGAGATGAACTAATGTCAGTAAAGTATTTTGTCAGGCTAAGGCCAAGGATCGATTCCCTAAAATCAAATCGGCAATACTTTAAAATTGCTCAAAAAGATCGAAGGGTTCCGAGGCTTGCGAGTGGTACTTAACGTAGGAAACTTCTATTTGTTAGAGACGTTTAAAGTTTGAACAACAAGGACACAAAGTCATTAAAATATGGGACCACGAATACAAACACCGATCCCGAGTTTAAAGGAATCATGCAAATTTACAAGATGGTAGATCCTCTCGACGCCCATCCAGCCCATAACATTTTAAATGGAGGAAGAACAAATGAAATGCCACTTGTTTACTGTACCACGCCGATGAGAACAGGGAACAAATAAAATACACAGATGTGTGTTCAAGGTCGTTTATGATCACAACGAATGTCTAGTATGTGCTTCTCCGAATTTGCAACGTGGTAGAAACAATTGTAAAGTTAGAGAATTTGTTGAATACATGCATTCAGACCCTCATAAGTTCGGATTTAAATGGACGCAGTTGTGTATGTATGTATGTATGTATGTATGTATGTATGTATGTATGTATGTATGTATGTATGTATGTATGTATGTATGTATGTATGTATGTATGTATGGATGTATGTATGGATGTATGTATGTACATAAGCAGCAGAGAGAGTGAACAGACCAAGTTTTCAAGCAAAAATAAGGCTTCTACGGAAACCGAAATTATTTAACAAAATGCAGAGAGGTTGAACAGACCAACTTTTTTAGGTGTCAATTTAGCAAACTGAGGCTTCCCAAAATTGCTTATATAAGCCTCAATTTAGTAAACTGAGGCTTCCTTGAAAATACTTAATTAATTTTTTTAATAATTTGAGCAAAGAATAAAATAAAAATTTTAAAAAAAGACGCCATTGTCGTTGGCGTTCACACTCTCTGCTGCTATGCGCTAACAATTTTTTCACGATGAAAGTCTTTAAGACTTTACAAACAAACTAATTTGTAGAACCTCACCTCGCAGATCAATCAAATTATTAGATTGGTCAGTGAGTTTGAAATTAATTCTCGTTAACGAATTATTATGACATCGCATATAGACTGGATTAGTTGGGTCTTCAATAATTAGAAATCCTGGAGGAGCCGTTGGTGCAAATGAATATAGAATATAACCTTGCTGAACTTGATTTGATTGCTCAAGATTTATTTGATAGCTTCCTTCGATAACGTCACATACTAATTTCAATGATATCACCGAGGATATATTTACGTTGTTCGGAGCGATATGTCTCCCACCGCCATCTGGGTCGTTATTAAATGTCAGAATATTTGTTTGTTGTCGTGATAATTTCTTACAATCGTCATGGATTTTCTTAAACCCAATATCGATGGCATAACTGAGATATTTTTTTAATTCGTCGGGTTTATACCCGGGAATTTGAAATGTTTGAATATCCTCTACGCGGATATTGTATGATTCCCTAAATATCCCCTTATTACTTTCGTTTATTAATACTTCTTGAATAATTTGCGTATGAAATGTTTCCATATCGTTGATGATTGTGTTACCTGTTTGTACTACACTAATAAACTCGTCTTTGGTGAGAGAGCCGGATTTAAGGGATATTAACAATAATGAAAAATCATTATTCATCGCGCTCAAATTTTCTTCGATTAAACCAACGCGAATAAAGTAATTAGAGATTGAAGAATAATCTTGATCACTTTTCAATGGATTATCAGGTTTTATCACGTTGGAGACATAATCAAATTTTACAGGTTCTGGTATATCAACGGTTTCTCGT
Organism: Unio pictorum; assembly: GCA_030141615.1. NCBI lineage: Eukaryota > Metazoa > Mollusca > Bivalvia > Unionida > Unionidae > Unio > Unio pictorum. The sequence goes on along the minus strand of JARLTB010000248.1, from coordinate 1,534,616 downwards.
CGAGGTGGTAGTTCAGGCCATCCTAATACTGATCTTATAGAACTCTGATAAATATCTACAACATACCCAGGGGAATTAATCTCGATCGCAGATGATAACGTCGGCTCGTGAACGGTTATAGCGATTTTTGATTCTTTTCCAGTGATAGATTTAATTCTTCGTTGTAATTCATTATTGATTTGTTCGATTTGATATGACCCAGTTGGCAACGAGACAACGTTCCAGTCTGGAGTTCCGTCTTCACGATTTTTCCACGCGAACACCAAGGAATTATTTGGTTGTTGACCACCAAATGCTACGGATCTGATATTGGGCCAGCTATGATACACTCGTAATTTTGCTAGCGCGATCTCGCTCACCGGAACGGGAATCGGGAAATTCACACTGAATTCAGGACGCGTTGAGGTTACTGATATCATGCTTGTTTTCACCGGTGTTGTATTTGTTACTTTTTGTTGAAGTAGTTCTTGCGACGACATTGTTATTATTATTATTCTGCTCTAATTTTAGCATTGTTGATTTATACAATTGAGCCATCGTTGAGAATTCTATTGTTGTGTCGTCGAGTGACGATGATATCAACGAGGATAATTGCGAGTAACCGGCAGATGCAATGTGAAATTTAATTACATAATCGTTTAGTTTACTCTGGCTACACGATGATAGTTTTTTTGTGATCCCGGTTAATATACCCGCAATTGTAGCCACCGCAGAAATAGCGATTGGAACTACGACAGGAGCAATCATTGTAACGGAAGATAGTATTATCCCAGCAGCAGTGATTACTCCCGACACCGAGTACACGGTGATATCAACTGCGGTTATCCTTCGTTGGTATTTTTTGATTTTTTTTTTGATACTCCTCACAGAGAGAGCTGAGTTTAGTTTGAAATTCTCTGACCTGATCATAGCGATACTGATACACTGAAGGGATCGTCATTTTATTTTAAAAGCGCTAGCATTTTCAATTGATTTCCCTTAAAAACGCTAGCGTTTTCAGTTTAATTGTTTACTTAAATCCCAAATATCAATCATTGTTATCATAAAAATCTTTTCTCTGTCTAAATCCAACGGATTTTCAATCTAAAAGATTTCCAATCAAAGATTTTCAATCCAACGACCGCTAGTATACTCATCCACTACTACATGGGGTGGTTTTGATTGAGGAATCTTTGATTCCTTTGAAATAGCATCAAGTACGTTTAATACTTCATTGCCACATATGGGTGGGTCAAGCATTGTTTGCGTTGGTAACGTGGAATACCAACGGGGTATTTTTAATTTACTTACATAGTGGTTAAATTCTTACGGCGGCGCTAATCCATATGAGTCAAAATAAATAATCCCACGTGGATCAATCGCGTATGCAACCCAGTGAGTTCCAGGTCCATCGCTGTTATCTAGATTAATAATACCGGTTTCAACGTGATTTGGTTGTGCCGGTAACTTATCTTTCATAAAAACACCTCTGAAGTTTTTAATCGCGAGTTTTTTAGCGGCATCAATTAAATCAAAATTGGACATGGGAACCATAGGTTCCTCAATCGTTGATTTGGAAATCGAAGATTTCGGAACTAGTAAACCGGTCCTAGTCTCAGGCCGCTTCCGCTGTACCATGAATACGGGGTTCCTGGTAGTCTTAGACCCTTTCCTTTTTTTTTACCAGCGCAGACGGATCCACCAGTTGCTTTCTTTAGTGCCATTCCTGCCGCGGTACCAACGGCTCCTAACGCTGCCGCTTTAGCCACCGCTGGGGCCGCTGCTGCAATCAACCCTGGAATCAACCCTAACAACGGGAATATACCACCAGTCTTTTCCATGTTTTTAATCGCGCTCGCAGAAAGAGTAACCTGAACTCCTTTTTTTCTTTAAAAGCTTTATTAAAATGATTAATCTGAGTCTTCGTCAGCGATAGTTTATTCCCCCCGCCATTCATTTGATTAGGTTTCAGCGTTATTGTGGTTCCACATTGCTTAGCTGATTTGGATTGTAATTTTTTTAGCTGACCAGGTGTCAACGTAACATTGATATTACTATACGACATTATACAAAACAGATTGATTCTAAATCGCAAGCGATTCAATGGCTAAATCCAAAGGATTTTCATTGCTGTGCAATTTTCAATCAAATATTTTCCACTGGTGCATCTACCAGTCTCATTCGTCCACCAACACCCTCGAGTATCAATGACTTATCACTGAGAATGACAGCAACCGCTCTATAATTCGGGATAAGGATAGGAAGTACCCCACCAACTGGTGGACCAGTCGGACGGGTTACACGAGCTCGGAAGTGTATATCAACGACGGACTGTCTCATCAAGTCGAGATGTTCCAACGAAAAGTAATAAATCGGATACAGACTTTTAAAATCCAACTGTGATATTTGTAGACCAGTATCGACATTTTGATCGCGTCCCATATACGACAGCAACCGATGATAAACTCGTGCAACGTGGTTGTTTTCATAGTTAAGTTGTATATCCTCTGATGGTTCTTGCTGTCCGTTTATTCTCAGCGAGACTTCACTACACCCAATTTGATCAAATATCATGTGGGAACGTTCTTGATTATCTAATCGCGCAGTATTCTGTAGCGCAATAAATATGTGACGTGGAGCTGAAATACCCTGTTTTGATGCTAGATGCCATGTAAGTGTACCATCAATATTAGAATCCATGGTATCTGTGGACGTTGACAACCAACTTAATAATCTCTTCCCCCCTTGATCCATAAATGATAGTAACCGCGGATCTGTTGACAACGATGGAGTCAACACTGGCATCCACAGTGTTAGTTTTGATAAAACGACTTTACCAGCGGCAACGCCAGCACCGCGCCAGATTGCATAATTATCAGTACCCCTTCTCATTAGCGATATAGTATGCTTTACTCCATAGATAACTTTTCTGACGTTTCTACAAAATCCAAATATGTGATGGAGCGGACTCGCGCATGAAAACCGTCGATGCTGTCCCTGCAACGTTGCTACTCGTGTTGCAAACCCTAGGTTGTAACTGGTAATATTATTTATGACATCAAATTCAGCAGCTGGTCTTACATATCCGGCTGGTGCTGGATCAACTGCAGTAGCTCGTGTTGCCTTTACTCTAGAATACTGGACGTGCTCAGCGTTATCAGTAATATCCTTCGCGAACATCATAGACGGACCCGCTGATCTAGTATAGTCATCAGAGTATCTCGCTAACCCGATTATTCCGGTAGCAATATCAGCCTCGCGTTCAATAGATTCGATTTCTCTTCCATCAATGAGATATCTAGCACTTTCAAATAAAGCCATGATGCCATTGTTAACAAAACTAACTCGGATAGTTGGGTCATTTGCATATGGTGTATCATCATGCTGTAAAAGTTCACCTTCGACTTCAATAAAGGCTTCAGCGGGTAAAAAGTATTTACTGGTATCATGAACTTGAAGTTCAATTCTCCCCCGAAGATCAGGTTGTACTGCGTGATAGGCAAAAAATTGATAATCACGTACAGAATCATCTTTAAGTACTGGGGCGTCCATGTCAAATGCACTATCAGGGTTCTGTTTAAACATTTTTTACTATATACCCGTTGGTCTAAATTGGAGGTGAAAATGTAAATTGCTTGGAAAATCCTCGATTTTTAATTTCAAAGATTTTTTATTTATTATAATAATTATTTTTTTTATAATAATTTGCAAAGCAATTTCACCGACGTCTTCGACGTTTGTAGAAATTCTTTGAATTTCCAAAGCCACTTCCCGCTATCATATTTGCTGTTATATTATCCTGGGCGTTAGTGTATGACGGAGTCATTAACGATGACATCATTGACTGTAGTTTTTCATCTACTGCGTTGTTTATTATTTTACTAACTCGCGCAGGCATAACCTCATTAGATGGCAACGGCAATGGTTTCGTTGAAAATCTGGAAGATTTTCCACGTCGAACTAGCGCTGTTAGTTTATCCTTCGCGGCTGAAAACGCCTTCGTGGCAAGATCACCAACAGCGCTAATACCCTTATCCCTGATAACATCAATTGCTTTCATCGATAATTGTTTTACTAGCGGAGCCACTTTTGGAGCCATTCTTGAAAATAATCCCATTATAGTATTACCGAGACCATCTCCATAGTATGCTCGGTATTTTGTCAAGCGTGAGTTTACCACGTAGACGTTAGTTGGTTTATCATGGTTGTAGTGTATGATCATTCTCTATTTAATTGATATTTATCTAATGTGATGACATTAGTCACTATGATAACCATGATGAAAATTCAAAGGATTTTCCTCTACTAACTCTTCAATGAAATCTCGATATGTTGCAATATCCATGATACCACCTTGAAATAACCTCCTACAGATATCAGCTGCTTCATTGATTATTTCTGGTGAGTTATTCCCGGCTCGTTTTTCTCCTACAAGTATTTCTAATCGTGCTATATCACCGAGAATATTACCAGGACAGAAACTCGAAGAGTTTCCAACGCTAGAGTTTCCAACTAAGCCACTGCCTGTTTTTGAAAATCCTTTCGATTTTTTAGTTGTACCAGTTGCACCCTTCTTAGAATCAGCCTCTGCCATTATTTGTATTTCATCAGGGATTGGGTCTGCTGTGTATACTGGTGGTGGTGATGTGACTCCTTTTACCATAGCTAGAAATTTGTTATAATCAGATTTTATTTTTTTGATGATTTTATTTTCCCCGCGGTTTGCTAAAAACACCTTATTTGCCCAAATGTCTATAGTTCTTATAAAATCTTTAGACGTGTCGTCTCTTAAATACTTATTTCTCTCTTTTTTAAAGTTGTCGTTGGTAAATTTAACTAATTCAAAGTCTGTTTTGATACTTCTGATTGTATTTAACGCATCAACTGTAAATATATTTTCAGGAGAATAGTCCCCTTTTGAAACAGCTCCCGTTTCTTCTTGTTGTTGTTGTGGTTGTTGTTCTTGAAATTCTTCAAGTGGTTCAGGCGGTGGTGAGGAAATATCACCATCACCTAATCGTTCTTCTTCTTCCTGAAGTTCTCGTTGTTGTTCTTTTTGTCGTCTTGCAGTAGTTATTATATCACCAGGAAGTGTTTTTAATGATTTTTTTGTTTGTTTAGTTCGTTTTGCTATTTTCTCTAACACAGGGAGAAAGGACTCTTTCTGCGCGCTTTCTTGTTTAGAAATTGCTGTTTTCACACCTTCAGTTGCAGCAACAATTGGCTTAAAGAGTTGTTGTGTATCATCAGAAAAATCAGTCTGAAGTAATTGCCGTTGTTGAAGTTTCTCACGTATACGATCACGAAGTGGTAATATTTTATTAAGAGCGCTAAGTCGTTCTATTGTGTTCCGTGTGGTCAATGATTGTCCTACCATTATTGAAAGAGTATCACTATTGTCAAATTGTGAAATCCTTTGGATTGGAAATTGCTGTGCAATTTCATCTTTGAGTTTCCATCACCAAGTAAAAAAAAATCACTAGATTATACTTCCCTGTTGTCCTCGTTTGCACAGGTAGTGATTATACATGTCATATATCGTACTGGTTATATACAAACAAAGGAGGCTCTCTACGCGTGGGGCTCATCCTGCTCCATTAACATTTTTAATTGTCTCGCCTTATAATTAATAAGCTTCCTTTGTTCATAATCTAAGCCTAATTGCTTTCGTACACGTTCAACGATGCTATATAATGGTACAAAAACATTAACGTCTTCGGTATTGACTAAACTTTCACGTATAAGTTTTTGTATCCGCTTAGTTAAAAAATATTTCTTAGCAAGGACGTATTTTCCGGTCTGTTCTGCAAATTGTATGTCCTCGAAATCGGTCATAATTTGATCACAATCTAACCCTGAACATAGTTTAACATTTTGATCTTTAAGCTTGTTGATTTCAATAATAATCAATTTGAGATTTTCAATATTCATATTATATAAAAATATATTTGTTGAATTGCTTGAATGAAAATTCTTTAGAATTTTTCACAAAATGAATTCTGGGGACACGCTAAGGTGTTGATCATCTTTAGCAGCCCAGAAGCTTAATGCGATTATAGGTGATTATGATTATAGATGACGACGGTACAATTACACATCACCGTTTTGAACACCCTTGGTGTTTTATACATCAAGCAGCGCGCTCAACGGTACAACCGACAAACACATCACAACAGATTATAGGTGACACAATGAATGAATTGATTTCAATGACAATGGTATATACAATGAATTGATTTCAATGACAATGACGACGGTACAACAATATATTATAGGCGAATGAATTGATTTCAATGACAATGGATGACGCGGGCTATTTCTACATTCAAGTACAAACCAAAACCACAAAATCGAAACTTGGTTTTGAATGTCAATAATAACGTTCATACCACGTGTGACGGTGTGGTTTTGTTTGTACTTGAATTTCGGCTAAGCCCAATTATAACAAGGACGGATTTGTATATAACCACTCATTACAACGAAGTGACATAAAGAGGTGTAGTGCTTGTAATTGTTTGTTTTGTTTATTAGCGATCACTGACAACGTTGAAAACACGCATAATACTTGAAACAGACACTAAAAAAAATGTTTAAATACGACGTGTCTATAAAACAGTTCTATTAATGTTTGAAAAAAAGACAAAATTGATTGTGTGTTGTTCAGATTCATAATAGCGAAACTAACCAATCAAAATCAATGACTGTGTTTAAGATCCGTAACTCTGTCATTGGTGATTTGTCGCACGCGCGTTACCTAACGGAGTTATCTCCGCTAATTCACATAAACAAATTGAATACTGTTTTTAAAACGTTTTGAAAAAGCGGTCTTATAAATCCCCTCTGCTACTTTTTTTGCACCGAGGGAGGGCAAATATCGAAATACTTACCAGCTGCGTTTATTGATTGAAATACTATCTCCGTGTAATTTTCAGTATTAAACGATCTTACGGGTCTAGCATTTTTCGAGTATTTCCCAGTCCCACCTCGTTTGGTGTTTTCACGTTGTGAAATAGCTTGTAGATTCGATAAAGAATTATTAGTCTTAATGCTATTCATGTGATCAATCACAAAACCATCCTTGATTGATCGATTATACACTTCATAGACGAAACGATGATTGAGAAGCATTTTCCCTCCAGCTTTAAAACTCAAATATCCTTGATTATTCACAACACCAATTGGCTTCTTGAGTCTACAATGTCTGACAACACCATCACAAGAAGCTTCGTAATTTTCAATAACAGGATGTCTTTGAAATTCTTGGTTCATTTGTATACTAATACACTTCTATTTGTCTAATTCGTTAATTGGCTGAATTATAACATTGGCAAATCTGCCTATGTAGTCCTGAGCAGTTTTTATGATTTTGCCTTTGACGTTGTCATTGACAGAGTCAGGATTTTTTATTCTTCGCTTGTCATAATAACGCTTCAACTCTCTATAACGCTTACCCCCGCAACTAATGCATAACTGCGATTTGCCTCTAACACCTACCCCGCAATACAAGCACGGAAGAGGGCCATTGCTCCCCCGACGAAAACTTTGCATATGATACCCACAGAATTCATTTCTGCATGATTTGTTACACGGAGTCTTTGATCCAATCTTAAGCCATTTGCAATGATTCATTATATAAAAAAATTTTATTTAAATACTTGTTTTAATTATAATATGAAGGAATTCAAGAGATTATTGAAAATTACGCCTTGGAAAAATGCTAGATTTAATCTCGATAGAATCTCTAATATACCTAAAAGTCTAATAGATGACAAAACCCTGCTGAGTAAAATCAGCGACTGTTTTAATGAATTTAAGCGCGATGGAGCATCTCATACGTGGTCGACATTTCGAATTATCAACAACATCGAAGATATCGGTGTCAATGTACCCGTAATTGATGCTACTATGAACGATACAAGAGCAGCTGAGATACTTTCACACCTTGGCGGGAAATCCCAGCGGAGGTATTTTTTTAGAATAAAATTCATTATCGAAGACGAAGGTGAATGGGTTATCAGAGATAAATTTGAACCAATCCTCAAGGATAAAAATTTGTTATTGTGAGTAGAGATTCCAAACCAGGAATTCTAACTGGAATTGACAAACCATACTATGAGAAATCTTACCCTGTAACAGAAGTTGTTTACGGAATATACCCGCTAAATGATAAGCCAAGTATTGAAAAACTAGCTCCGATGTTTTCATCGTCGAAATCACAAGGTGATTCAACACTGAATTGTATAGCAACACGGGTAATGGAACACTTCACAAATGCATCCCGGTGGAATAAACTAACTGAACAACGACGAAAAAAAATAACCGAATGGGAACTGACAGTGAAACAGCGCGGGGCAAAGATTTCTGATATAGCTAAATTAGAAGCATCATTAAAATTTCCAATATCGGTAGCGACGATAACCGCAGAAGTATTATACAAACCGAAATATCAATCGCGAGGAGCTCCAATTGAAATTATTGATCATAACAAACACGCGTGGACACCTGCGGTAAATATATTTCCACGAGAACGAATCGTGAGATATATCCCCGGGGAGTTTTACAAGGATGTGTTCTATGAAGAGAAATTATTTGATGCTATTGTTACGTTGTGTAAGGATGATCCTGTGTCAGTGTGGTTACTTCGCAGCGCTGAAGATTCTGAAATAGGATTTGATCAGTTTGTAAGACCAAATGGAGAATTATATCGCGTTGAAGAATTAGATAACAGAATGAGAAAAATCGCTAATGAATTTTCACCGGAGAGTTTCCATGAAAAAATACTCACGGATAGTTTTACAATTCCATCAGTGGTAGCTCACTTCGCAAGAGAAAAGAACTCATGGCGTCCAACACGAAGTGATTTTCTCGAGGATGTCAAATTGAGTTGCGTCGAACTTGGTCATGGAGGATTGTGGAATACGAAATACTCACGTGATGGTATGATTTCAATTGATATATCCGCGTTTTATCCTGGAAGTTTTCTCGGGTATGGAGAATGCTCAGAGTATTTTAAACGATTTGGACATCCCACACATGAAATGACTCGTGTTGCGATTAATGGTCGTTTGCCTGATTTTGATTTAACCGGGTTCGCTCGTGTGATATCATTTGAACTCGCTGCAGGGTTACATCCGTGTAGTTATGTTTGGCTTGGTAGACATATGTCTGAAAAACACTGGATGCCAATAGTGCTATTGAGATATATGATCGACTGTGGTATGCTAATATCGTTAATTGTCAGTGAAGCGATTATATGCTATCACGCGCAGAAGGATGTTTGGTTACCAAAACCTGATCTAGATCGTATAATTGATGAAATACGAAAACAGTTTCCTAATTTCAGCGAGGAAGAAATCATGAAACTATCTAGGCAGTTATTTGAAATTAAAAACAAAGAAGCCAAAGATTTCGGACGAAAAATAATTGGTAAATTCACTCAAGGTGGAAGATTTGACAATGCAAAATACTCTTCGAGGTTGATCATAGACGTCGTTGAATACGATTTTATTGTAGCAGATTTAACGAAACAGGAAAAACTTGTAAATGGTAGGGATGCTTTTCTATCCAATGGTGAGAAATTAGGTACGGTTGTTACCTAATGTGATGGATATAGTTGTCAGTACACACATTTGAGAAGTTCTATGCTCGGTTATTCTATTATTAATCTATTTTCGATGATAAATAGATTTCCAGATACCGCGGTTAGAGTAGCTACTGACTCGATGTATATCCACAACAAATACAAATCAGCTGTAGCGGCATTCACAGATCCCGAGGAAGCGTGGGGGCGTTGGCGATTTAAAAAGGAAAAACTACATGAGTATTGTGAATCCGCAGACGTTGCCATCGACGATAAATACTTGAAAAGCAACCATAATCTCTCAAAGATTCAATCAGAATTATCTAATGCACCACCGGTATCTGACCCCGTATGTAGATACAAGACAGTTTATTTAAACGGCTGTGGTGGATCAGGAAAGACAACTCGTGCAATTTAATTATTTCGTCGGTCAACCATGATTGTGCTAACACCAACTCACAGACTCGCCAGAGAGATGATAGCGCGGGGAGTAAAAGCCTGTACTTATCACAGCTTCTTTCGATGGAAAGGCGATACATGGACTCCTGATCGAATGGGCGATAAATTCATTCCTGAAATCATAATCTGGGATGAAATATGCACGGTATCGTTGACAGTATTACAGATATTTCTTGAATGGTTGTTATTGAAAACTACAAAAGTCGTCATGTGCGGGGATCACGGCCAACCACAGCCATTTGTTGGTGGATCTCCACATGAATGGCTAAAGGGATTTGTAGATTATTATGAAGAGATTAATACCGACCATAGATCACTTGATGAACAATTACGAGAATTCAAAGCGCTAATTAGATTACAACCGGATAAAATCCAATGTGAAATAGCGCGTGAAATAATTTCAGAAACTCCCATGAATGATTTTTGGGAAACATGGAGACCAAATGATTTAATAATCGCGAGTAGAAAAATAGTCAGAGACGCGCTTCAGATGAAATTATTTGAATTGCATAAGTGTAAATTTGCAACACTTCCAGTACCGCTCTGTTATAGACCTTCTAATACACGAAAGCAGAATATCGACGTTGACATTCCTGGACAACAACGAAAGCAGAATTTAGTATTAAATGATATTGTGCTGGTTGATATCAGCGTCGTCGAAGATGCATTGCGTGCTGATAAATCCCCATGGACGTTAGGTTATGCAGCAACAATACACTCTTCACAAGGATTAACTATCACAGACACAATTGTTTGGATAGTAGATAATCGCATTGAGTGGTCAAATTTAGTTTATCTCGCAGTATCCAGAGTACGGCGAATAAACCAACTTCGAAGAATTGTTTTCGATGATGCCAGTGACGATATTATCAGCGCCGATGATATCACTGGTGATATAATCAGAAAAAAACTCTCTGGTTATAAACAACAGGATAAAAAAAATAAAAGAGAATTTGACATTGATGCTGAATTAATAATTACGCTAAAGCAACAACAGAATAATCACTGCGCGAGTTGCAATTGTATAATGCGTTGGCAGTATTCGGATAAAGATCCTCGCCAATTTACCGTAGACAGAAAGAATAGCAGTGTAGGTCATACCAACGATAACGTTATGCTGACTTGTCTTGAGTGCAATAGACGCAGAGGTGCTAATTAAGACCACGCGGTGGCAATTGAGTATCCTCGGGGATCACTTGCAGTTGTTGTCGAGTAAATCCTCGCTGAGGAGCAGTTGAATCCAGTCTATAGATTGCTGGTCTACCCGTTGATCGTGTTATACCGGATATCTTATGCGTCGTGACACTCCAAATAGGATCGGTAGCTCTTTTTTTACCACCCTCAAGCTCTCCTGGTTCGTATAAGTACCTTACAATGACATTACTACCAAGAATTGGTTCGTTGAAATCTTTTTGTGGTTGTACGGGTATATACTTCTTTTTAATAGCGTTGACAGGTTTCATATTAATTGTTCTAGTAATCTCATTATTGATTGCGGTAACTACACCTGGTAATCTCTTGACCCATTCACGGGATCGTTTATCCTGGATGAATTCTTTCGCGTATTGATATCCAAATCTCTCTCTCTCATGCTTAGCGAAATGTCCCTAACTAATCGTTCGCTGGTCTCATAATTTGTTATAGATGAAATTCAAATGTCAATTTTTTAAATGCCAGGGAAAGATCTCTAGCTCCTTTAAAGTAGACATATACTTGATCAATTCCTCGGGCATGTCGTTCAGACCATAAATTAATACCCATGCTATATTCACCATTATCAGAGCAAACAGGTGCTTATTCAGCAGTTATAAAGTTCATCGAAATATAAGTTACGCATTTGTATTAGATATAATAATCCTTATGTTTGATAATAGGTTCTTGAGACATAAGCTTTTAGCTTTCAATACAATGTTGATATTTTCTACGGATTATAGTTTATATTCACGAAAATGTTAGATACATTAACAATTCTTTGTTGTGAACAATCAACAAATAATCAATAGAAAAGCAAGCCCTTACATAACCTCAAACGTGATATTCAAATTTAAACAAACTTAAATTCCCCAACTTTGCAACGCGGTAGAAACAACTGTAAATTTAGAGAACTTGTTGAATACATGCATTCAGCTCGTCTTAAGTTCGGATTTAAGTGGACACGTGTGTATGTATGTATGTATGTATGTATGTATGTATGTATGTATGTATGTATGTATGTATGTATGTATGTATGTATGTATGTATGTATGTATGTATGTATGTATGTATGTATGTATGTATGTATGTATGTATGTATGTATGTATGTATGCATGCATGCATGCATGCATGCATGCATGCATGCATGCATGCATGCATGCATGCATGCATGTATGTATGTATGTATGTATGTATGTATGTATGTATGTATGTATGTACGTACGTATGTATGTATTGTTACGTGCTTAGGCTCGAATAAGCAGCAACACAGAAAGAGTGATAACTAACAAGCTTGTAAAACTTTAAGCAGCAGAGAGGGTGAATCCTACAACGTTTTTAGACAAAATTTGATTGAAATCCTAAAACGAGCCGTCCTATAATCTCATTTTAACCAAAAAGAGGGCGAACCCTACAACGTTTTTAGACAAAATTTTGATTGAAATCTTAATGAGCCTTCCCTACGAAATCTCATTTTAACTAAAAAAAATGAAAACGAAGATTTTTACGATTTTTTAATCAATTTTTTTATTGAATCCTTAAAACGATCCTTCCTACGATCTCATTTTAACTAAAAAAAATGAACCCTACAACGTTTTCAAACAAAAAATTGATTGAAATCTTAATGAGCCTTCCCTACGAAATCTCATTTTAACTAAAAAAATGAAAACGAAGATTTTTACGATTTTTTAATCAATTTTGGTCGCAACTTGTTGTCATCCACCCTCTCTGCTGCTATGGGTTAATAATTCTTTTACGATTTTAACCGAATATTTGATCCAGTCCGATACGATATCGTGTTCGAGGATCATGCAAATTTATTGTTGCGAATCCGTGTGGTTTTGACTGAGCATGACTAAAGAAGTTTTTAAATTGATTATGATCCATATCACCGCAGCACCATGTCTGCCATATATTTCTAAGAGTATGAGTATCAACTCCGTTGAATACAGCAAGAATATTGCAATTATCTCTGATCACTTTTGGAATCTGAGTGTAGCGTTGAGTGACATATATCACATCAGTGTTTTTATGCCTGCCTCTGGAAAAGCTCCTAGCAGGATTTTTTTGTTTATCTAACATTATATCGTCGTATACGACTAAATTGTTAATATCTCCATCAATATCATCAATGCTCGGTGCTTCATCGATATCGGTTATAAATTCAATAATACCCTCTCCGGATTTTTCTGCCGCGCTGTCGTTAAAATCTTTTAGCACTTCATAACATCGTTGATCATCTACGCTAGGGGCAATTAAATACAACTTATCCCACTTTATCCATCTCATCATTAAATTTAGTAACAATTGCGTTTTACCGGATCCAGATGGCCCGATTATAATCATCCGGATAGAGTTTGGTAGCGCTGCATGATGCTTAACTGGTTCTCTTGTTTTAGTCGCTGAAAAATCAATTATATCCATATCTCTATACATAAATTATGGATCTATATTGTGTGAAGTGCAAAACGCGTACTGGCACAGATGATGTGACGACAGTTACAACTAAAAATAACCGATCAGCGCTTTCTGGTAAATGCATGCAATGTGGTACAAAGAAATTTAGATTTGTGTCTATGAAATCTGATTTAAAAAAAAACGAGGAGGTGATATCGCAGCCAAATTGGCAAAGCTCCCTGGAACCCCATGGGCAAAATACCCCGGAGAAAAGCACCTTCCCGGATATAGCTACTGTGGACCGGGAACCAGACTTGATATCAGACTCAATAATCAAAATCAACCCAACCCCGGTGAAGAACCAATAAACGCCATTGATAAGGCCTGTCACCTTCATGATGTTGCTTATAAAAGCAGCAATCTGCAACACAGACATCTCGCAGATGTGAAATTAATTCATGCGTTAAATGCTATTTCTGATAAATCCTTCAAAGAAAAATTGGCTTCATTTTTGATAAAATCGGCTATGAAAAGTAAATTGATGTTAGGTGCCGGTAATTAATAATATGGAATCAATTTATTATTCCCCAAGAGGATACTGGAGGGGTAAATCAGCAGTCCATAAACTCGCTAGCGCTGCAAAAGTGAAAAAAACCACTGCGGCTAATTGGTTATCCAAACAGGCACTATGGCAAATTTATCTACCAGCGCCTAAACAAATTCAATTCTCGCATTATGATGTGACCGCTCCTAATGAAGTTCATCAGGCTGATATATTATTTCTGCCTCATGATCGTGGTTACAAATACGCTTTAACCGTAGTTGATATTGCAAGTCGATACAAAGAAGCAGAACCGTTAAAAACAAAATCAGCCACTGAAGTCGCTTCTGCATTTCAGAGGATTTATCGACGAGGTCCTCTGCACTGGCCAAATCTATTGCAGGTTGATCCTGGCAAGGAATTTCAGGGTGCAGTATTATCTACAATGAAACATCATAATGTCACCATACGACGAGGGCATACTGCGCTACATCGCGATCAGGCCATTGTAGAACGATTTAATCGGACGATTGCTGAGCGGTTATTTGGATATCAATACGCAAAAGAATTCATTCAAGAAAAGCGATCCCGTGAATGGGTTAAAAGATTACCATCTGTGATTACTGCACTGAATAACGAGATTACTAGAACAATCAACATGAAACCTATCAACGCGATTAAAAAGAAGTCAATACCAGTACAACCACAAAAAGATTTCAAAGAACCAATTCTTGGTAGTAATGTCATTGTGAGGTACTTATACGAACCAGGAGAGCTTGAAGGGGGTAGAAAAAGGGTTACTGATCCTATTTGGAGCGTCACTACGCATAAAATATCCGGCATAACACGATCTACGGGTAGACCACCAGTCTATAAACTGGATTCAACTGCCCCTCAGCGGGGTTTTACTCGACAACAACTACAGGTAATTCCCGAGGATACTCAATTGCCACCGCATGGTCTTAACTAGCACCGTTGCGTCTATTGCACTCAAGACAAGTCAACATCACATTATTTCTGACATGACCGAGATTGTTATTTTTTCTGTCTACGCTGAATTGGCGAGGATCCTTATCCGAATACTGCCAACGCATTATACAATTGCAACTCGCGCAGTGATTATTCTGTTGTTGTTTCAGCGTAATTATTAATTTAGCATCAATATCAAATTCTCGTTGTTTTTTTTTTGTCCTGTTGTTTGTAACCGGAGAGTTTTTTATCAATAATTTTAACATCAATATCACTTATTGTTGTGTCATTATCATCGAAAACAACTCTTCGAAGTTGATTTATTTTTCGTACTCTGGATACTGCGAGATAGACTAAATTCGACCATTCGATGTGATTATCCACCATCCAAACAATTGTATCCGATATAGTCAATCCCTGTGAAGAGTGTATTGTTGCTGCGTATCCTAGCGTCCACGGGGATTTATTAGCACGCAATGCATCTTCAACGACATTGATATCAACCAGCACAATATCATTTAATACGAGAATTTGTTTTTCACTCTGTCCTGGAATATCAACTTCAATATTCTGTTTTCGTGTATCCGATGGCCTATAACAAAGGGGTACTGGAAGCGTTGCAAATTTTTCTTTATGCAATTCAAATAACTTCATCTGAAGTGTGTCCCTGACTATTTTTCTACTTGCAATTATCAAATCATTTGGTCTCCATGTTTCCCAGAAATCATTCATTTGAGTTTCTGAAATCACTTCACGCGCTATTTCGCACTGGATTCTATCCGGTTGTAATCTAATTAGTTTCTTAAATTCTCGTAATCGTTCATCAAGTGATCTATAATCAGTGGTGATTTCTTCATAGTAGTCTACAAAACCCCTTAGCCATTCATGTGGAGATGCACCGACAAATGGTGGTGGTTGGCCGTGATCACCGCACATGACGACTTTTGTGTTTTTGTTTAACAACCACTCGAGAAATGTTTGTAATACATCTAATGACACTGTGCATATTTCATCCCAGATTATGATTTCAGGAATGAATTTATCACCCATACGCTCAGGAGTCCATTTGTCACCCTTCCATCGAAAGAAACTATGGTAAGTACAAGCATTTACCCCTCGCTGTATCATCTCTCTGGCGAGTCTGTGAGTCGGTGTTAGCACAATCATGGTTGACTGACGAAATAATTCAATTGCACGAGTTGTCTTTCCTGACCCACCACAACCGTTTAAATAAACTGTCTTGTATCTACATACTGGATCAGATACCGGTGGTGCATTAGAAAATTCTGATTGAATTTCAATACGGTTATATGAAAGATATTTATCATCCATGGCAACGTCTGCGGATTCACAATACTCATGTAGCATCTCCTTTTTAAATCGCCAACGCCCCCAATTTTCTTCGGGATCTGTGAATTTAGCTACAGCTGATTTGTATTTATTGTGTATATACATCGAATCAGTGGCCACTCTAACCGCGGTATTAGGAAATCTATTTATCATAGAAAATAGATTAATAGAAGCATAGGCTAGCATTGAACTTCTCAAATGTGTGTACTGGGAATTATATCCATCACAGTAGGTAACAACCGTACCCATTTTCTCACCATTGGATAGAAAAGCATCCTTACGGGATACAAGTTTTCCCTGCTTCATTAAATCCGCTACAATAAAATCGTATTCAGCGACATCTATGATCAACCGCGAAGAATATTTTGCGTTGTCGTACCGTCCACCCTGGGTAAATTTACCGATTATTCTTCGTCCGAGATCTTTTGCTTGTTCTTTTTTAATTTCAAATAACTTCTTAGACCAATTTATGATTTCTTCTTCATTGAAATCAGGGAATTGTTTTCGTAGTTCGTTGATTATACGATCTAGATCGGGTTGTGGTAGCCAAACTTCTTTCTGAGCTCGATAGCATATAATAGCCTCGGAAACAATCAACGATATTAGCATACCACAATCAATCATATATCTCAATAGCACTATTGGCATCCAGGCCTTTTCAGATAGGTGTTTACCGAGCCAAACATAACTACACGGATGTAACCCTGTAGCTAATTCGAATGATATCACACGAGCGAATCCGGTTAAATCAAAATCAGGTAATGGTCCATTAATCGCAACACGAGTCATTTCATGTGTTGGGTGTCCAAATCGTTTGAAGTACTCAGCGCATTCCCCATATCCGAGAAAACTTCCGGGGTAACACGCGGATATATCAATTGAAATCATACCATCACGTGAGTATTTCGTATTCCACAGTCCTCCATGACCAAATTCGACGCAACTCAATTTAACATCCTCAAGAAAATCACTTCGTGTTGGACGCCATGAGTTTTTTTCTCTTGCGAAGTGAGCTACCACTGATGGAATAGTAAAACTATCCGTGAGTAGTTTTTCATGGAAACTCTCCGGTGAAAAATCACTAGCGATTTTTCTCATTCTATTATCTAATTCTTCAACGCGATATAATTCACCATTTGGTTTTACAAATTGATCAAATCCTATTTCGGGATCTTCATCACTTCTAAGTAACCACACTGACACAGGATCATCCTTACACAACGCATGAATAGCATCAAATAATCTCTCTTCATAGAAAACATCCCCGACGAACTCCTTAGGGATATATTTCACGGTTCGTTCTCGTGGAAATACTGTTACCGCAGGTGTCCACGCGTGTTTGTTATGATCAATAATCTGTATTGGCGCTCCATTTTTGTTATATTTCGGTTCGTATAAAACCTCTCCGGTTATCGTCATAACTGTTATTGGAAATCTTAATGATGTTTCTAATTTAGCTATATCAGAAATCTTTGCACCATGCTGTTTCACTGTCAGTTCCCATTCGGTTATTTTCCTACGTCGCAGATCAGTTAGTTTATTTCCTCGGGATGCATTTGTAAAGTGTTCTATTATTCGTTCTGCTACACAATTAAGCCCTGACGAATATTTCATAGGAGCTAGTTTTGCGATATCGGGTTTATCATTTAACGGATATATCCCATAAACCATTGCTGTTACGGGATAAGATCTTTCGTAGTATGGTTTGTCAATGCCGGTTAGAATCCCTGGTTTGGAATCTCTACTCACAATGACAGCTTTTTTATTCTTGAGGATTGGTTCAAATTTATCCCTAATAATCCATTTGCCATCGACTTCGATAATGAATTTGATTCGGAAAAAATACCGTTTTTCCCCAACACGTGAAATTATCACTGCTGCTTTTTCATCATTCATGGTAGCATCAACAACACCATCAATTCGAAATGTTGACCAACAATAAGATGCTCCATCACGTTTGAATTCATTAAAACAATCTCTGATTTTACTAATCATGGTTTTATCAAGAATTGTATTCTTTGGTGTATTAGAAACTATATCGAGATTGAATTGAGCATCTTTCCAGGATAATTTCTTGGACGTTTTTTTTTGGTTTCACGAGATTAATTTTGTTACGTTTTTTGGGTCTATCGAGATTAAATTTAGGATTGATTTTTAATAATCTCTTAAACTCTTTCATGTTTCCGTCTCTTGGACGTTTGTTACGTTTTTTGGGTCTATCGAGATTAAATTTAGGATTGATTTTTAATAATCTCTTAAACTCTTTCATGTTTCCGTCTCTTGGCCGTTTGTTACGTTTTTTGGGTCTATCGATATTAAAACTAGGATTGATTTTCAATAATCTCTTAAACTCTTTCATGTTTCCGTCTCTTGGACGTTTTTTGGGTCTATCGATATTAAATTTAGGATTGATTTTCAATAATCTCTTAAACTCTTTATCAGCATTGAATTCAGCATTTTTCGAAGGCGTTTTCCTTAATTCCCTCATGCTATAATTAAAACAAGCATTTAAATGAAAGATTTTTATATAATGAATCACTGTAAGTGGCTTATGATTGGATCAGTAACCCCGTGTAACAAATCATGCAGAAATGAGTTTTGTGGGTATCATATGCAAAGCTTTCGACGTGGAAGCCTCGGTCCGTTACCCTGTATTCTATGTGGGGTTGGGGTTAGGGGGAAATCACGGTTGTGTTTGAATTGCGGTGGTAAGCGATACAGGGAATTGAAGCGTTATTATGATAAAAGAATAAAAAATGGACAATCAATCAGAAATTTTGACCCTGAAAAAGTCCCTGACACTGACACTGTCACTGACAAAATCATAAGAACCCCTCAAGACTACATCGAAAGATTCATCATTAAACCAAACAATGAATTAGACAAACAATAGTATTATGTATACGAATGAACCAAGAATTCAGACAGCATCCCTTGATTTTAAATTATGAAGCATCCAGTGATGGTACTGTCAGACACTGCATTTTGAAGAAAACGGTTGGTTTTGTGACTAATCAAGGGTATTTGATGTTTAGCGCTGGAAAGAAGAAATATCACAATCATCGTTTCATATTTGAATGTTTTTATGGATTGATCGAGGATGGTCTTGTTATCGATCACAAGGATTCTAATCGAAAGAACAATTCTTTATCAAATCTGCAAGCTATCACACAGAGTGAGAATTCCAAACGAGGGGGGACTGGCACTTGTTCAAAAAAAGCGAAACCCGTAAAATCTTTGAATACAATAACTAACGAAGAAAAAATATTTCAATCAATATATGAAGCCGGCAAGTATTTCAATATTTGTGGACCCTCAGTACGAAAAGTTGCAGAGGGGATTTATCGATCTGCGATTTCAAAAGGGACGGGACAGAAAATTCGATTTAGTTATGTCTAATGCGTCATATTTTTCATTTAGAAATATATCATTATTATAGAATAATAAATTCTGAAAACATGAATAGCATCATATCCGAGATTTCAAAATTGAAAAGTTGGGATATTGAACTATCAGATGGGTTAAATCCTGATCAAATCATGTCTGATTTTCAGGATATAGAATACGGAGTTAACAACAATAAATATATGCTACCAAAGAAGTATGCACTCATCAAAAGAATTCAGAATTCTATTCGGGACTCTCTCGCATTTTCCAGTGACGTAAGTGTGTTCGCTCCGTTGTATACCATCGTAGAACGAATACGAAAAGAATTGGGGTACGAATACGAATTGAAAAAGGAGGTTAATTCTAAAGTTAGAAACCTACGGGCGTTAATTCAAGAAAATGAACAATTTTGATTCACCATTTATCATTATTTGATTGACCGACCATTTATCATTATTTGATTGTGACCGTCCCTCATAGAGATTTTAATTTTTTTTTAGTATTTTTTGATTGATAATGTCAGAAACAGTGAATAAAAAAATTGATGGCTGGTTCGGATTGATCAAAAATAGAATGGCGAAAGTGTGATATTAATTATTTTTATATACAATTATCACACTTTCGCCATCATTGATAGAAGCCGTTATAGGATGAAATAACACTTCCATGACCATCCGATGGTGTTAGGTCGGGATTGAAAAATTGTTTTACAATTGAAAAATTGTTTCTGATTTCAAATAATGGTCAATGAAGCATTAACAACCCGATTGGCTCGTGAACGATTAGATGCAATCAGGAGATTTGTACCAATTCGTGACTCTCTACGAAATAAACTGCAACAACGACAGAGTCTTCAGACTGATTTTGCTGCGGGATCTGAAGAATTGTTTAAACCAGTAACCACAGCAACGAAAGAGATAGTGTCAACAATCTCTGAACAAGGAAAAAAACAAGAAGAGACTTTTCTCCCTGTGTTAGAAAAAATAGCAAAAAGAACTAAACAAACAAAAAAATCCTTGCAATCACTTCCTCAGGATATATCAACCGCTTCGAAACAAAAATTTAAAGAATTTCAGGAAGAACTAGTTAGTGGACTACCTAAATCAATTATATTTACCGAGAGCGCTAAACAACAAATTCTCAACGAGGATATAGACAATTTAGGTGAATTCGCTGCTAACAGCTATGATTCACAAGAGAAGTTTTTCACGGACAATTATTCGGATTATAGAATGTCACATAATGAATGGGCTGATATAGTGTATGAAATAAATACTGGGAGTTTAGATAGAAGGATGAAGGACTACAGGGACTTCAAAAGAAAATTTCAACTCCAAATAAGACAGCCATACGATGAGAAAAAATTTCTGGGGAGTGGTCTAGTTGGAAACGCTAGCGTTTCATGTCCTGGTAGTGTTCTCAGTGATATATCACGATTAGAGGTTCTTGTAGGAGGGTTCCGAGCCGGAAATAACTCACCGGAAATAATTAATGAAGCAGCTGATATCTGTAGACGATTATTTCAAGGCGGTATCATGGATATCAGCACATATCGAGATTTCATTGGCGAGTTAGTGGAAAGTGGGTATCATAGTGACTGAATTGAAAAGTCAATTGATTAGATAAATAACAATTGAAAAATTGTTTCTGATTTCAAATAATGATCATACACTACAATCATGATAAACCAACCCTCGTCTATGTAGTTAATTCACGGTTTCCGGTTTATAGAGCATACTACGGAGATGGTTTAGGTAATACCATTTTAGGGTTATTTGCGAGAATGGCTCCAAAAGTGATGCCGTTGGCTAAACAATTAGGAATGAAAGCAATTGATGTTATTCGTGATAAGGGTATTAGTGCTGTTGGAGATCTTGCGGGAAAAGCGTTTTCAACTGCGAAGAATAAATTAACATCATTAGTGAAATCACGGATGAAATCCAAAGGATTTTCAAAACCGTTACCGTCTACAGCGGAAATGCCTGCAAGTGTTAGTAGAATTATAAATAACGCAGTAGATGAAAAATTAGCATCGATGGTGACTCCCTTGATAAATCAAGGGGACCAAAATAACATGATAGCAAACATGATAGCGGGAAGTGGCTTTAAAAAACCACGACGATGAAATGGAAAATCGCGATTTAGACTCTGATAAATAGAATAAAATGTTCAAAAGGTCAGCTGATCCAGCATTTGATATGGATGCCCCAGTGCGTAAAGATGATTCTGTACGCGATTTTCAATTTTATTCTTATCACGCAGTACAACCAGATCTCCGATCGCGAATTGAACTTCAAGTTCATGATACCAGTAAATACTTCCTACCGTGTGAGGCATTTATCGAAATCGAAGGAGAACTTGTAACAAATGATGCTGCTCATGATGATCCACCATATGACAATAACCCAACTATCAAAGTTGGTTTTGTTAATAATGGGATCATGGCGTTATTTGAAAGCGCTAGATATCTCATTGATGGAAAGGAAATTGAATCCATTGACCGTGAAGTTGATGTGGCCACAACAATCATAGGGTTAGCGAGATACTCTGATGATTATACAAGATCAGCTGGTCCATCTATGATGTTTTCTAAGGATATTACTGATTACCCTGAACACAACCAGTATTCTAGAGTAAAGGCAACACGAGTTACTGCAGTTGAACCAGCACCAGAAGGATATGTAAGACCAGCTGATACTTTTGATGTCATAAATAATATTACTAACTACAACCTAGGGTTTGCAACACGCGTAGCAATGTTGCAAGGACAGCGTCGACAATTTTCATGTGCAATTCCACTGCATCATATATTCGGATTCTGTAGAAATGTCCGAAAAGTTATTTATGGAGCTAAACACACAGTAGCGCTTGTACGAAAGGGTACTGATAATGATGCAATATGGCATGATGCTGGTGTTGCTGATGGTAAAGTCATTTTAACAAAACTAGCATTGTGGATGCCAGTGTTAACTCCATCAATCACAGCAGAAGAAAAATTGTTGTCATTTATGGAACAAGGAGGAAAATCATTGTTGAGTTGGTTATCAGTGACCACTGATATTAAACTAGATAATGTTGATGATATATTTACTTGGCATCTGGCATCAAAACAAGGGGTTTCAGCTCCACGTCATATATTTGTGGCGTTACAGAATAATGCACGAGTTGGTAATCAACAACGAAGTCATATGATATTTGATCAGTTAGGTGTTAGAGAGGTCTCACTGAGAATAAACGGACAACAGGAACCATCTGAAGATGTACAACTTGATTACACTCACAACCATATTGCACGTGTATATCATAACCTGTTGTCATTCATGGCACGTGATCTAAATGTGGATACTGGTTTGCAAATATCACAATTGGATTTTAAAAGCCTCTATCCGATCTATTACTTCTCACTGGAACATCTCGATTTGATGAGACAATCTGTCGTTGATATACACTTTAGAGCCCGTGTAACCCGTCCTGGTGGTATTGCTAATTACAGAGCGGTTGCTGTCATTCTCAGCGACAAATCAATGCTACTTGAAGGTGTTGGTGGAAGAATGAGAGTGGTAGATGCACCAGTGGAAAACATGTAATTGAAATTGTAAACGATTTAGAATCAATCTATTATGTATAATGTCATATAGTGTTATTAGTGTTGCGTTAACTCCCGGTCAATTAAAAAAATTGCAATCGGAATCAGCTAAAAAATGTGGAACCACAATGACGTTGAAACCCAACCAAATGACTGGTGGTGCAAATAAACTATCGCTGACAACTCGTCAGGTGAAACATTTCAATGATGCACTTGCAGCCAAAAAAGGTGTTCAGATTACTCTCTCTGCGGCTGCTATCAAAAATATGATTAAAACAGGCGGTATATTTCCGTTGTTAGCTGCGATTCCAGCATTGATTGCAGCAGCAGCCCCAGCGGTGGCTAAAGCGGCAGCGTTAGGAGCCGTTGGTACTGCAGCAGGAATGGCACTAAAGAAGGCAACTGGGAAAGGATATAAAAAAGGGAAAGGGTCTAAGACTACCAGGAACCCCGTATTCGTGGTACAGCGGAAAGGGTCTAAGACTAGGACCGGTTTATTAATTGAGGAACCTATGGTTCCCATGTCCAATTTTGATTTACTCGATGCTGCTAAAAAACTCGCGATTAAAAACTTCAGAGGTGTCTTTATAAAAGATCAATTACCACATCAACCAAACAGCGTTGAAACCGGAATCATTAATTTAGATAACAGCACCGGACCCGGAACTCACTGGGTTGCATACGCTATTAATCCACGTGGGATTGTCTATTTTGATTCATATGGATTACCCCCACCAAAAGAGTTTATGAGATATATAAAAACCCTTCCAATGAAGACTTGGTATTCTACGCTACCAACACAACAAATGAATGACCCACCAATATGTGGCAGCGAAGTATTAAATGTCCTTGATGCTATTTCTAACTCCTTGAGTAACCCAAGCGGAAAACCACCACATGTTGTCGTGAATGAATACACTAGTAATCGCTGGAGAAAATCGAAGATTTTTCAACGAAGTCGTCAAAAACGATTTTAGAGAGAGAAAGAGTTTTACAATAACATGATTGATATTTGGGGGAGATCTTTAAAACCCAAACCCGATGACACTGCAACCGGTGATGTAAAAAAACTAATCAAAGATGAAATAGCTGAGACGTTGAATTTAACAAGTGTTGATCCGAACGAAATAGTTGTATTTCAAGACAAGCAGGGTAAATTGAAAAGCAGTGATGTGTCATTGGATGATATTTTGATACGGCAGCGCGACGCCGCTGAAAACTCTATTGCGCTGTATTCCAACGACGGACGACTTAAACCAGGTGCACTTGTGTCTACGATCACTGATAAGATTGCTACCCATGACAATGAGTTGGATAATTCTCTGTTAGAACTAGCAACACTTGAATCTAAAACCGAAGAACACATAAAACAGTTTACATCATTTCGTAGAAATGTCATCGAGAAATTTATTGGAACCCCGTTGGATAAAATTGAAATAAAACTCCCGGATATTAAAAAATCCATCGATGAGACGAAAAACTTCATCGAAGCTGTCAAAGGTGATTTTTCGAGGATGATAACAATCATTGAAAAAACAAAAATTCCTCATGAGAAAACCAATAACGTCGTGTACACAATCCAACACGGATCATTTGAGTGGACACCTACAAACAACAAATTAGATATCACTGCAACCGTTAAAGGTATTTATCGATTAACACTGGTGACAACGGCTCAATTTAATATATCATCGTCGAGTTCATCCGGGGTTAATAATACGATTTCAACGATCATCGACAAGGATACAACTGAAAAGTTCACTATAACAGCTACTGATAAAAATTTGGCTAAAACTTCGGTATCATGGTATGTGGAATTCGTAGCGGATTTAAGTAAATAACTAAATTGAAAGGATTTCACAATTGAAAACGCTAGCGTTTTTAAAATAACAATGATTTCATCAACTCAATGTCGCTATGATCAGGTCAGAGAATTTCAGAATAGACTCAAAACCCCCGCCGAGGAGTATCAAATAAAAATGAAAAAATACCGACGAAGAATCACCGCAATTGATGTTATTGTGTACTCGGTGTCAAGCGTTCTCACTGGCGCCGGAATAATACTTGCATCGGTTACAATGATTGCCCCGGTCGTAGTTCCAATTTGCATTTCTGCGGTGGCTACAATCGGGGGTATATCAACCGGGATAGCAAAAAAGATATCATCATGCAGCCAGAGTAAACTGCAGAATTACTTACTTCAATTTCATATTGCATCAACCGCATACTCACAGTTATCCCTGATGATATCGTCGTCACTCGATAATACAATTATATCAGATAGTGAATTCTCAGCGATGGTCAGTATTTTTGATTCCGCGATATCGAAATTAGAGCGACAACATGAGTATAATAACAATGACAACACTGATGGAATCGGAAAACACGAACCCAAAAAAGAAAATGATCTCAATAATATCAACCATACCAGATTGTGAGTTCTCAATGATGATCAGTATTTATGATTCCTCGATACCAAAATTAGAAATAAATCATGAGTATAATAACAATGACAACACCGATGGAATTACTTCAACGAGTAGTGGAGAACACGAACCCAGTACAAACAAGTATGATATCAATAACATCAACGAATCCAGAATTCAGTGTGAATTTCCCCTCTCCGGTCCCAGTGAAGGAGATAGCGCTAGCAAAACTACGAGTGTATCACAGTTGGCCTAATATCAGATCAAAATCATTTGGTGGTCAACAACCCAATAATTCTTTAGTGTTTGCAAATGAGAATAAACCCGACGGAACCCCAGACTGGAAAGTTGTTTCGATACCAACAGGGTCATACCAAATCGAACAAATCAATGATGAATTCGCGCGTAGAATAAAATCGATTACTGGAAAAGAATCAAAAATCGCTATAACAGTTCATGAGCCGACGCTATCATCCGCAATTGAGATAAGTACAGAAGGATACGTCGTAGATATCTATCAGAGTTCTATTAGAACCGTATTAGGATGGCCTGAATTACCACCAGGGGGAAAAACCGTTGATTTACCAGAACCACAAAAAACTGATTATATCACCGACAGAATAAAACCTGATAATCCAATAAGGAGTTATAAAGATCACATAATCATTAGAGATTTTGTTAAGATCCTTTACACGTTTGGGGAAAAATTTCTTGTTACTGACGATTTTAAAATCGATGAAAATTTCACAGCAATGAATAATGATTTATCGCTGTTGTTAATATCTCTTAAATCCGGCTCTCTCACCCGAGATGAATTTATCAGCGTCGTAGAAACATGCAACAAAATCATCAATGATATGGAAACATTTAACCAAAAAATTATTCAGGATATATTAGATGATGATAATCCCCTATCGAGAAAAGAATTTGCATTAATCTATAAAATCCGCGTTGAAGATATCCCCACATTCAAACTACCGAGATACAACGTACCGGAACTAAAAAAACTTCTCAATGATGCCATCGAAATTGGTTTCAAAATAATTCATGATACGTGGAAAAAAACAGCATCACCGGAAATAAAAATCCTCAAACACAATAATGACCCAGACGGTGGCGGTAGGCATATCGCTCCGTTCAACGTGAATATTTCATCGGTGATTGCGCTCAATTTAGTATGTGATGTTATCGAAGGAAGCTATCAGATTAATCTCGAACGATCAAATCAAGCTCAGCAAGGATATATTCTGTATTCATTTGCACCAACTGCTCCTCCAGGATACCTAATTATTGAAAACCCAATTAATCCTGTCTACATGCGATGCCATAATAATTCATTAACCAGAATTAATTTCAAACTCACCGACCAGTCAAATAATCTGATTGATTTACAAGAAGAGGTGTTAGTGATTAGTTTGTTTGTGAGATCCTAAATGATTTTCGTCCTAAGGACTTTCATCATAAAGACTTGATCAAATCATTTATTATTTTTTGTTAACCCATAGCAGCAGAGAGGGTGATGACAACAAGTTGTGAGCAAAATTAATTAAAAAATCGTAAAAATCTTCGTTTTCATTTTTTTAGTTAAAATGAGATTTCGTAGGGAAGGCTCATTAAGATTTCAATAAATTTTTTGTCTGAAAACGTTGTAGGGTTCATTTTTTTGGGTTAAAATGAGATTATAGGACGGCTCGTTTTAAGATTTCAATAAAAAAATTGATTAAAAAATCGTAAAAATCTTCGTTTTCATTTTTTTAGTTAAAATGAGATTTCGTAGGGAAGGCTCATTAAGATTTCAATCAAAATTTTGTCTGAAAACGTTGTAGGGTTCGCCCTCTTTTTGGTTAAAATGAGATTATAGGACGGCTCGTTTTAAGATTTCAATCAAATTTTGTCTAAAAACGTTGTAGGATTCACCCTCTCTGCTGCTCTTTAACTATGAATTTATTAAGTACAATTATTTTCATAAAATAAATAAACTTACTGTTTTAGCGAATACAATCCAACATTAATCCAATATAGAATTCACAAAAATAATCCACTAATGGAATTGCAAGAGTCCTGATAAATAAATGTTCTAATAGTTCCAGGTTCGAATCTTGACGATGTAATCCAAAATGGCTGACGATGTCACGTGATGCAGTTCTTGTTTTCTAATTATCCAAATAAAATTATGAGCACATATTCCTTTTCATATAATAAAATAATTCCTCTTGCTTCAACGAATTGACACAAATTCCAATATAACTCAAAACACATCTATTAACTTAAAAGCCCAGATTCTACTAAATTATTCTATTCCAAACAATAATTCATATACCTGTTTTTGCGTAAACAAGGGATCACGTGATTTTATCGAAGTTCAAAGAAGGTAAAAGATATAGCGAACGATCATTTAAACACGTACACAAAGAAAGATTCAAATAAGAAAATCAGTCATTTCTCACCCACAAGAACTAAAAATAAAAAGTTGTCCTTGAAATTAACCAATAGTTTTAGAAGCTTGTTGACACTGTCTGTAGCAGGGTCAGAAATTAGGTCAACAAGCCAATGTCAAAAACATGTCTACAGATAAAGTATGGTCAAAGAGATTTTTCTATAATAATTTCCCAATTAATGAATTTTAAAACCCAAAATGACAAATTTGGATCTGACAATTAAAAATAAATAATTTAAATCAAATGGACGTAATAGTATGCATGAATATATGTATGTATTTATGTATGTATGTATGTATGTATGTATGTATGTATGTATGTATGTATGTATGTATGTATGTATGTATGTATGTATGTATGTATGTATGTATGTATGTATGTATGTATGTATGTATGCATTTATGTTTGCATTTATGTATGTATGTATGTATGTATGTATGTATGTATGTATGTATGTATGTATGTATGTATGTATGTATGTATGTATGTATGTATGTATGTATGTATGTATGTATGTACGAACGTATGTAATGTATGTATGCATGCATGCCGATATGTTCGTACGTATGTAATGTATGTATGCATGCATGCAGATACGTTCGCACGTAGGTATGCAGGTAGGTAGGCAGGCCAGCAGATGCATGCCTGTATGTATATATGTATGCATGCATGCATGCATGCACACAAGCTAATGTGGGTGTGTGTGTTTCAGTTTCTAAAGATATCTTTAAAAGAAGAATTCCAATATATTCAAAAACAACACAGAGAACAAGAACAACACCATCATATCAATGTCCTGGACAAGAAATCTATATGACGTATATAATGCATACAGAATCTATATAAGTTGTTATCATACGTTATATATATATATATATATATATATATATATATATATATATATATTGCGGTACGTAATGAATAAGTGGTTTTATGTACATGATTTTATCTAATAAAATAAATAGTTCAATGACAACTCGTGATTATAAATAATAATTGAACTTTGAGTCGTGTTTCCATATATCAAGGACTTTGTAAATGTAACACATAAATAGATATCTAAGTCTAAACTCACGCGTTTCCATATAGTTTGTAGTCCATCACAAATTAAGTATCTTTCAAGTGAGCTATCTTGCTCAAAACCACTTGAAAAGTACATAAATTTCGTCCTGCAGGATGTTATCACAGATTACCAAGAACATTCCGCACAATTAGGTCATTACTTGTATCGACATGCAGCCATTAATCTACATCTGGACAGGTACCGACCGTCCCCACATGTCCCTGGCGCGTAACATTCAAGTCGTATTATCTCCGTTTGTATTGACCCTGGATTTTTCATCAAGAGCGCGGCATGATTAGTAATGGTTTTAGTGTTGTTTATTTCCTATCGCTGCTGGTCGGTCTTTTGTGACAGAATAAAATTGACCATATAACAGGTACAACAGCTGTATATCTAACAATATCTAACCATTGGTCATTGCTATAATGAGTGCGGATGGATAACGGCAAATTGAGAACATTATAATTAACTAAAATAGGTAACATTCTGCCTCCCAGATACAAAAAAAGAAATTAAAAAAAGAACAATTCGGTGATTTATTTTAAGTACTCGCACTGTCTTACGGTCATTAACCATCTACTATGCACACCTCCACTCCACCTAAATATGTACCTGAAGCTACTAGAACATATAATATTAATCTGCTGCGAGGTGCAGATGAGTCCCTGGGAAAGAACATAATACGCACATGAGTACAAATACATTTCAGTGACAGGTGCATAGAGTAAATGGTCACGTGGTTTAGATTTAATTTCTTTTCATCTCATACGATATCTGCATCAACTTTCTAACATTTTCCCTTCATCCTGATGTCATCTTCTTTGGTCATACAGCTGTGTCTCTCTGTTAAATGTACACAGTTTTGTTCCGATTTAAGAAACTCGACATAGTATATCCCCTTTGAGTATGTATTGCAGCTATATTCCATAAAACAACTGCATTTATATATATATATATATATATATATATATATATATATATATATATATATATATATATATACATATAACGAACACAATTAACTTGAATTTCAGGCTCTCGGTTATTGGTGAAGTTGTTTTGTGGTGAAGTATTAATCTACCATCTGCTTGTCGAAATGTTCCGAAAAACCACTGATCAAGACAAATTATATTATATTGATAGTAGGAGATTCCCATTGTGCAAGTGCGCTTAACACAAATTAAAAGTAGAAATCCTGATCGTAGGTATTTCTGAATCTTTCTCTCTCTCTCTCTCTCTCTCTCTCTCTCTCTCTCTCTCTCTCTCTCTCTCTCTCTCTCATGCTTAGCGAAATGTCCCTAACTAATCGTTTGCTGGTCTCATAATTTTTTATAGATGAAATTCAAATGCCAAATTTTTAAATGCCAGGGAAAGATCTCTAGCTCCTTTAAAGTAGACATATACTTGATCAATTCCTCGGGCATGTCCTTCAGACAATAAATTAATGCCCATGCTATATTCCCCATTATCAGAACAAACAGGTGCTTTTTCAGCAGTTATAAAGTTCATCGAAATATAAGTTACGCATATTTATTAGACATAATAATCCTTTATGTTTGATAATGGGTTCTTGAGACATAAGCTTTTAGCTTTCAATACAATGTTGAAATTTTTTGCGGATCTCTCTCTCTCTCTCTCTCTCTCCATTGCTTAGCGAAATGACCCTAACTAATCGTTTGCTGGTCTCATAATTTGTTATATCGTGGTTAGATTAGCGAACGTCAAGTGAGAAGAAAGCGAGTACATAATTACATGATGCACGTATCACTATTAGCAAACAAATATCCAGGATGTAATGAAAAATTAAAGAGAAGAAATGAAACCATGTGAAGAAGACAATAATAATGTATTTTATAATGTATATACTACACTAAATTTTCTGACAGTTTAACGGAAAACTACTTGTGCTCAACTTCCTACGCAAATTTCGAACACTTACAGTAGATTGCAATCTCCTGTCCTCATCAATTTCAGTAAAGCTGCGAAATTAGCCTCTTTTAAACTGTTGAACAATTCAGTAATTGAACACTGACATGAATGACGGAAAAAAAAACACCAAGTATATAATGCATGTTTCAACTCAATCGGGATGCGGAGAAAACAAATTCCAGACAACCAGACGAAGCAACCTAAAGATTCACAAGGATCAATCAATATGATGTTTATTGATCTGACATCATCGTAGTGGCTACATTTCTTGCGGAGAAAAACAATACACCAGATTGGAAACTATTATGGCAAATATTAATAAATCGGAAAGAATTAACAAAAGGATACAAACATAAATACTTTTGGAACAAGCAGTGGTTTTGAAAACGTCCATGTGTAGACGTCATGAAATGCTGAAAATTCAACAAGTGGGATACACTTGTTGAAAGTGTACATCTCAAGTCATTTGTTGAGATTTGTTTCGAGCACCTCATTTTCCAAATGGCAAATACATAATTTCACACCGATATGGTCATTTTCGTGAAACACATTATCAGTAACTCTTTAAATACTAGTTTTTGGGTTCCTGAAGAACAATAAATAATCCAAACATTTGTCAGTCAACATGTTACAATCAACCATCAACTAAATAATTCCAACAATAAAAAGGTGTTAATGACTTACGAAAGTCGTTTCCAACATGCTAACAGTATTTGCTCTAAACATTCATAAGTTTTACAAGCTTGTACGTGAAAGAAACAATATCGAATTTATCGGCATATCGTCCCATTGAACTAGGAGTGCTACATTCAGAGACATACGAAAAATACAGACGAATTATTGGATCTCAAGGACAGAGAGATAAAGGACATTCACGTATAATTTATTTCTTGATTTCTGACGGCAGTAGCATTTAGATTCCAAATTTCGGTGTCACTGTTGATCGTGCGTGACAAGAACACAATGAAGAAACATCATTTGATCATTTCTGAACATTTATCGTGCTCTCGGGGCATGAGGTAAACATACATTTCGTGGTCTTATACTCTTTCTGACTTTGCTGAGTGGACCAAACTGATGCTGAAAAAGATAAGGTCGCTTATCATATGAATTGTCATCGGTCCGCGACATTGCTATACTTTCTTTATATAACAGAATGAATGATTTAAGAACTCATGAAGTACATAGTCGTATCAAATATATAGTTCAACGTTCACTATTGTTTTGTCACCTTGAAGTGACTGAGTTATCAGGATATAGTGTATTTTCATTAGAACCTATTTACGAACAAAACGATTGCAATAATTACATAAATAACTGTAAACCATAAAAGAAAATGAATATATCAATAAATCAAGGACTCCGACTGTGGAAATTGTAATATAGATATTGTAAAGGTGAAACTTGTGTGCATATATGTAGTTGACTTTTAATAAATATATGTAATGACAATAAAACGCAATACATTATCTTCCCACCTAATGCTTTGTAGTCTTGGCTTCAGCCACAGTTGTAATAATATTTCATACATAATTATGATATTTCAGAGCAAGTGTGTTAAGTTATACATGTGGAGATCAAAGAAGAAGAAAGACTCTTAACCCAGACCAACTGTCTCTAGAATAAAGATATGTTATCACGAATCGGCACACTTCACAGACATTAGATCATTACCTGCACCAACATGCTGGTTTGATCTACTTATCTGTATATATATATATATATATATATATATATATATATATATATATATATATATATATATATATATATATATATATATATATATATATATATATATCCTCCTTGCGCTATATTACCGCAGTCGTTTTAGTTAAATCCTTAAGGTGTGTATTAGAGGATTTTGAAACTCGCTACTTTATTTAAGTTCCATTTCAGCAGGAAAGTGGTAGGTGAAGTTCCATGTGATTATTATTTGTTTGTAATTGTACGACACACATACACGCAGTTATTAAAAACAAATCGTGTAATTGTACGACACACATACGCGCAGTATTAAAAACAAATCTTGTAATTGTACGACACACGTACACACAGTATTAAAAACAAATATTGTAATTGTACGACACACATACACGCTGTATTAAAAGTAAATCTTGCAATTGTACGACACACGTACACACAGTATTAAAAACAAATATTGTAATTGTACGACACACATACACGCTGTATTAAAAGTAAATCTTGCAATTGTACGACACACATACATGCAGTAATATTTTCGTTAATCTTGCTTTAAAGAAACATGTAAAAAAGTTGACTAATGTGTTGTTATTCATCTGGTATCAACCATAATATCCATCTCCTTTCTTTCAGATATAATTATTTTGCATTTGTACATAATTTACTTTAATTAAATAAATATATTTTAACCTCCGAGAGAGAATATAAAAATACATTGATTTTCTAGTCGTTTTCCTTAAATTAGTATACTATTTGAAATATGGCCGTGACATTATTCAAAAACTCTGCTATTGTACAGTGAGAAGACAAATAAACTTACTCATTAAGTTCATATTCTTTTCATTCGAACCAGCGTACTTTCTTTGCTCTAAAGCATAATTAAGTTTGCGGAGAAAAACTATACGACAATGGCATTGTCCTGTTTAAGCAGAGAGGTCAGTTAATTACTGTTTGAATATCCCAAGAAGAGTTTCGTCAGCTTGAGAACCAAAATTCTTTCATGAAGTTTTTTTTAAATAACGAGATATTTAGCATCGGCATGGAATGCTTAATGAAAAAGAAAAACAAAAGATAGTTTGAATTGTAAAAGTAAACTTGTTCTATCTAAGAGTTTCTTTTTTTTTCTCCAGTGAGTACGAACGTAAAGAATTCTGTATTTGACTCCACCAGTACTTGATAATGGCTTCGTCCGTATACAGCTCCCAGGAATCCTTATTACCAGGTATTACGATGTTTATTTGCAATATGTCATTCAAATAGAAATAAAACTATAGACAAACATATCAAGTCAAACTATAGTTTTCATCTTCTCTAATACCATATTGTGGTGTTCGGATCCCTCAACCGTAGGTAAAAATATTCCTAATTATATAATTGAATACTTCTATTTTAAATAGATCCAATGCTATGCGAAGAGCGAGTTGGATTCTAACTAATAAGGAATTACTCCGATATATTTCCGTAAAATCTTTAGTTATGTTACATGCTAATTAAACTCCATGGTAAAGATTTCCATAATATACAACCATATATCTTGTACTGGGGAGATTATCTATAATATACAACCATGTATCCTGTACAGGGAAGATTATCTATAATATGCAACCATGTATCCTGTACAGGGAAGATTATCTATAATATACAACCATGTATCCTGTACAGGGAAGATTATCTATAATATACAACCATATATCTTGTACTGGGGAGATTATCTTTAATATACAACCATGTATCCTGTACAGGGAAGATTATCTATAATATGCAACCATGTATTCTGTATTGGGGAGCCACTTGATGAAACATTCATGCTCGCTGAGGGTTCCACCAGACGATGAACTACTCTACATGCCGTGGATGAACAATCTGTTAATAAAGCTCACAACGAAGGCAACATTTGTGTTTGTTGCAGCAAGAACAGTGACATGGCCTAGGCAAGGAAATAGACAAAGTTGTGTGAAGGCCACAACGACCTTTTTTGAAATATTCTTTTTATTACAAAGGGGAAAGAACTCGAACTTGGTTTTACTCCAAATTCTTGATGAAGATAATGAGGCAGTCTGACCACAGCCACTTTGCTAAACCTCCACAGAGCTTTTCAAAAAGACTCCACAGAAGTGACTGTTAAAGTTCACTGGGTCCAAACTATACAGATTTCCATAAGCCAACGTTCATGTCATAACAGTTATTTCTTATAGATCGAGTGTTATATAAATGGTGTTTATAAGTAGCATTAGATTTATCAGTTGTTATTAAGCATGATTATACCAGTATAAGTAGGTTTATAAGCTAACAAAAGATTAGATAAAAATGGGTTCACATTAATATAGATTTTACCCTTATTTATTACGTTCAATTTTGCTATTGGCACATCTAAGAGAGAAAGATGACTTAAATTTTCGCTTTGCCTAGCTTTCGAACAATGAATCATTTTTCGACCTTACCTGAGACGTTCAGCTTCAAAGGCTGTATTACCTGGTAATCCAATGCTTACATGTTTGCTAGTTTATGGCACAATGTGCAATTCTGTTAAATTCAATTTGTCTCCTTATTGGGGTTTAAAACGGTCAAGACGGTAAGCTATTTGTTAAGATGTGTAAATAGGATAGATATTAATTGGCAGTCAAGCCTTAAGAAGAGAAAATGCGTATATAACAAATTGTTTCTGCGATTAAACTTATCCGGTAATTGGGCATCATGGTAGAATCACGCATAAAACACGCACTACGTATACCAATAGGCTGTTTCTCACATTATCTTCTGGTAATTACAACTTATTTTGACATCGTTAATCTTAGTATAAAAAGACATTTCAGAGAATATTTGTCAATGAAAATGCCTTGGTGAAACAACACTTTATCAAACAATCCCAGTGCTTTTTCGTAACTCTTCCATTCATTGAACAGAAGAGAGCCTTGACAAAAATGGACGCGGTTTAGATAAATATGCTCTAAGAGGTATCTCGTACTGTCCATCCAGTTTTAATCCTATTGTTCAACTAAGACGGCATACTGCGATATAATATTCCTTGTTGCAAATACAAAATATATTCCAAAACGTGATAGTGGTTTGACACAATCCTAAACATGTGTTTTGAGTGCGTTTTAAATAGACTAATGCAAAACAAAATCGAGTTATTTGAACCAAAAAAGAAACAAATATGAATTCATATCACTCATGCGACAAAGCAATATGCCTACATCGACTTAGCAGTAAGGACAAGACGTAAGAGCAGACGCAAAATCGTAAGTGACCATGACATTTTCATCTACTCAACACTTTAAAACCAAATGTTTCAAACAGAACTCGATAGGTATTCCATACCTGATCAGAAAATCAGGTGTTCATAATTTATTTGGATCGAATGTCATGCACTTACAATGTCAGCTCAAATCCAATCAAATTGCGATCTGAAGATTGTATCGAACACAATAAAATTACATGTACCTCAAAGTAAAAGTGGTCTCACAAAAAACTACTTTTTCAAGCCAAACTACTAGCGTCTCTTCCGAGAAAAATTCAATGCATTCTTTATTCACTGAAGTGGATTTGTATCTGAAGAAAACGCTAGTCAACAACAGCATGGGCACGTAAGGCTACCGAGACTTGCTAAATAATATAAGTACGGAAACGCCTCTATGAAGCCTGAAAGAATAGGCAAGTTCAACAATAAAATATTCAGTGATGTCAGACTATGTTGAATAATTGAGAGGCCCACAGATGCGATATTTTATCATTAGGCAAAGCCGTAATATTGAAATGATGGGCATTGCTTTTGATTTTGTAGGACAATTAGTACAACTGAATATATATATATATATATATATATATATATATATATATATATATATATATATATATATATATATATATATATATATATTTCACTCTGAATCGTAGTGGTACTTTTTGCATCTTATTGCTAAAGCTATCTATTCTAAATCTAGCACAGAAAAAGCGAGAATATGAATGAAACTTGCAGAAGTATTAAACAGCGTAGAAAACGAAATCGGTCAAATCGTGCCTAGAAACATGGCTAAATTCACCCATGCCAGGAGTGGAAAAATTTACTCATATGAGCGTCAGGAGTGCAGACATTGATGGAGATGTGTAAAGATTGAATTTACAAACTGTGTTTAACAGGCGATTAGAAGCCAAGTTTACTCAAGGCAGTACTTGAGATGCTATAGGACTCTTTCTGACAATTTAATCGAACTGTTTATCAACCACATCTTAGAACAATTATCATATGCATTAGATTTGTATGCACGGACTTGATTTCGCACTGAAAGGACATGGCAAGGATCGTTTGTCCTTAGCTTGTCGAAATTCAGTTTTTACATACCGTAAAACACATAAATTGTTGCTTTACTGATATATATGTAGATAGATAGATAGATAGATAGATAGATAGATAGATAGATAGATAGATATATATTGTTGATTTACTGATAAATATATATATATATATATATATATATATATATATATATATATATATATATATATATATATATAATTTTAAACGAAATAATTTTAAACAAAAGCTAGAATTATATAAAGTTGAGCTTTTATGGTCCAATGTAGTGACTCAATCGTACGGATGCAATTTCTTCGTTATAGATATCGTTAAAATAAGTGTGGAAACATAGCGCATTCTAATTAGCCTTTATTACTTACCGTGCAACCTAATGTATATTGAAAAGTACTGAATATTTGTTACATAGCTGTTACTATACATATTGAGGGAAATCGATAAGCTAATATTAACCCTGTTGACAAAACATGCAATGTTTACTTTTTACAGCCATTTTGGAACCTACAAATTTAAACCAAGTTGACAGAAGAGGCAATGTTTATTTTGTTACATCCAATGCGGAAACTACAAGTTATGGCAGCATTAATCGTGGTCCAGGCATATACAGAGGTAAGACAGATTTATGAAGCCTAATAGTCCATATCATTCTTTCTCTGCGCAATACGTCTTGAAACAAAATATCATGCAACCAAGAAAAATGTAGGACCTCACTATAAAGAAAAATGTTAGCAACTGAGTGAAATCGGGGCATTCAAATTGTGTCAGAAGGGAACAATTCAATACAGACCTCTACAGTTTAACCTGGTGTCTTCCTTATGGCCCATGCATCCCAAAATAAAAAACAGGACTATGTTACAGACGTTTTCTAATGCATTTTCATTATAAATATTATATTCGGATTTTCTTTCACCCGCATAATTTAATATCTTCAGGGTATATGAAAAGAGTGAAGAATTGAAAGCTTTTGGGTCAGATACATCTGGTCGTAATCGTTTTAAACCACTGATGAATATGCATTAAGGAAATAAAATTCACTGTTAGATCTATGTCTATATTCCACATAAAATGTTCAAGTCTATCATGGTTCTAGGTTGAACTCATGGCCAATGAGCTACGCTGCATGGTAAAGACAACGATGTTAAATTCATTACCAGTCCAAAAGCGACATGTTCAAAAAGAATGCAAAAATAGCGATTCACAATGTCATTATATTCTCTGCACTATGACTCTCACTTGTCATGATTTGTTGATAAAACACAAAACAAAACCAAATCTAAAGATTATCAAGTTTCCATATAAGGAAAACGTTTCTATGAATAGATAGCACTTAAAATAATTAATAATCAATTGTGTATGACAATATAGTTTACCAAGCTTAGTCCGTGTTCAGCATTATAATTAGCCTTTATTACCTACCGTGCAACGTAATATATATTGAAAAGTACTGAATATTTGTTACATAGATGTCACTATACATATTGAGAGAAATCGATAACCTAATATTAACCCTGCTGACAAAACATGCAATGTTTAATTTTTACAGCCATGTTGGAACCTACAAATTCAAACCAAGTTGACAAAAGATGCAATGTTTATTTTGTTACAGCCAATCGGAAGACTACAAATTATGGCAGCGTGAATTCTGATCCAGGCAGAGACATAGGTAAGACAGATATATGAAGCCTAATAGTCCATATCATCCTTTCTCTGTCCAATACGTCTTGAAACAAAATACATATCCTTTGATATAATGCAAACAAGAAAAATGTAGGAACTCACAATGAAGATAAATGTTAGCAACTGAGAGAAATCGAGGCTTTCAAATTGTTTCAGATGGGAACAATTCAAAACAGTCCTCTACAGTTCAACCTGGTGCCTTACTTATGGCCCATGCATTAAAAACTAAAAAACAGGACTATGTTACAGACGTTGCCTAGTGCATTTTCACTATAATATTATATTCTGATTTTCTTTCCCCGCATAATTTAATGTCTTCAGGGTATATGAAAAGAGTCCGTGCTGGTGAAGGACTGAAAGCTTTTGGGTCAGATACATCTCGTCGTAATCGTTTTAAATCATTCCTCTTCATCGTCCCCGAAATTTAAAACAGCAGATTCAAGTGTCTGAGCATCATCGACGGATATATGTATCAAAGTATCTCTGCTTTCATCGTAAAACGCCCGTATCATATTTAAGTTATCAAATACAGAGTATACTTTTCCAGCAGCAAGAATTCAGGCTGGATATGATATAGGCAGGTGTAAAGTTCATACCCATTCCAAAAGGTACTCAATTTAAAATTAATTTTAAAAAAATATAAGATGATGACATATTTTACTTATATCCAGTTTGCGTTTGTGTATCGATAAAAGGAATTTATTATCCACAAGTCTTCTTACTTTTCATTGTAACATTGCAGCTCTCTTTAACATTTTGTTCATAGTGTGTGTGGATTTAACAGTAGTGAAAATTTGTTTTCAAATACTTGTGAACATGCCTTTGATGAAATGCATATTAAGAAAGTAATATCCACTATCAGCATTATCTCTATACTCTTCATCTAATTTTTTAGTCTATCATGGTCCTATTTTACACGTTAAACTGATAGCCAAAAAACTACGCTAGACTCCCTATGCCGACGATGACAGAATAAAACACAAACATTTTATTTTAATGTGTATGGGGAAACACAACGATGATGAATTCATTACCAGTCCAAAGGCGAGACGTTTAAAAAAGTTGCAAACATACCGATTCACAATGTCGTCGTATTCTGTGCAGTATGGCAGTCATTTATCGAGCTATGTTGATAAAACGCAAAACAAAAATCATATCAAAAGACTATCAAATTTCCATACAAGGAAAACATTTCTAGAAACTATTATTACTTTAAATAAAAAAAAATTAATGATAATCAAATGGGTATATTAATATGGTTTACCATGCTTAGTCCGTATATAGCATGAATATGATAGAACAAAAAAAATCAGAAACTGTTTGTACCTGGCCCTTGGAAGCCACATTTACTCAAGGCAGTCATTGAGATCCTGCATGACTTGTTTGACACAACAAGTCAACCGTGTTTCAGCTATGTATAAGATTGTTTTGTATGGACTTGATTTCACAATAGAATAATATGCCATGGATCATTTTCGTAGCAGATAAGTATGTCTTCTACAGGTGGAAATTCAGCTTACACATACCAATGACAATATAACTTTTTGATAATACGGATACAAATGCGCAAATATCAACAAGTACTCAGCGCATTCTGTGTCAAAGAAAAACGCAATTGTGCTAGACTTTTCTGTTACCAATTTTGAAAACAAATAATTATAAAAAGACACACGAAATAAATACATAATGTTCAAACTGTAGTGACACATTAGTGACACTTTCGTGCAGGATGCAATCAGTTCGTTATAGTTATTATTGAAACAAACATGGAAACATTAAACCTAGATGCACGCAACCCTCCTTGCTTATCGTACTAAATAATGTATATTGAAAAGTGCGACATGTTTTTGCTTCCTTGTCACTATAATCGTTGAGGAATCGTGTTAAACAAATATGCATGCTGCTAACAAAACATACATTGTTTAC
The DNA here is from genome assembly GCA_030141615.1 of Unio pictorum. NCBI lineage: Eukaryota > Metazoa > Mollusca > Bivalvia > Unionida > Unionidae > Unio > Unio pictorum. The sequence continues at coordinate 1,493,698 of JARLTB010000248.1, read as the reverse complement.
TTTTAACAGAATCTTCAAACGAAAATCCTGATCATGGGAGCAATGATGATCCTCCAGGTAAACAGAGAAAAACAGTTCACACACACACAAATACACACACACAAAGACACACACACACACACACACATATATATATATATATATATATATATATATATATATATATATATATATATATATATATATATATATATATATATATTGTAATGTAATAGAAGATTAGGCTGGGTTTCAAGAAATAACAAGATTATGTCTCTATTCTTCATCTAATGTTTTAGTCTATCATGGTCCTGTTTTACACGTTCAACTGATAGCCAATAAACTACGCTAGACTCCCCATGCCGATGATGACAGGATGAAACACAAACATTTTATTTTAATGTGTATGGGAAACACAAGCGTGTTAAATTCATTACCAGTCCAAAGGCGAGACGTTTAAAAAAGTTGCAAACATACCGATTCACAATGTCGTAGTATTCTATGCAGTATGGCAGTCATTTATCGTGCTTTGTTGACAAAACGCAAAACAAAATTCATATCAAAAGACTATCACATTTCCATATAAGGAAAACATTTTTAGAAATTGATATTACTTGAAATAAAAAGATAATAATGGTAATCAAATGGGTATCATAATATGGTTTACCATGCTTAGTCCGTATATAGCATGAATGAATATTGTTTTAACACAGCTTAAGTTCCGCTGACTGTGCTCCCATGGACTAACTCAAAGGTAAAAAACCCAAACATGAATGTGGTACTTCTCGATACGAAAGCGGTATCGCTGGAAGGTATCGATCACAATACATGGGTCGACTTACACATAGCTTCCTCAGAGCTTGTTTCAATGTGCAATTAGAACGTTTCACCAAACCATTACACTGCGCTTGGTACGGGATAGTAGTCATGTGTCTAATAGATAGTAATTTATTTACCTCTTCCATCACCTGACGTACGAACTGCGTCACCTGTTCAGTTAGTGTCTCCTCATGGACACCAACTCTAGAACAAACTCTTAACAAGGCTTCAGCCACCGTGACTGAGTCAATGTTTTTCAAGGCCACTGCCTCTGGATACCGAGTGGCGTAATATACTATCGTTAGTATAAAATAATTATTAATTTCTGCCGCCGGCTTTATCGGACCTATTAGATCCATTGCCACCTTTGCGAAAGGATCCTAAATCAATGAGGTGGTTCCTAGCGGAACCGAGCAATGAGAGGTCTTAGGTGCCACACGCTGACACTTGTCGTTCGACAAACAGTACCTCCTAACATCTCCATACACACTTGGCCAGAAGAACTCTCTAACTAACCTATCCCTAGTCTTCGCCACGCCCATGTGACTTCCACGTCGACCCTCGTGTGCTAGCTTAAGCAATTCCGCTTGCATTGCTTTGGGGACAACCTGCTTGAACGTATCAATCCCTTTCTTGGCGATACAAAGTACAACGTTTCGTCGCAATCTTCACCTCGCCGTTTGGCATTTTCAGTATAGAACCATCATTTGTGTACTTGGGTACCTTGTCAAGAGACAAATCCTCCTCTTGAAGTTTCCTCAACTCGCCATGTAGCAAATTGTCTATGGGCGAAGTTGCGTGTCGTAGCGGATTTGACCCTGATCATCGCTCCATATCCCTAGTCTCAACAGAACCGACGTATACAGGTGTACACGTCATAGGATTCGGTTGTGGCAACACATACCTGTATAATCCCTTTGCTTGACATACCAAGTATCCACCATACCCCAATAAGTGCAGCCGGTACAGTACGGGTGTCGTCTCACCGTTAACCGTAGCTACCGCTGTATTAGTCCGCTTCACTGTTTCCCGTTTCTTAACGGCATTCGGAGTCACCGAATTAATCGTTTCCGAACGAAACTTCATACAATCCTTAACGACATGGCCTGGTCTGTTTCAGCCGTAATAAGCATGCTATCCTTTACTTTCTTGGTATCCTTATCTGTTCTCTGAATGTCTCCGACCTTCGGAAATGTTCCCTGATGATATGTATGGCCATCATACTGACCATTCTGTCTTTTTGATGTGCAACCTTAGTGGTTCCTGCCACTCCAGGTGGTTGTACGCGAGTGCGCATTCTCGTAGCGCTCGGCCATCTAGCACATATCATCCAAGGTCGAGAATTCACAGTCCGCTTAAAACACTAATAAGTACTTCCCGTACCTACTTAAGACGTGCTCTTTTAATTTTTTTTTCGCGTATGCCTTCATACGTCAGTGCGGTGGAAGACATTTTCATTCATTTATAAAAACTTACGCTTACACGGATATGGAATTGCGCGTGCGTTTCGGCAGCTCTCATCCGTGATTCTCAAAAGAGTTTCAGAAAAGTTGTTGCTTGACAATATAACGGACTGGGAGGTATTTCTTGATTGGCTCTAGTCGTTGTTGAGCTAGTTTGGCTGTACGGGCGTACATGGCGTAGATTCACTTCTTATTCATATAATAAAAATTTAATTATGTCATTCACTACTTGACAGCGCAACTTTTCTTTACCCCAGACACCTTTAAAATCGTTCGAATATTTGTTTGTGAACACTTTTCTAAAGCGCATCCCAAAAAGCCTAGCGCGAAGTGATCAGGCACCCCCAACTTAACCTCCATTACCCTTATACGACCAACCTTGTTGAAATCCTTATTTTCATGAAACAAGGAGCAGCATGGGGGGGGGGGGCGATTCGGACAACTTTTTTCGACTTTTTTGATTGAAGCGTCAAAACGGCAAATTGATCCTTCCTGCGAAATCTCAATTTTTAACCAAAAAAGAAGAAAGTCTCCATTTAGCAAACGGAGACTTTGCGATTTTTCAATCATCCGGGGTCGCAACGATGTTGTCATCGCCCCCCTGCTGCTACAGGTTAACAAAAATAATAAATGATTTCAACCGAATATTTGATCGAGTCCTAGGACTTTACAAATAGACTAATCGCTAGCACCTCATCCTGCAGATCAATCAAATTATTTGACTGGTCAACGAGTCTGAAATTAATTCTCGTTAGCGAATTATTATGGCATCGCATATAGACTGGATTAATTGGATTCTCAACAATTAAAAATCCTGGAGGTGCTGTTGGTGCAAATGAATACAGAATATATCCCTGCTGGGCTTGATTTGATTGGTCTAGATCTATTTGATAGCTTCCTTCGATAGCATCACATACTTAATTGAGTGCAATCACCGATGAAATATTTACATTGTGTGGCGCGATATGCCTACCATCACCATCTAGGTCATTATTGTGAGTCAGGAATAATAAATTTTCCACTAGATTTTTTTTCCATGCACCATAGATTATTTTAAAACCAATATCGATGGTGTCGTTAAGTTGTTTCTTTAAATCCGGTACTTTATAACCGGGTAGTTTAAATGTTGATATATCTTCAATGCGGTTATTATATTTTTTTGCAAATGTCATTCTCGATGTGGAAGGTTTATCATCGAGTATAACTCGAATAATTTGTAAATTAAATTTTTCCATATCGTCGATGATTTTGTTACATGTTTCTACGACGCTGATAAATTCATCTCGAGTGAGAGTACCAGATTCATTAGATATTAATAACAGTGAAAAATCATTATTCATCGCTGTAAAATTTTTAATGATGCTGGGTTCGTTAACAGAATAGTACCCCTGAAATGGTCCACCCAATGTTCGTATCCGAGCCCAAAAAACTATATAGGTACATTGTACTCTTGATAACTTTTTATTGGATTATCAGGTTTTATTTTGTCTGTGACATAATCAGATTTTTTAGGTTCTGGTGCTATAACAGCGGTTTCTTGTCGAGGTGGGTTTTCAGGCCATCCTAACACGGTTCTGACTGAGCTGTTATAGATATCTACGACGTAATTAGGTGATTTTATTTCAATGGCGGAAGATAGCGTTGGCTCGTGAACCGTTATAGCGATTTCTTATTCTGCTCCGGTAATCGATTTTATTCTACGTGCAAATTCATTATTGATTTGTTCGATTTGGTAGGACCCTGTTGGTATTGTAACAACGTTCAGTCTGGAGTCCCGTCTTCTTTATTCTTATTCGCGAACACCAATGAGTTATTGAGTCTCTGCCCACCAAAAGCTACCGATCTGATATTAGGCTAGCCATGATATACACGTAATTTGGCTAGCGCTATCTCCTTCACGGGAATCGGAGAAGGGAAGTTTACACTAAACTCGGATTTCGTTGATGATATTGAGATCATGTTTGTTCGTATCGGAGTGGTATTATCCGCGATTCGTTGAAGCAGTTGCAATTCGTTGAATTGTAGTGACATTATTATTAACGCTGTCTTCAATTTCCAATTTCAACATCGCGGAGTTATACAACTATGTCATCGTGGTAAATTCAACATCGGATATGAACGTATTATCTATCGACAGCGAGATCAACTCGGATAATTTCGAGTATGCGTCAAATACCGCCCGGTACTGAGCTGTATAATCGGCGAGTTTTTTCTGAGAACACGATGATAACTTTTTAGTTATCGCGGTGGCGACTGCCGCGATTGTTGTTGCCGCGGAGATAGCGATTGGAACTGCAATCGGAGCCATCATGGTCACCGTCGACAAAATAACCCCGGCGCTGGCCATCACACCGGACACCGAGTACACGATGATGTCGATGATTGCTACGCTGCGTCGGTATTTTTTCATTTTTTCACGATAGCGCTCAGAAAGTGATTTCAAGTTCGCGGAAACCTCTTTCACGGTTTCATATCGATATTGATGCGATTGTGATACCGCTGACTCCGTCAACGGGACTATTATCGGTTCAGTTGATTTCATCGATGTCATTGTTATTTTAAACCCGCTAGTGTTTTCAGTTATTCGCCATCGTTAGCGGGTTGGGATGTCGTAGGTATAGTAGCTTCAGCCGGAAAAATCATCTACAAATTCTAAACACCAGGTTATTTTTTATCTAATGGTGGAGCTATCAACCGCGACGAAATTAAAGTCCTTTCCGCGACCCTTCAAAATTAACGTCGCGGTGCCACCAGAGTAGGTTTTACCGTCCGCGATAATATTAAATTGATCGATAGAGATCCACGTTAGCCTGTAGATACCATCGATCCACTCTGGCTCGGGGAGAATCACGAACGCTTCTCCCCAGATACCGATGGACAATGTAGTATAAACGTCTCTTGTCCAATCCATGATTCCATGCTCGACCGTATACACGATATTTTTAACTTCAGTGTCTAGATGCGGAATCTTTATCTTTTCAAAATTTTCTTTTAGTTTAAGAAGATCGTCGTAAATATCGAGATACTTTACCCTGATTCTGGCAGGATCTATTGTTTTTTCCCCTCTCCTCCTTGTTAGTAAAGAATGAAGCCAGAAGTTCGTTGATTCTAATCCGTGCTTGGGTTTTAATATGCTGGTCGATGTTAGAAAAATTCGTCGTGATATCTTGGGGTTTACTGCCCTGAAAGAACTTATTAACAATTTCACTGGTGAGCTTTTGTTCGTCAATAGCGCTTTTAATTTCAGCGAGGGTCGGGCCTGTCAGAGATGTGGTTTCAGACACAGGTGTTCTCCCCAAAAATTTATCCACGATGGTATTAAGTGTTGTTTGTCTCACCATAAACATATTAATATCTTTGAGAGTCATTGTAGATGTAGCCGGGACACCAAAGAAATTATTAGCGACGTAGGTATTTTGAGTATGCTTGCCAATAAACTCGCAAATTTCAGCGAGAGTCATGCCTGCCAAAAGCGGGGTTCCCAAAAACTTATTAACAATTTTGTTAGTGGGTTTTTGTACCTTTTCAAAATTTTCTTTTAGTTTAAGAATATCATTTTAAATCTCGAGATAATTTGCCCTGATTTCGGTAGAAAGCATCATCCTTCTCTCCTTCGTGTTTAAAATGAATGGAATCAGAAGGTTTTTGATTCAAAGCTGTTCTTGGTCTTTAATATAAACGTCATAAACGTCAATATAAACGTCATAAAATTTCGTCGTGATATCTTGGGGTTTACTACCCTCGAAGAACTTATTAACAATTTCGTTAGTGGGTTTTTGTACCTTTTCAAAATTTTCTATTAGTTTAGAAATATCCGTGTAAATATCGAGATAATTTGCATTGATTTCGACGGCCGTCATCATCCTCCCCTTCTCATTGTTAAAAAAGAATAAATCCAGAAGGTTTTTAATTTCAGCGAGAGTCATGCCAACCAGAAGCGATGTTCCAAAGAATTTATGTACGACATTTTTGCGAAAAGTAGTATAACCTTGTATATAATTATCCAGATTACGGCCGTGGGCGGCAATCGCGTCGGTGATTGTAGACACCAGTTTGCCTGGTTTAAGTCGTCCGCCGCTGGAATACAGCGCAATAGAGTTTTCAGCGGCATCGCTCTGCCGTATCAAAATATCATCCGCGGATATATTACTGCTTTTCAATTTACCCTGGCGATCTTGAAATACAACTATTTCGTTCGGGTCAACACTTGCTAAATTTAACGTCACAGCGATTTCATCTTCAATTATTTTTTTACATCTTCGATAGAATCCGCAGATGTTTTTGCGGTGGTCTTCGACAGTGACAGAGGTCGCATCTAAATATCAATCATTATTGTTAGCGCAACTTGTATTTTTCATTTATTGATTCTCTAAAATTACCTTGTAATTTCCCACTCGTGTATTCATTTACAACCAGATAAGGTGGTTTCTGTGACGATGAAATCTCCGCGAGGACATTCAATACTTCACGGCCGCATATCGGTGGATCATTTAATTGTTGTGTTGGAATAAAAAATCATAATTGATTGATTCTTTGAATTTATATACCGCATAAACTCGCTTGGCGGAGCTAGCCCATATGAATCAAAATAGACAATCCCACGAGGATCGATCGCGTATGCAACCCAGTGAGTTCCCGGTCCGTTACTGTTATCAAGATTGATGATACCGGTTTCAACGCGTTTAGGTTTTCTCGGCAACTGATCTCTCATAAAAACCCCTCTGAAGTTTTTTATCGCTAGTTTTTTAGCAGCATCAATTAAATCAAAATTGGACATAGGAAGAATTGAACTTTCAACTAATAAACCGTTCCTGGTAGTCTTAGACCCTTTCTGCTGTACCATGAATACGGGGTTCCTGGTAGTCTTAGACCCTTTCCCTTTTTTTATATCCTTTCTCAGTTGCCTTTTTCAACGCCGCCGCCTTCGCCACCGCTGGGGCAGCCGCTGCAATCAATGCTGGTATTGCGGCTAACAATGGAAATATACCACCTGATTTTATCATGCTGGCGATTGCAGCCTTTGAAAATTCAATTTGAGCTCTCCGTTTTTTTTTTTCATTGCATCATTGAAAGGTTTTTTTTGACGACCCGTCAATGATATTTTATGTGTACCGCCGGACATCTGCGCTGGTTTCAAAGTTATTGTGGTTCCACATTCTTTAGCGGATTTTGATCGCAATTTCTTGACCTGACCATCAGTCATCTTGACACTAACAACACTATATGGCATTTTATTGTAAACACCTTTATGCTTTCAACTGATCTATTTGGAAACTCTTCGAGTTTCATTTACATATTTTCCACTGGTGCATCAACGATTCTCATTCGTCCACCGACACCTTCTAACAAGATTGATTTGTCGCTGAGAATGACAGCAACCGCTCTATAATTATCAATACCAGCAGGGCGTTGTACACGAGCTCGCAAATGTATGTCAACGACGGATTGCCTTGTTAAATCAAGATGTGCCAGCGAAAAGTAATAAAACGGATACAATTTCTTAAAATCAAGTTGCGATATTTGTAAACCAGTATCAAGGTTTTGATCACGACCCATAAATGACAGCATCCAATGATATACACGTGCTATATGGTTGTTTTCGTAATCAAGCTGTATATCCCCAGATGGTTCTTGTTGTCCGTTTATTCTCAGCGAAACCTCCCTGACTCCTAATCGATCAAATATCATATGACTGCGTTCTTGGGAGCCTGGTCGATTCCGATTCTGCAGCGCAATAAATATATGACGTGGAGCTGAAACGCCTTGTTTTGATGCCATGTGCCATGTAAATGTACCATCAACATTATCCTGTTTGACATCAGTCGTTGTTGTTAGCCAACATAGCAATGATTTGCCACCTGTTTCCATAAATGAAAGTAGCCGCTGCTCTCTGGTAATTGATGGGGTCATTACTGGCATCCACAATACTATTTTACTCAAAACAACTTTAACAACATCGACACCATTAGCATGCCAGATTGCTTCATTGTCATCGCCCCTACGCACTAACGCGATTGTGTGTTTGGCTCCATAGATGACTTTTCTGACAGTTCTGCAGAATCCAAATATGTGATGGAGTGGAATTGCACATGAAAAATATCGTTCTTGTCCTTACAATGCTAATTTTCGTGTTGCAAACCCTAGATTGAAATTATCATTAACACCTCCGACAATATCAAACGCAGCTCCGGGTCTAGCTCGACGTTCTGGATTAGCTGCTTCTTGTTGATTAGCAACTGAAGTTTCTTGCGGTGTTAACACTTTAATGTATTGAAGGTGGTCAGCGTTATCAGAGGTGTCCTTTGCAAACATCATAGACGGACCAGCCGATCTTATATAATCATCGGAGTATCTTGCTAGCCCGATTATTGTTGTTGCAACATCAACCTTGCCTTCTATTGATTCAATTTCTTTTCCATCAATGAGATATCTTGCACATTCAAATAACGCCATTATGCCATTATTAACAAAACCAACTCGGACATTTGCGTTATCTGGATATGGGGTATCAGCTGCAACATTTGTTACGAGTTTTCCCTAGATTTCAATAAATGCTTCACACGGCAAAAAGTATTTACTGGTATCTTGAACTTGAAGTTCAACTCGCGATCGTAGGTCGGGTTGTATTGCATGATAGGAATAGTATTGATAATCGCGGACGGAATTGTCTTTGCCCACTGGGGCTTCCATATCAAGCGCGGGATCAGCTGTTTTTTTAAACATTTTATAACATACTAGTGCTTTCAATTGCGAAACTCTGTGTAATTATCGTCGTTTTCGTTTTCGTTTCAACCCACTTTCTGCTATCGCGTTCATGATAGCCTTATCTGTTACCGGCAAAGCCGTCAATGGCGACGGGGTCACCGAAGCAGCCAACGACGCTAGTTTTTCTTCCGCTGCGCTATTTATTGCTTTGCTGATTGTTGCAGGCATCACTGTCGTTGATGGCAGCACTGGTGGTTTCACTACCGACTTCGTCGCTGTTGGTTTCTTTCGCACCAATGATACTATTTTATCTTTCGTAGCAGACAATGCCCTTCCGGCAAGATTTCCAACAGCGCTGATTCCCTTATCACGAATAATATCAATGGCTTTCATTGATAATTGTTTAGCTAACCGCGCCACCTTGGGAGCCATTCTTGTAAATAACCCCGCAATGGTATTGCCGAAACCATCTCCGTACCATGTGCGGTAAACAGACAATCGTGAGTTCACTTACGGGTTTATCATGATTGTAGTGTATAATCATCTTGTTATAAACTATTAGTTTTTCAATTAGTGATCAATCGCTAAAATCCATAGGATTTTCATCATAACCATGGGTGTCTGTGATTTTCAACTAATTCAGCAATGAGTTTTCGATATACATCAATGCCCATGATACCGCCGGCAAATAATCGTCTACAGATATCAGCTGCTTTATTAATTATTTCAACGGAGTTGTTTCCAACTCGCTTTCCACCCATAAGTACTTCTAACCGTGATATACCACTGAGAATATTACCATGGCATGTTACGGTTGCGTTGAAATCCAAAGGATTTTTAACTGAATATCCTTTTCCGCTTGTTTTCTTAGAACCGGCTTCTGCTCTTATGTCTATTAGTTCCGGGATTGGATCCTCTGTATAACGTGGTGGTTGTGGACCGCCTTTAACCGCAGCTAGAAAGTCACCATAACCAGGGTGCTGCAACGCTCTGAATTTATCCCCGCCGTGTTTCGCTAAATATATTTTTGATGCCCAAGTGCCTGTGCCTCTTATAAAATCTTTAAACCCGTCGTTTAATAATTTCTCTTTTTTAGCCTTTGGAAACTTTTCTCTAGCAAAATCAGCAAATTCGAAATCCGTACCTAGTTCTCCAATTCTATTTAATGCTGCGACTGTAAATATATTCTCAGGTGAATAGTCTTTTCCTCCAGCTGCACCTTGCTGTTCTTCGCGTTCTTCAATTTCGCGTTGAGTTTTTATATCACTGGATAACTGTTGTATCCCTGCGCGTGTTTGTTCGGTCTCTGCTGCTATCTTTTCAAGCGTATCAAGCAGCGGAGCCTTCGTTGCTCGTTCTCGCTCAGGAATACCTCCGTATATCGCTGCTTCAGTTAACTTTCTCACATCTTTGGTTGCACTTGTTATCGGAGTAAACAGTTGTTCACTTGACACAGAAAAGTCAGTCTGAGCTTGTTGTCGTTGTTGAAGTTTCTCGCGAAGTCTGTCTCGAACCGGTATAAACTTTTTAATTGCTGCTAGCAGCTCTCAGGCTAATCTAGTTGTAAGCGATTCACCTACCATATATTGCTTGTGAACTGAATTTTCAAATGTGAAACTATCACAATTAAAGGCCGAGTTATTAAATAAGGTACCATCAAGCTAACGTATCCATCTCCGACAAGGTTAAACTGTACGACGCTATCTGCGAGTGTTTCAGAAATAACATCGCTGGGGGTTTCAAAATTGTAATATCTCAGAACGGCGATGAACGATTTTTGTTAACGACGCGGCAACAACAGCAACTACGTGAAAATGGAGGCGTCGCGGTGATTACTTGCTACCACAACCAGATCATCCAGTACGTACATAACTGCATGAGCAAACCCAAACTGCTGAGTATTCTTTCAGGAGAAAATCCTATGTAACAAGTGTTAAAAAAAACGCTAAAAAAAATAAATTTTATTAAAAAATTTACTGAAAGCCTATTTTATAGTAACGCTCACGTGGTTAAGATACTGGTTTTTCCGCGTTTAATATTTTTCTAAGATCACGAACTTTAGAACTAATTTCAGCTCGTTTTTGATACTCTTGGCCGAGCTTTTGACGTATTGCTTCAACGGTGCTAAACAGCGTTATAAATACATTAATGTCGTTACCGTACAAACAAGCATTGATGGACTTTTGAATTCGTTTCACGAGTCTGTACATCTTAGGTAAAACATAACGACCCTTACTAGACTGATACTCAATGTCTTCATATTCCGAGGTAATCCTGTCGCAGTCGAGACCCTCAGATAGTACTACCCCTCTGTTTTGTAAATTTGAGATTTCAGCAATTATAGCATTTACATCTTCGATATCCATATTTTTATAGTATACTGTATCTCTAATTATTAAAAAATAACACTCATTTGGCAATCTCGCTGGCGCCCTATGACGTCAGAGAGACCCAGATGTTACTTAATTAAGTTAATTAAGGACAGCACAACATGTATCTTTGGAACTCCTTGGGTGCCTTCGCATCCATGTAAGCTCAAGGGGTGGCCCTACAATACATCTCCGGCGGGAGGCCTAAGGTGACAAACATCATCATAGACCGCCCAGAAGATATGCTTGGGGGACATCACAACACGTATCTTTGGAACTCCTTGGTTGCCTTTACATCCAATTAAGCCCAAGGGGGCCCGAAACATACATCTCCGGCGCCATATTAGACCGCCCAGAAGATATGCTTGGGGGACATCACTACATGTACTTAATTAACTTAATTAAGGACAGTACAATACCGTATAATCTCCACTCGAGTGTTGTGGCAGATTGTAGGCATATATATACTTAATTAATGGACGGTACAATGCCGTATATCTCCACTCGAGCGTTGTGGCAGATTTTAGGCATATATATACTTAATTAGGGATGGATATTTACAATTAAACGATGATGGAATTTGTGATGTAATGATGTGGGACGGCACAATGCCATATATACCTCCACTCGAGCGTTGTGGCAGATTGTAGGCGTAACATATACTTAATCAACTTAATCAAGGATGGATTATATTCAATGAAACGATGATGGAATTTGTGATTGTAATAATGTGGGAAGGCACAAGACATCACAAACATGAAACGACGGAGCGGATTTTTTACGGCCAATCCAACCAATCAAAAGCATCCCAATTAAATTAACCCGGTTGCATGATTGACAAAAGACAACCACACACCCGGGTCAATGGCGTGGGTTAGTTTTGATTGGTCGGAATTGGCTTTCGAAAGCCCCAAGCTTAATATCTTTCATATGCTATATATGGTGACCAATACAGCCACGTTGATTCACGGGTGTGTTATTTTATTTCCTTGAATTACTTATTAATGCTGTTTCACAGCATTTGAAACAGACAAATATTTGAATAAAACACTAAACAAAAGAATACAGTTGTTAGATAACAGCGTGTATTTACTCTGTTCTAATCCTCTAGACAAATGCGTTACCGATTAGGCCACAAAGAGCAGTATACAGAGGAATTTTAACCACGCCGACATACTTAAATGAATGGGAAACACTAGTGTTTCATGCTCGTTCCGGCTGAGCGAACATAGGTAACGCGTTGGATTATAAAGAACGTTTGTACTGAAAATGTATAATAGCTTAATGTAGATAGTCTAAGGGTTTAAATAAATACAACTGTTTAAATAATGCAGTTTTAGCCAAGCGACAATAGAAAGTTTTAGAATTGTTAAAAGTTAATAAATACAGCTCTACCGAAACTCATGTAATATACTCCATTACAGTCACATGTGCGCGCACATGTCAATTATACCTCTCTCTACCTGTGTAGCAGACGACAAAAATACCTTGACGGTCATAATACAAGGGAACTTAGTGAGTAGAGTGTTATGAGTGGCTGCGGACTTATACATAAAGGATTTATCTCCCTTGAATCGTTTCAGGTGTATACGAATTTTATTTAATGGCCATTTTTCTTTGACAGAGTTGTTTTAATTATATTTTCTGCAACAAATCGTACTGAAGGCCTACAAATATCAAAATATCTACTGGCTTCGTTTATTGACTAAAATATTTTCTCCTCGTTGGTTTCTGTATCAAATGATTTGACATGTTTTGCCTTTTTTTGCGTGTTTGCCGGTTCCACCTAATTTTGTATTCTGACTCTGAGTAAGAACTCGTAAGTTATCCAATTTGTTATTTTGAGGGAATCCATCAAAGTGATCAATCAGAAATCCGTCTTCGATTAATCCGTAAAATGCTTCATAGATTATTCTGTGATTAAGATATGTCTTCTTCCCAGCTGCAAACATCAAATCCCATATTATTTACCCGTCCAACCGGTTTCTTTAGTCTGCAATTTCTAACAACACCATCACTGGAGCCTTCATAATTAACAAGCACTAGATGGGGTCTGAAATCTTGGCTCATTTGTATAATAATACTACTTATCTAATTTATTATCTTCTTCAATTATAAACCTCTGGATATAATCTTGAGGGGTCTTTATGATTTTGTCATCGTTAGGGTCAATGACGGTATTTTTTATTCGTTTGTCATAATAGCGTTTTAGTTCCCTGTATCGTTTGCCGCCACAACTGAGACATAATTGAGATTTTCCCCTAACGCCCACCCACATCGGAGGCATTGGAGAGGGCCAAAGGAACCGTTGCGAACGCTTTGTAAATGATACCCACAGAATTCGCCTCTACATGATTTATTACACGGGGTTGTTGATCCAATCATAAGCCATTTGCAGTGATTCATTATATATTTCTTCTCTATTTAAATACTTGTTTTAATTATATGACTGAGGAATTCGAGAGATTATCAGCAATTAGGCCCTACAAAAGTATTAAATTTAATCTCGATTGAACCCTCAAAGATGTGCCAAAACGGGCAATAACGGATAGAGCCCTGATAAATAAAATTCGTGACTGTGCTGTTGAATTCAAGCACGACGGTGCATCTCATAGCTGGTTAACATTTCGAATTGATGGTGTTGTTGATGCCACCATGAACGACAGTAACGCGGCGATGATGTTATCACAACTTGGCAACAAAAAGTATTTTTTCAGAGTAAAATTCATTATCCGTGTAGAATCAGGTGATTGGATTATACGAGACAAATTTGAACCGATTCTCAAAGACAAGAAAACAGTCGTTGTTAGCCGTGATTCTAAGCCGGGTCTGTTAACTGGAATTGACAAACCATACTATGAACGAGCATACCCTGAAACAGCAGTTGTTTATGGGATATATCCGTTAAATGAAAAACCCGATGTAGGAAAACTAAAACCAATGAAATACTCGTCGCCGGCGACTTCGTCAGTGGCTTTGCCACTCAATTGTGTAGCAGCACGAATAACAGAACATTTTACAAATGCACTCCGCGGAAACAAATTGACCGATCTAAGACGCAAAAAAATAAATGACTGGGAATTAACAGTTAGGAAGAACTGAGCAACTATTAGCGATATAGCAAAATTAGAAACGTCGCTGAGATTTCCAATAACCGTTACAACGATAACCGGAGAAGTTTTATACGAATCAAAATATAAATTAAAGGGAGCTCCAATCAAAATTATTGATCATAACGAATACGCATAGACGCTCGCGGTCACAATATTTCCACGAAACGGAACAATAAAGTATATACCCGACGAATTCTTACAAGAAGATTTCTCCAGGGATGGTTTTCTCGTTGAAGAGAAACTATTCGATGCTATTGCGCATTTAAATAAAAACGACGCCGCATCAGTGTGATTACTTCGCAGCACTGAAAACGACATGGATACGTTTGATCAGTTTGTAAGACCAAACGGTGAATTATACCGCAATGAAGCATTTCACAATAAAATGAAAAAAACAGCTAGTGGGTTTTTAATGGAGTGTGGCGGAGTCGCCAATGGCGAAACTAACAACAGTGGCGAAGCCATAAATAATGAAATTATCAACGATGAACAATTATTGACAAACTGTTTTACAATCCCGTCGGTTGCAGCTCATTTTGCTAGAATCAAAAACGCATGGAAACCAACACACGCAGAATTCTTGCCAGACATTGATGCTAGTTGTTTAGAATTTAATCATGGCTGTTCATGGAATAACAAATACGACAGTGATAATATCATTTCAGTTAATATGGCTGCTTGTATTCCAGCAAGTTTTCTTGGTTATGGGGAGTGTACTGAGTATTTTAAACGATTTGGACACCCCGTACATGAAATGACTCGTGTTGCAATTAATGGGCCGCTGCCTGATTTTGATTTAACTGGATTCGCTCGTGTAGTATCATTTGAATTCTCAGCAGGACTTCATCGCGCTTGTTATATTTGGATTGGTAGACACATGTCTAAAACGAATTGGCTGCCAATAGCGCTATTACGATTCATGATTGATACAAAAATGTTAATTTCGCTGACGGTCAGTGAAGCATTTCTATCATATCGGAAACAAGCTAATGTCTGGTTACCAACACCAGAAAGTCTTGATAGTATAATTGAGGAATCCAGAAAATATATTGATGCCGCCGAAAAATATATCATTGAGTGGTCCAAACGGGTATTTAATCAACGAAACAACGAAGCAAAAGATATCGGTAGACGAATAATCGAAAAATTCACTCAGGGAGGAAAAAAATGTAACTACAAAAGATATTCTTCACGGTTGATTATAGATAGCACCAAATATGACTTCGTAATCGCGAATGCAGTATCCAAAAACATATATGTGGATCGTAAAGATGCTTTTTTGTCCGATGGAACAAAATTAGGTACAGTCGTTACTTACAACGACGGTTACAGACCCCCGTATACACATTTGAGGTCATCTATGCTGGGTTATGCTTGTATTAATTTATTTTCAATGATAAATAAATTTCCTGACACTGCGGTTAGAGTTGCCGTTGATTCATTTTACATTAACAGCAAGTACAGTTGCGCAGTTGCTGAATTCACTAATTCGGATGAAAGTTGGGGATCATGGAGAATTAAAAAAGAAATGCTGCGTGATTATTCTGAATCAGCAGACGTTGAAATTAAAAACAATTACTTACGCGGTGATAATTTATCAGAACGTTCTAATGCACCGCCGATATCCGATCCAATTTGTAGATATAAAACAGTTTATTTAAACGGTTGTGACGGGTCAGGAAAAATGACTCGGGCGATTGAATTATATCGTGGAAAAAATATAATTGTGCTGACACCGACCCATAGATTAGCGCGAGAGATAAAACAACGAAACGTTCAAGCTTGCACTTATCACAACTTTTTTCGATGGAAGGGTGATGAATGGACCTCTGAAAGAATGTGTGAGAAATTCATCTCTGCGGTTATTATTTGGAATGATATATGTACGGTTTTGTTAAATGTATTAAAAATGTTTATTGATTGGTTGCTGCAAAAGAATACAGAGGTAATAATGTATGGACATCATGGCCAACCACCACCATTTGTCGGCGCGGGTCCACATGATTGGCTAAAAGGGTTTGTTGACTATTATGAAGAAATCGATACTGACTATAGAGCACTTGATGAACAATTACGCGAGGTCAAGAAATTAATTAGGTTACAACCGGATAGAATCCAATGCGAAATAATCAGAGAAATAATTCCTGAAACTCTCATGGAGGAATTTTGGGAAGCATGGAGACCAAATGATTTTGTAGTGGCAAGTAGAAAGATAATCAGAGACACACTTCAGAGAAAGTTGTTTGAGCTTCACAAAGATAAATTCCCAACGCGCCCAGTGCCGCTGTGTTATAGACCCTATGATACACGTCGGCAGAATATTGAAGTTGAAATTCCAGGACGTGTGACTTCGTCAGGACCCGAAAGACAAACACTAGTGTTAAATGATATTGTACTGGTTCATATCAGTGTTGTCGAAAATGCATTGGGTGCTGATAAATCGCCATGGACGCTAGGTTACGTAACGACGATACATTCCTCGCAGGAATGAACCATCACGGATACAATTGTTTGGATAGTCGATATACGCATTGAGTGGTCAAATTTAGTCTATCTTGCAATGTCTAGAGTACGGCGAATAAATCAACTTCAAAGAATTGTCCTGACAGAGTCAGGCGATGACGACACCACAATGGATGATATTGATGTTAGCATCATTAATAAAATACTCTCCGGATATAAACAAAAATACAAAAAAAACAACGAGAATTTGACATTGATGCTGAATTAATAATCGCGTTGAAGCAACAACAGAATAATCACTGCGCGAGTTGTAATTGTATAATGCGTTGGCGTTATTCGGATAAAGATCCTCGCCAATTTACCGTAGACAGAAAAAATAACAGTCTCGGTCATGTCAGAAACAATGTGATGTTGACTTGTCTTGAGTGTAATAGACGCAACGGTGCTAGTTAAGACCGCGCGGTGGCAATTGAGTATCGTCAGGTATCACTTGTAATTGTTCGCGTGTAAAACCTCGCTGAGGTGCAGTTGAATCCTATTTATAGATTGGAGGTCTACCAGTTGATCGTGTTATAGTAGATATGCTATGCGTAGTGACACTCCAAATAGGATCAGTAGCCCTTTCTTTACCACCTTCAAGCTCTCCTGGTTCATATAAATATCTCACGGTGACATTGCTGAGAATTGGCTGAGAAACGCTATCCCGCTGTGGTTGTGGTATATATTTTTTTTATTGCGTTGTTAGGTTTCATATTGATTGCTCTGGTAATCTCGTTATTTAGCGCTGCAACTACCCCTGATAACCTTTTGACCCATTCACGGGATCGCTATTCTTGGATGAATTCTTTTGCGTATTGATATCCAAATAACCGCTCAGCAAGAGTCCGATTAAATCGTTCAACAATTGCCTGATCGCGATGTAATGCAGTATGCCCCCGTCTGATGGTGACATTGTGAAGTTTCATCGCTGATAAAACAGCGCCTTGAAATTCCTTGCCAGGATCAACTTGTAATAGATTTGGCCAGCGTAGTTGGCCTCGTCGATAAATCTTTTCAAATGCAGAAGCAACTTCATTGGCCGACTTTGTTTTTAGCGGTTCTGCTTGTTTGTATCGACTCGCAACATCAACTACGGTTAGCGCGTATTTGTAACCGTTGTCATGTGGTAAAAACAATAAATCAGCTTGATGAACTTCATTGGGTCCGGTAACATCAAAATGCGATAAATTGATTTGTTTAGGACGCGGTAGATAAATTTGCCATATAGCCTGTTTGGATAACCAATTAGCCGCAGTAGCCTTTTTCACTTTTGCGGCGTTGGCGAGTTTATTGATTGCAGCGTTACCCCTCCAGTATCCCCTCGGAGAATAATAAATAGATTCCATATTATTAATTACCAGCGCCCATCATCAATTTGCCTTTCTTAGCTGATTTTACCAACCACGAAGCCACTTTTTCTTTGAAAGATTTATCAGGAATAGCATTTAACGCATGAATTAATTTCACATCCGCGAGATGCCTGTGTTGCAAATTGCTGCTTTTATATGCAACATCATGAGCATGACACGCCTTATCAATGGAGTTTATTGGTTCTTCACCACGTCGAGGTTGATTTTGATCATTATGTCTGATATCTAATCGTGTTCCAGGGCCACAGTAGCTATATCCTGGAAGGTGCTTTTCTCCGGGGTACTATTCCCTTGGGGTTCCAGGGAGCTTTGCCAATTTGGCTGCAATATCACCTCCTAGTTTTTCTTTAAATCCTTGATTTTATCAAGGGAAACAAATCTAAGCTTTTTTATACCACATGTTGCACATCTACCAGTAAGTGCCGATCTGTTATTTCTAGTTGTAATCGTCGTCACATCATTTGTGCTAGTACGCGTTTTACACTTCACACAATATAGATCCATAATTATGTATAGAGACATGAATATAATTGATTTTTTTGCGACTAAAACAAAAGAACAAGTTAAGCATCATGCAGCGCTACCAAACTCTATCCGCGCAATTATAATCGGGCCATCTGGATCAGGCAAGACGCAATTGTTGCTCAATTTAATAATGAGATGGGTGAAGTGGGATAAGTTGTATTTAATTGCCCCTAGCGTAGATGATCAACGATGCTATGAAGTGTTAAAAGATTTTAACGAGAATGCATCAGAAATTAAAGGTGAGAACGTCGTTGATTTTATAACTGATATTGACGAGGCACCATCCGTGGATGACCTTGATGGAAGCATTAACAATTTAGTCGTATACGACGATGTGATGTTAGACAATCAAAAAAACCAGCTAGACCATTTTCCCGAGTTAGGCATAAAAACACCGACGTGATATATGTAACTCAACGATACACTCAGATTCCAAAAGTGATCAGAGATAACTGTAATATTCTTGCTGTATTCAACGGCGTTGATACACATACGCTACGAAATATTTGGCAGACATGGTGTTCCGATATGGACTTCAATCAATTTAGAAACTTCTTTAGTAACGCTCAGTCAACCCCACACGGATTTATAACAATAAATTTACATGATCCCCAAACACGATATCGTATCGGACTTGATCAAATATTCGGTTGAAATCATTTATTATTTTTGTTAACCTGTAGCAGCAGGGGGGCGATGACAACATCGTTGCGACCCCGGATGATTGAAAAATTGCAAAGTCTCCGTTTGCTAAATGGAGACTTTCTTTTTTTGGGGTTAAAATATGAGATTTCGCAGGAAGGATCTATTTTCCGTTTTGACGCTTCAATCAGAAAAGTCAAAAAAGGTTGTCCGAATCGCCCCCCCCCCTGCTGCTCAAGGTCTCAAATATTTGGTCTGTTCAGCCCTACCCACCCCCTGTCGCCCTTAGCATGTCCTTCAACTAAGAACTGAGATAAATCAATGCTCTTTAAATGCAAAATAAATTTCATAATACTATCGATGTTACCAATGAATGACGTTGTTGTGAGGAACAAAGTGCAAATTGATGCTTGAAACAAAACAACAGTGAAGACCTGCCAGATGAAGCAAGTAACAGAAACAATATTGCAACAACGTTTATATTCATTCAAGTGTTACAAGATATTTAAGTGTGGATAACTAGCTGATGCTGATATAATTTCAACCAGTATCATACAAGTTATTTTAATATCTTCGACATCTTCTGCGTCTCATCGGGAAAGTAAAGGCACGAACAAAAACACCTGTAAAGAAACGAAGAAAAGTGATACAAATTGGATCACATGATCACAATGGACTTATTTTAGGCAAATATGGTTACGAAGGACATCAAAACGTGCTTTATGCTGTAAACGTAAAACTGAAATTGTACGTCACATTTATGTAGCACGATGGATGAATGCACGTTTAGACACACATAATAGATGTAAAGTGAATCAAAGTTGGGTTGTGATGTGCGTTGGACATCTAAGAAAAAAATGTTTTCCTTTTTGGCAAGATAACTGTTTAATGCTTTTGAACACAGTAGTCGAGATCGTCTGCAAACGTACAGAATCACTAAAAGTATATAGAGTCATCGATTAAACGACAATACCTGAATCCAAAACCACGAATTATCGAACATTTTTAAATGAACATTGAACATTTTATGTCAAATGTTGTTAAATAATAATGCAATACATTTTAAGTTCAATGCATCCTCAGTGTGTCGTCTCTAGCTCTAAAGATAGTATTTGTTTTTTGTTTTCTTTATTTGTGTAACTATCTTTTGTAAGCTAACTGACCATCATCCTAACACAAGAAGTGTTGTCTCTGCATAAACATACAGAACATAAAGAGCTCATTAATTCTACATCTATTTATTTTGACAATGTTTTCTGGCCAGAATTCCATGGAATATTTTTTCTGCAACAATGTAATTGTTAGGATTGAATTTTTAGTAAAATTAATAAGATTGCTATTTTCTTTAAATCATATAAAAGTAATGTTTTATTTGTTTATATTCTAAAAGATATTAAAGGTAATTTCATTTGTTTTTGTAACACAACTATATAGAATAGAAAGGGTTGCTGAGCAAGTGGAAAAAGGCAATGTATATAGACATACTGCATAAGACTGATAAAAATAACTAAAGGCTTGCCAATGTACAGTATTGTGTGGAAGCACATAATACATGCGTTTGCCGACTTAGCTACAGTTTCTAGGTTCCATCAGTAAAAATATGTTTCGTAATCTAGTTAGTGGCATAAGTCCAATTCGGTTAATAAAGGTGGAGTAACCTTTCACTGAGAAATTTCTGGACGACACAGAAACAAGATGGCTTCCAACTAACGGATATCCTTATTTGGTGTAACGTCGTCAAACGTAACCACAAAAATAAGTCTCATGACGTAAAACCAATTAGTTACTACCTGTTGAAACTGGTTCTTACCGGTTGAAGAACAGCATCTTTTCTGACTGATGCATGGAGGGTATAACCTTCTCTGACCCTGACACTATAAAACAGATGCGCAATCAGGTCAGATTAGTTCTCCATGTCAGCAGAAAAAGAATGTTTGACTCTTCATTCCAAGTAAGGACACTGTATATGTTGTAACTTCTTTTAGAAATAGGTAATTTTAATGTTTGAGATTTTAACGGTAAAATTTATATGTTTGCAACATCGTTACTGAATTCTTTTATTTACAATATATATATATATTGCAATAGAATGTTGAATGTTCATATTTAATTATATTTATGTAATTTTTTTTGTAAAAGTTGAATTGCTACCAACTTCATGTTTAGATTTAATGTTGAAATAAAGTATTCCTTAAGAAAGAAAGAGTAATATCTAGCAACATATTCTAAATCAATATTCTATTTTTAAAAAAAGTAAAATGCATTTATTTAAATTAATTGGTGCATTAATTACAATTAATATATTTCATACTTTGACTATATTGAAATTGATTGAGAATTAACTATTGTATAATATTCTAAGGTGCAGAGTTATACAAATAAAAGAAGTTGGAAAGCTTAATAAGGAAAATGTAATATGTATTTCATGAATTATTATTATAAAGTTTTTAGATGTGTTTCTAGAATGTAGTGATATATATGTGTAATTATTTAAATAAAGTTCTCCATGTCAGCAGAAAAAGAATGTTTGACTCTTCATTTCAGATGTAGCTGTCTTATCATCGCGGCGACACTCTTTTAAGAGAGTCTGAATTCTTTCTTCTCTCTCTCTCTCTCATCATGGATATTGACGCTCCCTAACTTACGAGTAATTCCTTCTCATAGCAAGAAATGAGAAGAAGGTTATGAAAAGCTGATCACAACATACATAACAAAAACTTTCATAACATAATGCTTAGAAAGTCGTTAGTTTCATATGGTAGCAAAAATCATTGCTGATTGTCTCCAGTGTCTGTCACCAAATTAAAAATTATATTCCCTTCAGGAAATTGATATTTCACGGTTTTTATGTATGCATCAACATCTTGCTTTCATTTAGCAATAACTTAGACATCATTGTCTTATTAAATGTTTTTGTAAAGTACATTCATACTTGATTCTAAGTTTATTGTTTTGACATTATAACAGACGGTAATATTTGCTTAGTTTTGACTCTTGGATGGCATCTTTGTAGGACATTGTTTAAAATTATAGATATGACGCATGTAAACGTTCGTACAATTATGGCCACGTTTCTAATTATCAATTCTACAGGAGTCACAAACAAAAATGTTGGAAATATTGTGAAACACATCTCACCGAAAATAAAAATTTGCGTCCACTCATTACGTCATGTTCTTGGTGTTAAGTAAGCACGATACTTTGCTGCATCTGTAATAGGGAAAACATCATGCTTACTTAACAGACAGGACAAGAAGTGATGAGGAGACACAAAATCGTAAGTGACTTTGACAAATGCAGATAGTTAGCATTTATAATCTTGCAAGAAGTTCGGACAAAACTCTATAGATGTTCTATGCTTGCTAAAAAAAAAGAGGACAAAATAATGTCTGCGCTCAAATTTAATTCACTGTCCTAAATTACAATTTCAGCTCATATTCAATGTGGAATCAAAGGGCAAACTGAAGAATGTATCGAACGAAGTGACAGCTACCTGTAACTAAATGTAAAAATGATCAAAAACGATAATTACGTATTCGAACCAAAATACTAGCGGGACTTCCGTGAACAACTCCATGCATTCTTTGTTCACTGAAGCGGTAATTCAGGAACAAAAGCCATGTCAGCAACAGCATAGACACGAACAGCTACCGTTTATTGTTATGCATAATTTACGTACGTATGGAAAAGAAAACAACAAGATACCATTATTATATCTGCGTGGTGTTGATGCCTAAAGGGATAAGTAAGTTCAACATTAAACCGTTGAGTGATGCAGGCTACTCAGACTACATTGAAAAATTTAGAGACCCACACAATTGCGATCATTTACCATAATGCAAACTTGTAATATGGAATTGATGCGAATTGCTAGCTTGGACTTGTATCTGCTTGGCAAGTATATGTCGTCCGGAATAGATGTACGTCTCACGCTGGTACATTGTTTCATCCTATGACTAATGTTACCTTTCTGACGACTAACACAGTATAGGACAGAATATGAATGAATATGAATATGAATTATATTACAAAATATGAATGAAATGTGCAGAACTGTTATACAGAGTAGAAAACGAGATCTGCCAACCCTTGACTAGAACCATGGCCAAGTAACTCATGGTAGAAGTGCTGATCCAAATCCAGTATTGTGTGTTCGAGGGACAGTTAACAAACTATCTCGTCATTTGATCGTCACCAGAGCAGTACTCCGTGAAGATGATATAAGAAAAAAAAATCAAAAAATGTTTGTACCCGGCCCATTGAAGTCAAATTTACTCAAGGCAGTCATTGAGATCCTGCATTACTTGTTTTACACCACGCCTCAACCGTGTTTCAGCGACATCCTACAACAAAAATGCACTTGATTTCACAATTAAATAATATGGCATTTATCACTTTTGTAGCACATAAGTATGTCCCCTACAAGTGAAAATTCAGAGATAGTATAACATGCTTATAATTCAGACACAATGCATAATTATCAACGAGTACTGAGTGCATTCTGTGTCAAAGGAAAACGTGTCTTGCGGTTCAGTATTTTATAGAGGTGCGTGATTTTTGTCGTAACATCAATAGTTGCTCAGTCACATAGCCAGGATGTCTGCAGTGTGGCAGCTTATTGTGATGTCTAGCACTGCTGTGGCATTATGCCGCAGACATGAAATCACGATGTCCCACCCAGTAACGTTATCCTGACAGCAGGCCGACTAGTCATAATATTAACCTTTCAAAGCTGAGCGCCAAGCGATGCAGCTGTTATGACATTTTGAAAGTCTTTGGCATGACTCTGCCGCAGTTCTAACTCGCCACCTCTCGCATCCGGAGCGGACGCTCTAACCACTTGACCAAGGGGAGATCAGTTTGGAATAGGCTAATTTAACACAATGTCAGGGTATTTATTTTCTCAAAACTATTCATTCATTGTATTATTACTCCATTTAGATGAATTAAACTTATATAAGATTTACCACATTTGGATTTAGTTGCAATAAAGTTAACTACAGAATAAAAGGGTCTGATTTGATTATATATGTGAAATTTAAAATCTGCAAGAACACTTGATTGACGTAACAATTTAACTATAGCATAATACTTACTTGAATTGACATAATTAGAATCGGCTATGAAGTCGGTGTGGATATCACTCACAACGACTTAGGTAACTAGTAAATTATTAGAAAGAAACAGAAATAAGTATTTTTATATAAATTGCTAGATTAATCAAGTTTTATTTCCATAAGAACATTTTTGGATCTATAATTTAAGAAAAAAATTCATATTTGTAGTGTAAAGTAACTTATCTGCATTCCTTGAGCTTCATAATGCTTTATAAATGAAGAACATTAATACATAAATGCACAAATAAATAATGGTATTGGTCTGTCAATATAACATTCACTTGTCCATATAACTGAGTTTAAAATAGAAATATTTAACAATATATCGTTTGCTTGTAAAGACAATTTAAAAATGACTAGAATGCATAGATTTGAAAGAAAAAGAGAAATTAAAAACAAAATTTCCTAATTATTGTTTTTTGCTAACATAAACCTTAAAGAAAACGTTTACTCTCCTCAATATTATCCAATGTTACATAACTCATGACATAATTTTAAAAAATAAATAAAACTCACAATAACCGTGATATGTCTAGTCCTATTGCTGATCGCTGACACCACACAACGCCTTATACATATTTGACAAAACTCACACAACCCACAACCAACAGCGCCCATAATGCCACACTTTCCCGAATTACTACTACCCTAACCCTGAAACCAGAGCTAATGTTCTCGAATGTTATACATCACAAAACGCAAAACTATATAACACATAACTGCTACACATTGCAAAAGGCTACACTGAAGAGCTCTATTGCAGTATCTAACATGTACAGATAACAATTACAACCCCATAATAACATGGAAGCATGTTACTTAAATCGCAGAAGATGTTGAGCAACATAGACAGCAACGGTAATCATATTCCTCCCGAATGAAATGGAACGTTGCAGTATATTACTGCTCGGTGAGAGAGAAACAAATCCCCGTTTTTGAGAATGAATTCCGTTAATAAGTATTATCCAAGCACAACACATTTTGACATAAATAGTAGTGATAAAGGACATTTCAGACAAAATATTATATTCGTCAGAGGAAATGCCACATTGAAATTACTCTTTATCAAACAGTCCTTGTGTCTATTATATCGTTTGCATTCATTGTGCACAGGATATGCACATGAGGAATTTTTCGACGCATAGAAACAAAACAAATTATCACACTTGGAGCAAAGCATTGTGCCTAAATCCAGCTAGAAGCAATGACGAGAAGCGGCGAGAACAAGGGGAGTAACACAATCGAACTAGACAGTTTTTATTGCAAAGACCTTAAATAGCAAAGATGAGGCATAGAAAGTCTTGTAAGTGGATACAGAATTCGATACGTTTCCCATGCCAGTTACAACAGTAAGGATAGAATAACGTCCGTGTGTAAATTTTCATCCAGTGTCCTAACTTACTAATTCCACCCATATCCAGTGGGAAATCAAAGTGAAGAGTATATCGATCGGAATAACAGTTAGATGTATTTCAAAGTGAAAGTGGTCAAAAATGGAAATACACATCCAGACCAAAACACTAGTGTAACTTCTAATAACTATTAAATGTATTCTTTCTTCAATGAAGAAGAATTTCACCTGAATCAACATTTAGTCAGATAGAGCATAAACACGCACGTCTTAGTAAATTAGTCGCATTCTGAAAGGTAAATAAAACATAAACACACACCTATAGTAGACAAACTCGCATGGCGACCTGTCACATGATTCTCATTTATCTACTCAGTCACTATGGGTACCTATGACATAAATCAAGGTATATTTAAAATTCTCTATAACTGATCCGATGTACCTTGCTTTTCTTTATATTAATCTGGCATGACTGTGTAGCTGGAGGAGAATCAGTTATTCGGTCGCCATGCGAGTGTGCTTGCTACGCACGAGTACACATTACACCATCTCATTAGCATCTATCAAATTTGGTGATGTGTGTTTAGTCATAAAGAAGATTATATATATATATATATATATATATATATATATATATATATATATATATATATATATATATATATATATATATATATATATATATATCTTGGGAGCGGTAAATTAGTAGTAGCTGTCAATCGTCATCGATCTGTTTGCACTCAGGATATTTCTAATATTTAGCTCCCTTGGAATTTTCGACAGTAATCAAATAGCTTTATCCCATTCTTAGTCAATAGATGAAGTACTACTCAAGGATAACTAAGACAATCCCAAACTGACGTTAATATCTTAGTAAATATATCGCAGTCGTCATATCGGATTATATTTTGAAAAGTAAAATTTAAAGAGATTTTACTGAGGAACATAAAATATATCATAGATTGTATGTTGCTTTTTATTTATTCCAGATTTTACTTGTATCTGTCACGAAGATATTCGTTTGGATGACGTCGACCGGATTAATCAATTCAAAAAGGGAGACCATATTAGCAGACCTGTAAAATGTTGCTATGGATATATGCATTGTTGTTTTCACCATGCAATATTAGATAAGATATCAAAAGAAACTATATATGAAAAGGAAAATGTGGTACTTGACGTTATTGGTTATTCGGAATCAGACGAAGGCAAAGCTAAGATCGATTCGGTGACGGAGATTTTGAATTATAATGAAATGGATATTTACAAGATCGTCTATAATTATCCAAAATTTGAAGGTGAAAAGGTCACCGAAAATGTTTTGAATCTGAAGGGTAAGGGCATTCCGTATCATGTATTTCTAAATAATTGCGAACATATATGCAGAGGATGTGTTACTGGGGAGGAGAAGAGTATACAGGTTGACACCTTAGATAAATGTTGTGCTCAGTCAGTGTTGGGCTGTTTACCGAGATTATTGCGGTTAGTTCTCGCCTTCCTCTCAACCGTCTTCGATGACATTTATGACAATAGCAATGAATGGATAGTAGGCACACAATCTTTTGCGTTAGCTGTTTACTTATATTTGTCAGTAAGACAATTAGTATCGTCACAATTTCAGTACGAACTAAAAAAGATGTGCCTGATATGCCGGAAGAGTTCGTCGAGAAATTTTCTTATGGGGCTTATATTTATTGTGATCTCAGTGTCTGAGATAATCGTTGATGAAATATTGTTAATTCATCATAATGATGATAGAAAATGTATTTCAGTTTGTTTAACCGTTGTAGCCTTATTGTTCTGGTTTATAACTGAGCTTTGTAATGTCTGGTCGGAGCGTTGTAGAAGAACTACTATGCGTTGCATTTGTATATGCTGTATTCCCAAATGTTGCTGCTTCAATACATGTGATAAAAATTGTTCTGAATGTTGTTTTAAATGCTGCCCAAGTAAATTGGACTGTTTTGACTCATGCTGTCATACATTTTTGAATTGCTGTTGGTCACGATTCAAATCTTGCATTCAATGTTTGAAATGTTGCAGTTGCCATGTTTATACTGTTCTTTGTTTCTTATGGATATTTGTTTGCACACGATGTTTCCGCCGTTATTCGGCATTATTACTAACCATAATCCTAACCGTAACCATACCCGTAATCATAACCATAACCCTACTCCTAACCCTACTCCTAACCTAACCCTAACCCTAACCCTAACCTTAACCCTAAACCCTAACCCTAACCTAGCGCAGACACATATATTTACAAATATTGTATACAGGAACAAACACGTATTAAAATTTTCGAGTGACATAACAGCTAATAATGTTTTTAAATGAAAAAAATCATGCACCAAAGGTTCACAAAGATTCTTTTGTTCAATATGGTTACACATTTTTCCAGCGTTTAAGATCGTCAATCGAATTCTTTTTAATATATGTAATTTAGCATGTTTGATGTTATACGTGATCTGCATAGAAACATAATTTCGATTAGTTTTAGAAAGTTAATAAGATCATCAATGTTGGTATCGAATCTGCATCAATCGTTTTCTTGTAGTTTTAGAACGGAGATCAAAGGTTTTTGAAGATGTGAAACCATTTCACAGATTCTACCCAAAAACACTTCGTAATATCTTGTCACAAAAGTGCATTCTCATCATCGCTATTCTCGATTTGAAACACTGACTTGAGATACTAATAATACGAGAAAATCTATCATTCTACTTCAATGTCATTTGCAAATGGTTTTAAAAACCTAGGGTTGATTAGTTCATCTGCATCGACTGCACACTCTAGCTTTCTGAACAAAATCTAATGTTTACCGTTTTGTTTTCTTATCTTACATCGTATCAGGTCATGATCAATAAATTCTAACATTATACTGCAACAGTGTTGTAGTTTTGTGTCATAAATAGAGAGTCTGCCTAGGAGAGTGAGTAATACTCATGGTAAAATACCCGTGCATATCATGCTCTTAATATCCCTTGTCGCAAGTCATTTCCGACGAGATACAGGTTAGTACCGTCGCTAACCTGGTAAAAACACTTATTCACCCTAGATAACGTTGTACGCATGTACATCTAAAAATAGTCCAATAGTTATAAGACATAGCATTTTATTTTTTCATAATTCTGTGACAATACCTAACCCTGATAAACAAAAATGAACACATTTTTTTAAAACAAGAATTTTCACAAAATAATGAACAAAATTACTACTAATCATACGTTACAATAGTTACACTGATTTGTGCAGCCTGGAATTTCTATACTGTTTAAAAGTTATCCAAGTTATACCCTACTCATTTTCAACTCCTCCTTTTGCCTCTACACGGAAGCGATAAGGTTGTAGTGTTCGCGCCCAACGCATCAATCGACCGTTAGCGACCTTGGCAATGGTTAAATAAAATAAGATGGTGGTGATCAGTCTCGAGAACAAAATCTCTCCCAAAACAAATACGCATAATACTTCCCAATTCCCCAAACTACGGTCAAGCACATTTTCTCAAAAACTGAATAGTTTTTATCCCTGGGTAGCAATTCCCTACCTGAGTAAGCTACGGGTAACTTATTGCTATCTTGCTCTTGAAGTAAAACTGCTCCCGACCAAATTTCAAAGGTATCTGTTCTTAAAAATCAAGGGTTTGCCAACATCTGGCAATTTTAATATAGGTGCAATGATTTGTTTCTCTTTCAGTGCGCAAATAGCTCTATCTTCTTGCGGTCTCCACTCTATTTTGTTTTGTTGCTTTTCTTTGTCATAACAGACCGTGGGCTAGCAATGGCTGCAACGATTGGTATAAACTTTCTATAAAACCCTACCAGATCTAGAAATGAACAAACTTTTCTAATCGCTTCCACTTGCTTGGGGTGAGGTTTCAACTAACCCAAACAACTGACCCTATGACCCAAACAATCTAAATCTGTATAGCCAATATTGCATTTAGTAAGTCTCACTGTTCGCTCTGCGAAGTAAAACGAGGAGTCCCCAAGTCTGACATGTGTTCACTCCAAGTATTCGTATACACGAATATGTCGTTTACAACGCTATTAACAATTGCTAAACCTTTTAGCAGCTTGCACAT
The DNA here is from genome assembly GCA_030141615.1 of Unio pictorum. Lineage (NCBI taxonomy): Eukaryota > Metazoa > Mollusca > Bivalvia > Unionida > Unionidae > Unio > Unio pictorum. The sequence goes on along the minus strand of JARLTB010000248.1, from coordinate 1,463,659 downwards.
CAGCGACAATAGGTGGCGCTAGCACCTACTAACCCGAATGGCATTACCTTGAACTGATATAATCCTTTCTGGGTCGTAAATGCTGTCAATGCACAGGACTCTTGAACAATAGGTTCCTGCCAATATCCCTTGGATACATCCAATTTTGATATACATTGATTACCCGATAACTTCGCAAAAAGACCATTCATATCTGGCATAGGTTCTGCATCGAACACCGTGATTTAATTTCACTGTCAGAAGTCAATACAGAATCGGTTCGTCCCATCTTTCATTCTGACTGGCATTACAAGATAAGAGTTGGAAGGTTTAATCACCCCCAGATCTAAACTTTTACTCACCTCTTCGTCCACAGCTTTATGTGCGTTGTAGAGTACCGGATAACTTTTGATTCTAATGGGGACAGATGTATTCAGTTTAGTTTTGAGGTCTACCAAGGTTGTAGAACCTTTATGTCAGTGAATACGTTCGAGTATTTAAGCAAGACCCGCACTCAAACTGATTGTATCTACCCCTTCCCTCGCAACGGGACATTCAATAGAAATCGCGATTTCTGAGGCTATTAAGTCGTCAATGACTACCGTACAAACGACATTTAAGACCCCTTTTTCCACATTGTCGCTCTGTCTCTTTATGTACAACTGAAGCATGTTAGCATGGAATATCTTTAAATTACCGTTTACGTCAATTGTATAGTCCATGTCATCCTTGACCTCTTTAACTTCATAGGGACCTTTCCACTTGACTAGTAACTTATTTGTGCCAGTGGGAAGAAGCAATATAACCAAATCTCCCACAAGAAATTTCCTAGTTTGCGCTTTGCGGATATAATACTTAACATACCAGCGTCCCTATTTCATTAATTCATCACGTGTCGTCTGGCATATATTTTCTAGTTTTCCTCGCAGATCTAAGACGTACTGGTAGGTAACCGCATCGAACCTCGAACTGTTCTTCAGAAAAACAACTCGAAGGGTCAAAACTCCAACCTTTCTTGCAGTACTTCGCGGTACAAGAACAGAACCGTGTTTAAATAGCAATCCCAGTCTTGCGGACGTTCTGGGCACATTTTGCGTAGCATGTGTTTCAGGGTACTATTAAACTTCTCTACCATTACATTGCGCATCGGATGGTATGATCAGTCTCGAGAACGAAATCTCTCCCAAAACAAATACGCATAATACTTCCCAATTCCCCACACTACGGTCAAGCTTATTTTCTCAAAAACTGAATAGATTTTATCTATGGGTAGCAATTCCCTACCCGAGTAAGCTACGGGTAACTTATTGCTATCTTGCTCTTGAAGTAAAACTGCTCCCAACCAAGTTTCAAAGGTATCTGTTCTTAAAATCAAGGGTTTGCTAACATCTGGCAATTTTAATATAGGTGCAATGATTAGTTTCTCTTTCAGTGCCCAAATAGCTCTATCTTTTTGCGGTCTCTACTCTCTTTTGTTTTGTTGCCTCTTCTTTGTCATAACAGACAGTGGGCTAGCAATGGCTGAAAAGATTGGTATAAACTTTCTATAAACCCCTACCAGATCTAGAAATGAACGAACTTTTCTAATCTCTTCCACTTGCTTGGGGTGAGGTTTCAACTAACCCGAACCACTGACCCTATGACCCAAACAATCTAAATTTGTTTAGCCAATACTGCATTTAGTAAGTCTTACTGTTCGCTCTGCGAAGTAAAACGAGGAGTCCCCATGTCTGACATGTGTTCACTCCAAGTATTCGTATACACGAATATGTCGTTTACAACGCTATCAACAACTGCTAAACCTTTTAGCAGCTTGCACATCAGCGACAATAGGTGGCGCTAGCACCTACTAACCCGAATGGCATTACCTTGAACTGATATAATCCTTTCTGGGTCGTAAATGCTGTCAATGCACAGGACTCTTGAACAATAGGTTCCTGCCAATATCCCTTGGATACATCCAATTTTGATATCCATTGATTACCCGATAACTTCGCAAAAATACCATCCATATCTGGCATGGGTTCTGCATCGAACACCGTGATTTAATTTCACTGTCAGAAGTCAATACAGAATCGGTTCGTCCCATCTTTCATTCTGACTGGCATTACAAGATAAGAATTGGAAGGTTTAATCACCCCCAGATCTAAACTTTTACTCACCTCTTCGTCCACAGCTTTATGTGCGTTGTAGAGTACCGGATAACTTTTGATTCTAATGGGGACAGATGTACTCAGTTTAGTTTTGAGGTCTACAAAGGTTGTAGAACCTTTATGTCAGTGAATACGTTCGAGTATTTAAGCAAGACCCGCACTCAAACTGATTGTATCTACCCCTTCCCTCGCAACGGGACACTCAATAGAAATCGCGATTTCTGAGGCTATTAAGTCGTCAATGACTACCGTACAAACGACATTTAAGACCCCCTTTTCCACATTGTCGCTCTGTCGCTTTATGTACAACTGAAGCATGTTAGCATGGAATATCTTTAAATTACCGTTTACGTCAATCGTATAGTCCATGTCATCCTTGACCTCTTTAACTTCATAGGGACCTTTCCACTTGACTAGTAACTTATTTGTGCTAATGGGAAGAAGCAATATAACCAAATCTCCCACAAGAAATTTCCTAGTTTGCGCTTTGTGGATATAATACTTAACATACCAGCGTCCCTATTTCATTAATTCATCACGTGTCATCTTTTTTCTAGTTTACCTCTCAGATCTAACACGTACTGGTAGGTAACCGCATTGAACCTCGAACTGTTCTTCAGTAACACAACTCGAAGGGTCAAAACTCCAACCTTTCTTGCAGTACTTCGCGGTACACGAACAGAACCGTGTTTAAAAAACGATCACAGTCTTGCAGACGTTCTGGGCACATTTTGCGTTTCAGGGTACTATTAAACTTCTCTACCATTACATTGCGCATCGGATGGTATGGGTTAGTGTTTAGCTGTTTGATGAACAGTCTACTTATTTCACCCATGAGGTCAGAGGTGATTTCGGCACCACAATCCGTAAGGATTTCTTTTGGCATCTCTATCCTACTTAAGATGTCAACCAATGCTTCCGCCACCCCGTTATCTGGTTGCGTAATCGACACGAATAAGAATTTACCGGCTTTTCTTTTCGGGTACTGTTTGCATTGGTCCTACAATATCCACCGCCACTCTTTTTAAAAGTTGTATCTATTAACGGCATCTGTCATAAGGGCATCATTGTGACCCTTACTTTAGATACGGTTTTCTGACATACGTCACAAGACGCCATTAACACCAGGCGAGTAGAATTCAGCGAATACTCTGCTGGTGGTCGTTGCCTTACCTAGTTGCCCTGCCATGCTAGACTCATGTGCCACCCTATGTACTTGAGATCTGTGTCTCTGGGAATCGACCACTTGCCAGTACCTCGTCCCCTCTGGAGTGATAATCTAATTGTGCATTAGCCCGCTCCTCCTAACGAATCTCAAGCTGCCCCGATCCTTGTAGTGTTCAATTGCGTCTGACGCAATTTTCTCAACAATAGTTTCGATAGATTCGTAACGTTCTTGTTCTCTTTTGAATTCGTCTCGCAAAATTCCGGAGATCGATTGAGAGACTATTAATTTCTGAAACTCGTTTTTCTCTCGTCGGGTTCGCACTTGCGTTTTGACTACCAGAACCAAAGGTATCATAAAATCGGCCATGTTTGGAAGACGGGAATCTTCAACAATTCCGATCGTCAGATCGTAAATATGGTTTTCCATAAAAAGGGCATCAACAGTTCCGAGTAGCAAATGTGTTTCTACCGTTATCCTTGCTACGGGAACGCGACCGATCGTCTGATCGAGTAAAAACATACATGGGGACTCCCACCCGAGCATTTGGTTATTCTGCACGATACTACGTTTGATCACTACACCCGTGCAAACAGTCTGACGTAATGCTACGACTTCTCGACAGTTCACGAAACCTCTCGCGACTGACACTCGCGCTTCGGGAAAAAGACACGTGCCCAGTGAATGAATACTTGGTTCTACCTGCACAAGATTTTCAGATATACCTTTACTCTGTATAGCCACGGCTACCTTAGGTATAAGTTCCTTTCGTTAAGGACATTTTGCTTGAACATGACACCATTACTAATACAAGTAACATTTTATGCCCTGACGAGCAGTATCCCTAACTGACCTACTTGCCTCAGCTGATTTCACAACCTCCCTAGGCATCGGTCTCAGAGACTGGTTTCCAGACTTAAAATCACTTGAAACTACGTTTTTGGTTCCCCCATGAGTATCGGCAAAGAAATCGATCTGCTTAATCATATACTGTACGTTTGAATAGACTTTCTCTTTCAGAAACTGACTTAGTTCCAAACCAACTGTGTTCAACAATTGATCTCTGAGCAAGAAATCAATCAACCCTTCAAATGTTTTAACCACTTTGTCGCATTAAATCCACCGCTGAAAATAGTTCGCTATTATAACGATGAACTGACCAAAGGGTTACTCCCTTCTCAGGCTTGCTATACCTGACATTTTCATGGAAACCTGTTCAGTGAGCTCTTACATTTCTATAACTGCTTTCTTCAGTACGTTGTGATTTAATGCATCGCCTCTAGAAAGTCGTGAGTACACATCCAGTGCTTTACCTGTTAATAAAGCAATGAGATGCAGTGGCCAGTCATTTCGACTCAACCTTTGGTTATAGGCATATCGCTCAAACCGATGAAGATAACTATCTACGTTATCTTTTTCATCGTCAAAGAGGGGCAATTTATAACCCTATAATTTTCTAGAGGTATAATCGTGTTTTCTTTTTGTAGCTGTTGCTAACTCTACCTAACGTTCACGATCTCGTCGCCTTAATCTTACTTCTATCTCTAAAGCTTCTAACTTTGTTTGTATTTCCCTTTCTATCTTCTCCCTCTCTGAATCCCTTTCCCATTCTATCCTTTCCTTTTCGGCATGCTTTTCTTATTATATCAGCTCCTTCTTGGTTTTCCCTTCTATCTCCACTTTCTCCATTTCGCTTTCCCTCACTTTTTATATTTTGTACCTCTCCCAGGTTTGTTCTTCTTGAATAAGTTTTCTTAAACTTTTTCCCTCATACCCAAATTCTTTGCCTAAGGTTACCAAGTCCTTAAGGGATAATATGACGGACAGTAATATAACAAAATTAGGAAGGTCACACACGAATAAAGACCATAAATATAGGCTTTCAAAAACAAGATGATGATGGTTTACTTAATCCAAGAATCACACTTCAGACATCATTATTCCAGAATTGAAACCGAGTGGGTTTTGTATTAAATGAATAACACAAACAGAATGTGTGAAAGATGGGAATTTACGAAAAAAAATATTTTGAAAAAATATATGGTGTATAAATATAATGATTCTCAGACGCTCTCAACATACGATTGATCCAATCACTTTATGCAAACACTCACGCATGAAAATAAACTGAAAATATGATATCAATATGAAATCCAGATTCAAAAAACCTTGTGGACTGCAGATACGTTTCAAATAATAGCAAGCACTGTAAGAGAGATTCACAAAATCTCATGTACGTACTAGGATTAATATTCAAAAAATCCCATTGTCTTCAAATATGTTTCAAATAATGTTATGCACTGTGAGATTCACAATCTCCTGGTACACAACTAAGATTCAAAATGATCTTATGTAAATAAAAATGTACCCATTTGACACAACAATTAGAACAAAGATATAATTATCGACCCTTGTACAGTCGTACGATTCACAAACTGATAAACCGCACAGTTTCACCGAGTCCTTGGTTTGGACCACAATTGTATCGGCCGCTTCCACCCTTCAAGGATCACCACATGTACAGTCATACGTATACGCACGTACAGACAACATACAGCATCTTTGAATTAGCTACGTCTACATTCGTTACTCCACCACATGTACAGACATACGTACATACATTAAGACAGCTCTAGACAGTTCTACGCGTCAGCTAAAATACAACCAAACTGGTAATAATAATGAGTTCTGAAATATTTCTAGATATATACTGATACATTAAACTCTAATAGCAACTTGTAATTCAAAGTTCCCAACGTTTCAACTCTGCGTTGTAATAAATGAATCATTACACTACATACCATTACAAACTGAATCAGCTTCTCGTCTCAGGTGAAATATAAATTTAACATTTACCCCTAAGGCTGAATAACACAATGGAGAGCTTACACACCTGGACAACATCCAAAACGACCGGTGTGTCGGTTATAAATTGATTTTCTTTAAATCTATGGGAGAGGGAGTAATAGTCAGGGTAAAATACCGGTGCATATAATGCTCTTTATGTCCCTCATCGCAAGTAATTTTCGGCGAGATACAAGTTAGTAGCGTCGCTTAACTGGAAAAAATACTTATTCACCCTAGATAAGGTTGCATGCATGTACAACGAAACAAAATCAAATATTTCTAAGGCATAACAAAGTTATATTTTTCCGAATTCTGTGAGAGGCTGAACAATTGTTAAAGCTACGTTAAACACCCAAATTAAAAACAGGTTAATACTATACAATCCGCTTCCTTAAAAGCTTCTCTACGTGCGTGTGTGTCTGTGTGCGTGAGTGTGTGTGTGTTCGTGTGTGCGTGAGTGTGTGATTTGGATGTTTAACGTAGCTTTAACAATTGTTCAACCATATGGCTGTAATGTCTGCATTGTGGCAAAACGAGATATCCCGCGTCCAAGGCGGACTCTCTATACACTTAGGCCACCGTACCTGTTCTTTAACTCTTTACAGCTTTTACCAGGACAAAGGAAGTAATACAATACTCAACTAGTTGGGGTGGAGAATTTAAAACAGCTGCAATAACCAAAACATGAGTTTAGGTAAGGTCAAAAATGTATTAATTCATTTTTCCATTAAGGCGCAGGAGTCGTTTTGCTTCATTCCATTTCTTCGAATAATTTTGGTCCGCTGCCATTAATATAAGCTTTGGAAGTGACTAGTGCACATTACGTTCTTTTACATATTTGTTCATGAAAATTACATTTTATTAAAATCCACATATCGTTTGATTTAAAATATTACCGTACAATCATAATTCCAAGACAAAATCATTTAAATCAGCATGGATGCCTGAAATGAACAAGAACAATTAATCATTAATTTCACTTGAAATGGGTTTTTAAATATATACCAATATCAACAATGTTTGTATTATTGCTGACTTATCTGTTCTTTAGACGGGAAAAATAGATAAGTTTGTTTAATTTCAAAACATGTCCTCCGAGATACAAAAGTCGTCTATTCTACTATGTTGCCACTCGCAAAGTAAATAATCTGCTATTAGGAATGGTTGGATTTAATGGATCCAGTATGGAAAGTTCATTTGGATGTCATGAATTGCTTGCTGTTGAGGTTCTGAAGTCTAAAATACTATAGAACTCACGCTCAATTTCCATTTCCATTTTCTCCAGTCACCACAAATAACAGACGGGTCTGTCGAAATGTATAATATCCTCTGCATATATCCTCTTGAGATGATATATGCAATCGGATTAGTTGGAACAAAGTCACGCAGGTTGAAGTCTCCAAAATTCGGTTCGAAGTCACTTGTTATACTGCATATGATGACTGAGTCTAGTAACATAATATATGACCACCACTGTGCAAAGCGAGTGCATTTTACCTATGCACTACTCAGTTCTTTTATCAATAACTTTATATGACTCCAGAAATAGCTTGAGAAACGTTTAACCCCTAAACTGTGGCATAAACAGGGAGAAAAAGTTATTTATTGGAACACAATACCTTACACAGTCGCCACATGTAGCAAACCGTTGATTGAAAACAATAACGTTTAAATATTAGAAAATAATTAGAGAAAGCAATTTTTGTTAATTGTTGCATTGTAATCACGTGTGAGCCAATCTTGTAAATTTGGTATTCTACAATAAACACGCACATAGTAACTCTAATATTCTACAACACAAACACACATACATAAACACACGCACACACACACATATATATATATATGTATATAGTCACTAGTAACAAGCTTAAACTTTAATTGTTTCATTATCATTAAGGTCATCTATCTATCTATCTATCTATCTATCTATCTATCTATCTATCTATCTATCTATCTATCTATCTATCTATCTATCTATCTATCTATCTATCTATCTATCTATATATTTGTGTGTGACATCTTATAAACTACTGTTAATTCTCACATTATACATATGATTATAGAACAACCATATGATATATATATATATATATATATATATATATATATATATATATATATATATATATATATATATATATATATATATAAAAATAAATATAAATATATTTATATATATATATATATATATATATATATATATATATATATATATATATATATATGAATGTTTGTTTGCTTGTGTCGTATGCGTTCCTATACCGTTCATCCGACTGCGATAAAACTTTGCTGAGTTGTTGTGCGCACGCCCGCGAAGGTTTCTGAATTAGTAAAACCATTTAAATTGTACAATTAACAAATGTGTGTATTTCATATAGTTTTGCGACATTTACCGTGTGTTCGCTGTGAACTGTAGGCGCCTTAGATACGTCACGTGATCGAACAGTTGGCGCCTTAAATACGTCACGTGATCGAACACGGTCTGGATTGGGTGAAACTATGATGACGTAAATCAACAGCTGTATGAAATTCATAATCGGTAGCGATACCTAATTTCGCGTGTCTTCGGTGTGAACTGTAGGCGCCTTAGAAACAGCCGAGCAACGGGAGCAAGGTTGGAAACCGTTCCAGTTCGCACTGCTCAAGCCCGATCATCTGAAACAGACAAGCAACGGGAAGCGAGATTGGAAACAGTGGCATTGCAACGCATGCCAGGATTAAAACACAAATACTTTCTTACTTTGAGTGGCATTGCAACGCATGCCGGGTACTTGCTTGTGCAATATATTAATATCCAACTACTCAATAATTTTATGAATACTTTTTAGAAAATACAAAAGGTAGAATAATCAGCAAACTTTTTTCTTATCAAATTATGTTCTTCCAAGGTCTGTACCATGCCTACTGTAGTTTGTGGGACATATATTTTTCTGATTGATATATATATATATATATATATATATATATATATATATATATATATATATATATATATATATATATATATATATATATATATATATATATATATATTTATATGACCTGGATGATAATAAAAGAAATTAAGTTTAAGCTCGTGTTTAAGTAGATGCAAATGAATTTGCTTTTGTTGTTTAAGTTAATTATATTTTCTCCTTCTATTAGGGAGCAGCAGAGAGGGTGAACAGGCGTCATAATAGAAGCGTGTATTTGTCAGTCCAAGAGTTAAAACAAATATGCTCCATTTTGAAAGTAAACGCTTCGTAATCGATTATATTTACCATTTGGACATTTCTTCCAGGTTGCGCTCTCTCTTCTACTATAATTATATCATTATTATATATCAATAATATGGTATCCGAATATGATACAAATAGATTAACTGAGAGCGGCTATAAGCAATTAAGAAATTTCTACCAGTCTGTGATTCTGTGAGACAAAATTTACAAGCACGTCAAGAATCTCAAGTTCAATTTGCAGAAGGTTCAGAACAATTATTTAGACCTGTTTCAACGTTACTGAGAGAGATGCAGAAACTACTGAATGTTTTTTTTCCATTAGTAAAGAAAACTACCAAACAAACTGAAAAAACAGCAGACAAAAGTACAAAAACAAACAAGATATTTAAAAAACAAAATTTCACATCGATTAGCTGCCGCTCAATCTCTTTCCGTAGGTGAGAGAATATTGAAAATATTGGCAAAGTTCGTAGTAAAATTGCCGACGTGAAAATGAAACTTGAACCAAAACCTAAACAAGTCAATATTGAACTGATTGAAACTATTAAGGAGAATATTGTCAAGACAATTAAAAATACTATTTAAAAAAAAAAAACAGATTTATAAATAAAAATAATAAGCAATATGTTCAGAAAATATGGTGTTTTAAGAAACGGTTATGAAAATGTAACCAATGATAAAATTATCAAATGGGTATATCGTATATATTACAGAAAATCAAGCCATAATGATGCTATAATATATAGAGAATTTAATAACGAAGTAAAACAAATGTATAATACTTTCATGAGTTAACGTCCTTCACCGCAGCAACAACCTTCATATCAACTTCCTCTGCCGCAGCAGCAAATAGAACTACAAGAATCTCTTTCACAAATTCTTCCACAACAGACAAAATCACAACCTTCTAGGAAATAAAAGGAAATATATGGGCCTGACACTAGTGCTACTGGAAGTGTTTGTTGTAGGGTTTAACGCCATTGTGCAGCACACGATAGGCTATAAATGGCGTTCAGTAATAATGGTGGAGGAAAAACCCTGGAAACCCTCAGAAAGAACAACCGAGGTGTGTCAGGTGCTATGCCTTGGTGTAGGGCCTTTAACCATGTGCGTTGTAGTAAGACACGGCCAAGAGAGCTCTAGGAAAGAAACTTTTCAATTCCCCAACGTTTACTATATATTTTCTGTCTTTTATCACCAACAAAAACTTATTTCTTCTTCTCCAAAGGAGGATTGTATGCGGGTTCAGTGTCGTGTCTATAAACAATTATTAAACTGGCTTGTTGAAAGTGTTTGATTCATGTGTGTGTTGTATGTGTGTGCATGTGTATGTTTCTGAAAATGTTTGTCCTTCTCAAGTAAGTGTTTCTTTGCATTATGTTGTGCTTGTAAACAAAATGGAAATAGTTCAATATAGGTATCTTTAGAATGTAATATGTTTTGCGTGAATGGTGTTCTTTACCCTATTTAAGAAGAAGATGAACGAAAAACAACAAAAAAGTAACATATTGCAGACATTGAGTTACTAAAAGAAAACTGGAAGAAGGTAAACGACAAATTTAGGAGAAAGGGGTATCCAGACTGGATTAAATTGGAAGAAAAAAACGATCAATTTCCTGCAAAAAATGAGGAAATATTGGAAGACCTGGATGGGGTATGTATGTATGTATGTATGTATGTATGTATGTATGTATGTATGTATGTATGTATGTATGTATGTATGTATGTATGTATGTATGTATGTATGTATGGATCGATGTTACATTTGTATTTATGTGTGCGTGTTCGTGCTTTTCAGCACATGGAGGATTGTGTCATGAGCAAACCAGGACTCCTAAGTGGCAAGCCTGCCAAAAATTATCCAAATTAGCCAAATGGCGGTTGATTTAGTGAGAAAGTCATTTTACTCCTAATGCATCTGTACTATGTACCTTTTCTTGTGTTGAGCTTTCAATAGTTAATACACAGTTTCATGTTTATTGTTTCCTGATTAGAGAGTTCACGTCTCGGATATTTTTAGTTCGTATTGCTTTGTCATTCTCTTGGTTTGAGATGGCTTGATAGGTTGAGGAGCCTCTTTTTCTGGATATCAGCGGATGGGCTTTTCATTAGTTCTTACCCGTATACAAACACAGCATGCTTTGCGTTTTACATGCTATCCTAACATTACCATATACGAACAATAAAATGTGTCTGTTTCTCTATCTGAGTGTGAATTACTATCTGACAAATGATATCGTTACATTAACGATACCTGTATATTGTGTTTCATACGTGTACAAACATAAATATATCGACGTATTTCCGGACGACTACCACGATTTATTATGACTGAAAACACTTCACAAGAGATGGGTAATTCAATAGTATGGTTATGTTATTCTAGCGCAATTTAAGAGGTTTAATTTACGACATTTAAGACATCCGATAACATTGATAAATTACATTTAGAACCTCAGGACGTTTTCAGGTACATATGTATATTCATGTGTCTCTGTACAATCAGGTATTATTGCTGCTTGCATATTTAAACAACGATATGAACTTTCAACCACCTTTATCACGTGCCAAGCAGGTCCTACAAGTCCTAGCATCTCTCTCTCTCTCTCTCTCTCTCTCTCTCTCTCTCTCTCTCTCTCTCTCTCTCTCTCTCTCTCTCTCTCTCTCTCTCTCTCTACAAACAAGATATAGTAGAAGAATGAAAAACAAACAATTGAAAACGGTTTCGAAAACGATAAATTACTTGATGGATTACTTGAGTTTGGATTTATTATTGCTGTAGTTCTTATTTACAATTTTATTTGTATTGGAGTAAACGAAAATCGAATAGAAACACAGTGCGTCGAATTTTTCCTCTTTTTCGATTTCAATTAGTATCGTGTCATCAAATATGTGTCTTAATACATAAAGAAAGAAAGATCTTTTTGGAAGACATATTGTTGTATGGAGAGGGAGAGAGCATGTAGGTCGATAGTTGGTATGTAGGTCCATAGTTAGATATGTTGATAGGCAGACTGGGTAGAATTTGGAAAACGAACAGCTTTTGCTACAAAAGAGGCATCTAGTGTATATACTGTTGGCATGTGGTGTATATAGTGTAGGCATCTAGTGTATATAGTGTAGGCATCTAGTGTATATAGTGTAGGCAGCTAATGTATATAATGAAGGCATCTAGTGTATATATAGTGTAGGCATCTAGTATATATAGTGTAGGCATCTAGTGTATATAGTGTATGTATTGTATATATTGTAGGCATAAAGTGTATATAGTGTAGGCATATAGTGTATATAGTGTAGGCATCTAGTGTATATAGTGTAGGCATCTAGTGTATATAGTGTAGGCATCTAGTATATATAGTGTATGCATCTAGTGTATTTAGTGTAGGCATCTAGTGTATATAGTGTAGGCATCTAGTATATATAGTGTATGCATCTAGTATATATAGTGTAGGCATCTAGTGTATATACTGTAGGCATCTAGTGTATATAGTGTAGGCATCTAGTGTATATCCCGTAAGCATGTGGTGTATATAGTGTAGGCATCTAGTGTATATAGTGTAGGCATCTAGTATATATATAGTAGGCATATCGTGTATATAGTTTAGGCATCTAGTGTATATAGTGTAGGTATCTAGTGTATATAGTGTAGGTATATAGTGTATATAGTGTAGGCATCTAGTGTATATAGTGTAGGCATCTAGCGTATATAGTGTAGGCATCTAGTATATATAGTGTAGGCATCTAGTGTATATAGTGTATGTAGTGTAGTGTATATAGTGTAGGCATCTAGTATATATAGTGTAGGCTTCTAGTATATATAGTGTAGGCATCTAGTGTATATAGTGTAGGCATCTAGTACATATAGTGTAGGCATCTAGTGTATATAGTGTATGTAGTGTAGTGTATATAGTGTAGGCATCTAGTATATATATAGTGTAGGCATCTAGTATATATAGTGTAGGCATCTAGTGTATATAGTTTAGGCATCTAGTGTATATAGTGTAGGCATCTAGTGTATATAGTGTATGCAGTGTAGTGTATATACTGCTACCACTAGTATAAGGATGAACTGAAACATTTAATTATTTGTCCTTTGTGCTCTCCATAATAATAACTGGTTACGTTTTGTTGCATCTGTGATGTGAAAGTATAACGTACTGCAATTTTTTTCCCATAAAAAATCACCACCACCACATCAAAAGAAAGATAAATATGTGCAGTGAGTTAAATATATACACTTGTCTTCATATCTATGTAATGTGTTAACAATGAAATTGGTAGCTTATGGTTCATTACAAAATGATTACATTCGTTAAGTATTTACCTATGTATATGGCAAATCCAACTGTGCAGATATACCGTTACATACATCACTGAATGATCTGGGTCTAAGACTTTTTTACACTTTATATTTAATGCGCAAAAGGTAAAAACATCATTAAATGACATATACTGATAGACTATATTTTAAAATTTGGTCTGCGTCGTACGTCTGGATAAAAGATAGCACCGCCTAGCAATCTGTACCTAAGATTTATAACTTTGGGTGTCAAATATATATGGATGTATCAAGCTGACGTCGACATGTGATTTTGATAAGACGATGTTTTTCGATCTCAGTCAGGTTATCTTAAGCCTGTTAACCGTTATGATGTTCAAGCGCTATGAACAAAGTTTAAAAAGAAATCCTTGATGACTTCTGCTGTGGCTGACAAAGTTGTTCTAAAATCCAGCAACAATGACAGATATATAAAAGAGGGTGTGGGAGATTAATGGTTAGGCAAACAAAGACCATCACTGTTAATCCTATTTATACCGTGACTACTAGATGTTTGTTTTAAATGACTGTAGATAAAGGAAATTAGTAGCTAGACAGCAATATATTACTACTGTGTTGAACTAAACTGGATATTTCTTCCTGATCATGATAAAACATGTTTGGAAATGACATCTAGAATATTCTAGGAATAAAACGTGCATCCGAATCCATACGTCTGATGTAATAACACTCATCATAGTTGTCTCCATATTACTTTATATAACCGTTACAAGGTCAAGGTTCAAGAGGGCCATAACTATTGTATGATTACCAATGTTTAAATGATATAAGCATTCTTGTCTAGACTGTAATGCTACTGAAAATTACGAAATTAAAAATGTGTGTAAATCGTTTTAAACGGCACACTTGAACGAAAGTTCTCTACCTGTACTATATGCAAAACATTTAATGCAATAAAACTGGTGTATAATGATTTATATAATCTATCTGCATGTACGTGCGATCGCATGTGTGCACCTATATATGTTGTATGCCTTACAAGTGGGAGCCTTACAAGGCCATAAGTATAGATAAAGACCGGTTTGATTCGCACGTGCGTAAGTACATAAATATAATTAATGATAAAAGAAATTGGTTGAATTAAGATTCAGGACAACGCTTCCAAGGGAATTATATATAGGTATAATTATTTATATAAGACGTAAACACATCTTTCACAATGTAAGGGGTTGTCGATGGAACAATGGTACCTTCAGATGCAATAGACGTAGAAGCAGAGAGAGCGAATCGGACAACTTTATAGAAGCGTCTATTTGGCAAACCAAGGCTTCCTCCGAAATCGTTAAAAAAGTTTTCTTTGGAGGCCCAAAGTCGTTTTCGCACCCTCTCTGCTGCTATGGGGGTAAAAGTCTTTTTTACGATTTCAACCGAATATTTTATCAAGTCCGACACAATATCTTGATCTCGGGTCGTGCAAATTTATCGTTACAAATCCATGTGGAATTGACTGAGCATGACTAAAGAAATTTCTAAAGAGTTATAATCCATATCACCGCGGCACCAAGTTTGCCAAATATTTCGTAGCGTATGTGTGTCAACTCCATTGAAATATTAAATGTCCTCGACGCTATTTCATCATCGGGAAAACCACCCCATAAAACCGTGCACAAATATACGAGTAATCGCTTTTTAGAGAGATCATAGAGTATAATGATTGATATTTGGGGGAGATCTTTATCAAGCCTGAAAAAACCCGCCGCGGCAATATCTGCAACCGGTGATGTAAACAAATAATCGAATATGAAATATCTGAAATGTTAAATCTCACAGGTGTTGTTCCCAATGAAATAGTTGTATTTCGAGATCGTCAGGGTAAATTGAAAACTAGTAATGTTTCCCTTGATGATATGTTGACAAAACGACGCGACGCAGTAGAAGATACTGTCGCGTTATTTTCCAAGGAGGATAAACTCAAACTGGGCGTCCTCATTTCAACTATTTTGGACTCCCAACAAAACTGAATGACCACATAACAATATTTGAACAATTACAACAGAGTATATTTGATAATACGGAAACACCGATAATAATTTATTTGGGATTCCACGTATTCATCCCACATTGAAAATCTCAGACGTAAAAACCACTATGTTAGAATTAGCAACACTCCAATCTAGGTATGGAGATCATGTTGAGAGGTTTTCAATTTTTCATAAAAATCTCATTGAGAAATTCTTTGGGGGTATCTCATTAGATAAACTCGACATAAAACTACCGGATATTAGAAAAACACCATCGAGGCAATCAAAGATGATTTACCGAGGATGATAGAAACACTTGAGAAACAGGAGAAAACTAACAACGTAGTACACGATCCATCACAGATCATTTACGTGGACACCATCCACTAACATATTAAATATCACCGCGGCCGTCAAAGGTATTTATCGATTAACACTAGAGTCGCCGACTCAATTTAATATTTCATCAACGAGTTCATCTGGGGTCAATAATATGATATCAATGATCATCGACAAAGGAAAAACTGAACGATTCACAATAGCATCCACTGATAATAATTTGGTTAGGACTTCAGTAACATGGTATGTGGAATTCGTAGCGGATTTAAGTAAACAACTGAATTGAATTCTGTTGTAATAAATAAAATGTCATCACAGCAATATCGCTATGATAAAGTCAGAGAATTTCAAACTAAACTCAAAACACTCACTGAGGAATATGAAGTAAAACTAAACAATACCGACAAAGAATCACCGCAATTGATGTTACCGTGTACTCAGTATCAGGTGTAATCACCGGAGCCGGTATAATACTATCCTCGGTGACAATGATTGCCCCGATAGCTGTTCCAATTTGTATATCAGCGGTGGCAACAAACGCTGAAATTATTTAAATAATAACAAGAAAATATCATCTTGCAGCCAGCGTAAACAACAAGACCACGTAGTTCAATTCCATGTTGTGTCAACCGCATACTCCCAATTATCCTCGATGATATTGCCCTCCCTCGATGACACAGTGATATCAGATAATGAGTTTTCAACGATGGTACGTGTTTATGATTCCGCAATGTCAAAATTAGAAAAACAACATCAGTATAATAACAATGGCAACATCGCAAGAACTACTTCAACGAATAGCGGAAAATACCACCCCAGTGAAAACGAGCATGATATCAATAACCTCAAGGAATCCTGAATTCAGTGTGAATTTCCCTACTGCGGTTTTAGTTAAGGAAATAGCACTAGCAAAACTACGAGTATACCATAGTTGGCCAAATATCAGATCAGTACCATTCAGTGGTCAACAACCAAATAATTCCCTGGTGTTTGCGAGTAAGAATAAACCCGATGAAACGTTGTTTCGCTACCATCTGGATCATACCAAATTGAAGAGATCAATAATGAATTTCAGCGGAGAATAAAATCCATTACTGGAAAAGAATCGAAAATCTCTATAACAGTTCATGAACCAACACTTTCATCTGCCATTTAGATAAACTCCCCCGGGTATGCCGTAGATATCTATCAAACTTCTATAAGGACAATACTGGGTTGGCCTGAAATTCCACCTCGGACATCTTATCAAATACCAGAACCTAAAACATCTGATTATGTCACAGATGTACAATCATACCACGAAATTGTTCCATCATATCGAAATTATTTACCTGGTAGAAAAATGCAAATTTAACCAATAGATTTACATTTCTTGATAACAATACCATGCAATAGGAATTTGGTTTTGAGAAAACTCCTGATTCATCCATTGCCATTGTATTCACTCTAAATGATGTCATTGATTATTTGAAAGAGATTAATCAGTTACATAAATCACAACTAGAGACACTACGACAGTTTCCAGGTGCATCTCTCTGATATAACAAGACCATGTGATGAGATTATACCGCATATTAGGATATTAAATCAGCTTGTATCCGACATGGAATATATCAACAAACGAATAGTTCAGATAATAATTAATGACAAGAACGGAAATAAACAAGAATTACTAACCGGTTACAATATCAAATAAACTGATTTACCCGATTTCAAATTTCCTGGGTACAACGCAAATGAACTAAAAAAATCTGTTAATGATCTTATTAGGGAAAACTTTTCTCTGATACTCACCGCATGGAAAAAAATACCACAACCACAAACAACCGTCCTCAAACATAATAATGATCCAGACGGTGGTGGTAATCATATCGCTACTCAAAACGTCAATATATCTTCGGTGATTGCAGTGAATTTAGTATCTAATTTCATCGAAGGAAGTTACCAAATAAATCTCGAAAGATCAAATCAAGCTCATCAAGGATATATTTTATACTCATTTGCACCAACAGCTCCTCCGGGGTTTCTAATCATTGAGGATCCAACTAATCCAGTCTAGATGCGATGTCATAATGATTCGTTAACGAGAATTAATTTCAAACTCATTGACCAGTCCAATAATCTAATTGATTTACGAGGAGAGGTTTTACAAATTAGCCTGGTTGTGAAATCGTAAAAAGATGTGTACCCCCATTGAAGCAAAATTAGCTTAACATTGATTATTTGAAAGAGATTAATCAATTACATAAAACACAACTAGAACGACTACGACAGAGTTTACTGGAGCATCTCTCTGATATAACGAGTTCAAGCATCAAGATTATAAAATATGTCGAGATTATTAACCAGCTTGTATCCGACATGGAATATATCAACAAACGAATAGTTCAGATAATAATTAATGACAGGAATGTGGATAAACAAAAATTCCTAACCGTTTACAATATCACAGAAGCTGATTTACCCGATTTCAAATTTCCTTGGTATAACGCAAATGAACTAAAACAACTCTGTTAATAATCTTATTCAAGAAAATTTTTCTCTGATACTAGCCGAATGGAAGAAAATAGCACAACCATAAACAACAATCCTCAAACATAATAATGACCCAGATGGTGGTGGGCCACATATCGCTGCTCAAAACGTCAGTATATCCTCGGTGATTGCAGTGAATTTAGTATGTGTGTTATCGAAGGAAGTTGCCAAATAAATCTCCTAAGATCTAATCAAGCTCAACAAGAATATATTTTATACTCATTTGCACCAACAGCTCCTCCACGGTTTCAAATCATTGAAGATTCAACTAATCCAGTCTATATGCGATGTCATAATGATTCGTTAACGAGAATTAATTTCAAACTCACTGACCAGTCCAATAATCTGACTGATTTACGAGGTGAGGTTTTACAAATTAGTCTGTTTGTGAAATCGTAAAAAAGGCTTTTACTCCCATAGCAGCAGACAGGGCGCGACAACGACTTTGCGTCTCCAAAGAAAACATTTGTTTTACGATTTTGGAGAAAGCCTTGGTTTGCCAAATAGACACTTCTTTAAAGGTGTCCGATTCACCCTCTCTGCTGCTGAGGTGGTTAGCATGTTGTCTTTATCTTGGCTGAAAATGTATAGACCTGAGTCAGATAAATATCACCCAGTTAATTTGGTATCCAATTATGCCCCATGCCAATCGGATGCACCTTATCACAACATCACCCAGTTACTTTGATATCCTAGTGTGCCCAAATTAACTAGGATGGAACTCATCACAAAGCTAATTTCATCACATTTCACATCTTGAAGTTTTATATACAATTTCAACGTTCGCATATTTGGAGAGAAGCAGCAGAGAGGGTGAACCCTACAACTTTATAGAGACGTCGATTCGGAAATCTGAGGCTTCTACCAAATAGTAAAAAAATGGCGTCTATTCGATAAAATAAGATTTCCTTATATACGCCATTGTCGTTGTCATCCACCCTCTCTGCTGCTGAAACTTTCAGTTCTGGTTAACAAAAATAATAAATGATTTCAACCAAATATTTGATCGAGTCCGATACGATATCGTGTCCGAGGATCATGTAAATTTATTGTTATAAATCCGTGCGGAGTCGACTGAGCGTTACTAAAGAAATTTTTAAATTGATTGAAATCCATATCAGAGCACCATGTCTGCCAAATATTTCGTAGCGTATGTGTATCAACGCCATTAAACACAGCAAGAATATTACAGTTATCTCTGATCACTTTTGGAATCTGAGTGTAGCGTTGAGTGACATATATCACGTCAGTGTTTTTATGCCTGCCTCTGGAAAAGATCCTAGCTGGGTTTTTTTGATTGTCTAACATCACATCGTCGTATACGACTAAATTGTTAATGCTTCCATCAAGGTCATCCACGGATGGTGCCTCGTCAATATCTGTGATAAAATCAATGGCGTTCTCACCCTTAATTTCTGAAGCGTTTTCATTAA
The DNA here is from genome assembly GCA_030141615.1 of Unio pictorum. Lineage (NCBI taxonomy): Eukaryota > Metazoa > Mollusca > Bivalvia > Unionida > Unionidae > Unio > Unio pictorum. The sequence goes on along the minus strand of JARLTB010000248.1, from coordinate 1,443,687 downwards.
AATCTTTTAGCACTTCATAGCATCGTTGATCATCTACGCTAGGAGCAACTAAATACAATTTATCCCACTTCATCCATCTCATTATTAAATTGAGCAACAATTGCGTCTTGCCGGATCCAGATGGCCCGATTATAATTGCGCGGATAGAGTTTGGTAGCGCTGCATGATGCTTAACTGGTTCTCTTGTTTTAGTCGCTGAAAAATCAATTATATCCATATCTCTATACATAAATTATGGATCTATATTGTATGAAGTGTAAAACGCGTACTGGCAGAAATGATGTGACGACGATTCCAACTAAAAATAACAGATCAGCACTTACTGGTAGATGTGCAACATGTGGTATAAAAAAGTTTAGATTTATTTCTACAAAATCAAAGATTTTACAATCCGGAGATGTTTTAAAAAAAAACGAGGAGGTGATATCGCAGCCAAATTTGCAAAACTCCCTGGAACCCCATGGGCAAAGTACCCCGGAGAAAAGCACCTTCCAGGATATAGCTACTGTGGCCCCGGAACACGATTAGATATCAGACTTGATGATCAAAATCAACCCCGACCCGGCGAGTATCCGATAAACGCTATTGATAAGGCGTGTCATGTTCATGATGTTGCATATAAAAGCAGCAATCTGCAACACAGGCATCTCGCGGATGTGAAATTAATTCATGCGTTAAATGCTATTCCTGATAAATCTTTGAAAGAAAAATTGGCTTCGTGGTTGGTAAAATCGGCTATGAGAGGCAAATTGATGATGGGCGCTGGTAATTAATAAAATGGAATCTATTTATTATTCTCCGAGAGGATACTGGAAGGGTAAAGCAGCAATCAGTAAACTCGCCAGCGCCGCAAAAGTGAAAAAGGCCACTGCGGCTAATTGGTTATCCAAACAGGCTATATGGCAAATTTATCTACAGCGCCCTAAACAAATCAATTTCTCGCATTTTGATGTTACCGGACCTAATGAAGTTCATCAAGCTGATTTATTGTTTTTACCACATGACAACGGTTACAAATACGCGCTAACCGTAGTTGACGTTGCAAGTCGATACAAAGAAGCAGAGCCGTTAAAAACAAAATCATCACCTGAAGTTGCTTCTGCATTTGAAAAGATTTATCGACGAGGCCCACTACGCTGGCCTAATCTGTTACAAGTTGGTCCTGGCAAGGAATTTCAAGGCGCTGTTTTATCAGCGATGAAACATCACAATGTCACCATCAGACGAGGACATACTGCACTACATCGTGATCAGGCAATTGTTGAACGATTTAATCGGACTCTTGCTGAACGGTTATTTGGATATCAATACGCGAAGGAGTTTATTCAGGATAAAAGATCCCGTGAATGGGTTAAGAGATTACCAGCTGTGATTACCGCGCTCAATAACGAGATTACTCGAACAATTAACATGAAACCTGTCAACGCGATTAAGAAAGCGTCTATACCAAAAATGGAAATCCAAGGAATTTCACACAAAGATTTCAAAGAACCAATTCTTGGTAGTAATGTCACCGTGAGATATTTATACGAACCAGGAGAGCTTGAGGGTGGCAGAAAAAGGGCTACTGATCCTATTTGGAGTATTACTGCACACAAGATATCTACTATAACACGATCAACTGGTAGACCTCCAATCTATAAACTGGATTCAACTGCTCCTCAGCGAGGATTTACTCGACAACAACTACAGGTAATTCCTGACGATACTCAATTGCCACCGCATGGTCTTAACTAGCGCCGTTGCGTCTGTTGCACTCAAGACAAGTCAACATCACATTGTTTCTGACATGACCGAGACTGTTATTTTTTCTGTCTACGGTAAATTGGCGAGGATCTTTATCCGAATAACGCCAACGCATTATACAATTGCAACTCGCGCAGTGATTATTCTGTTGTTGTTTCAGCGTAATTATTAATTCAGCATCAATGTCAAATTCTCGTTGTTTTTTTTTTTTGTCTTGTTGTTTGTAACCGGAGAGTTTTTTATTAATGATGCTAACATCAATATCATCCATTGTGGTGTCATCATCGCCTGACTCTGTCAGGACAATTCTTCGAAGCTGATTTATTCTTCGTACTCTGGATACTGCGAGATAGCCTAAATTCGACCATTCGATGCGATTATCTACCATCCAAACAATTGTATCCGATATAGTCAATCCCTGTGAAGAGTGTATTGTCGCTGCGTATCCTAACGTCCATGGGGATTTATTAGCACGCAATGCATTTTCGACGACGCTGATATCAACCAGCACAATATGATTTAACACGAGAATCTGCTTTTCACTTTTCCCTGGAATATCAACTTCAATATTTTGCTTTCGTGTATCCGAAGGCCTATAACACAACGGTACTGGAAGTGTTGCAAATTTTTCTTTATGCAATTCAAATAACTTCATCTGAAGTGTGTCTCTGACTATTTTTCTACTTGCAATTATCAAATCGGTTGGTCTCCACGTTTCCTAAAAATCATTCATGGGAGTTTCTGAAATTATTTCACGCGCTATTTCACATTGGATTTTATCCGGCTGTAATCTAATTAGCGCTTTGAACTCGCGTAATTGTTCATCAAGTGATCTATAATCAGTGTTAATTTCTTCATAATAGTCTACAAAACCCTTTAGCCATTCATATGGGAATGCACCGATAAATGGTGGTGGTTGGCCGTGATCACCGCACATGACGATTTTTGTATTTTTCAATAACAACCACTCAAGAAATGTTTGTAATATTTTCAACGATACTGTGCATATTTCATCCCAAATGATGATTTCAGGAATGAATTTATCACCCATTCGATCAGGAGTCCATTCATCGCCTTTCCATCGAAAGAAACTATGATAAGTACAGGCATTTACCCCTCGTTGTTTCATCTCTCTGGCGAGTCTGTGAGTTGGTGTTAGGACAATCATGTTTGATTTTGAAACGCTAGCGTTTCTATGATATAATTCAATTGCACGAGTTGTCTTTCCTGACCCACCACAACCGTTTAAATAAACTGTCTTGTATCTACATATTGGATCAGATACCGGTGGTGCATTAAAAAATTCTGATTGAATCTCATCACACTTTAAGTACTTTTCATCCATGGTAACATCTGCCGATTCACAATACTCATGTAGCGTTTCCTTTTTAAATCTCCAACATCCCCAATTTGCCTCCGGATCTGTGAATTTAGCTACATCTGATTTGTATTTCTCGTGGATATAAATAGAATCAGTGGCTACTCTAACTGTGGTATTAGGAAATCTATTTATCATCGAAAATAAATCGATAGAAGCATAAGCTAGCATAGAACTTCTCAAATGCGTATATTGTTTAATATATCCATCACAATAGGTAACAATTGTACCTAATCGTCTTCCATCGGATAGGAAAGCGTCTTTACGATTTACAAGTTTTCCCTGTTTCGTTAAATCCGTTACAATAAAATCGTATTCAGCGATGTCTATGATCAACCGCGAGGAATATTTTGCATTGTCGTATCTTCCACCCTGGGTAAATTTACCGATTATTCTTCGTCCAAAATCTTTTGCTTGTTCTTTTTTAATTTCAAATAACTTCTTAGACCAATTCATGATTTGTTCTTCATTGAAATTCTTCGAATTTCCATCTGGAAACTGTTTTCGCTGTTCGCTAATAATACGATCTAGATCGGGTTGTGGTAGCCAAACTTCTTTCTGAGCTCGATAGCATATAATAGCTTCGGAAACAATCAACGATATTAGCATACCACAATCAATCATATATCGTAGTAACACTATTGGCATCCAGGCCTTTTCAGATATATGTATACCAAGCCAAACATAACTACACGGATGTAACCCTGTGGCGAATTCGAATGATATCACACGAGCGAATCCAGTTAAATCAAAATCAGGCAATGGACCATTAATCGCAACACGAGTCATTTCATGTGTTGGGTGTCCAAATCGTTTAAAATAGTTACTACATTCTCCATACCCGAGAAAACTTCCAGGATAACACGCGGATATATCAATTGAAATCATACCGCCACGATGGTATTTTGTATTCCACAGTCCTCTATGACTAAATTCGACGCAACTCAATTTAACGTCCTCGAGAAAATCACTTTGTGTTGGACGCCATGAGTTTTTTCTCTTGCGAAGTGAGCTACCACTGATGGAATAGTAAAACTATCCGTTAATAGTTTTTCATGGGAACTCTCCGGTGAAAAATCACTAGCGATTTTTCTCATTCTGTTATCTAATTCTTCAACGCGATATAATTCACCATTTGGTCTTACAAATTGATCAAATCCTGATTCGGAACCAGCACTTCTAAGTAACTACACTGACACAGGATCATCTTTACACAACGCGTGAATAGCATCGAATAATTTCTCATTATAAAAAACATCCCCGACGAATTCCGGGGGGATATATCTCACGGTTCGTTCTCGTGGAAATATTGTTACTGCAGGTGTCCACGCGTGTTTGTTATGATCAATAATTTGTATTGGCGCTCCATTTTTGTTATATTTCGGTTCGTATAAAACTTCTCCGGTTATCGTCATAACGGTTATTGGGAATCTTAATGATGTTTCTAATTTAGCTATATCAGAAATCTTTGCACCGTGCTGTTTCACTGTCAGTTCCCATTCGGTTATTTTCCTACGTCGCAGATCAGTTAGTTTATTTCCTCGGGATGCATTTGTGAAGTGTTCCATTACCCGTGTTGCTACACAATTCAGTGAATTAGAATATTTCATAGGAGCTAGTTTTGCAATATCGGGTTTATCATTTAACGGATATATCCCATAAACAATTGCTGTTACGGGATAAGATCTCTCGTAGTATGGTTTGTCAATTCCAGTTAGAATTCCTGGTTTGGAATCTCTACTTACAATGACAGTTTTTTATCCTTTAGGATTGGTTCAAATTTATCTCTGATAATCCATTTGCCTTCGACTTCGATAATGAATTTTATTCTGAAAAAATACCTCTGTTGGGAATTGCTTTGTTGAAAATCTTTGGATTTTACACCTTTGGATTTCCAGCCCCTTGGCGGGCCAAGGTGTGAAATTATCTCAGCTGCTCTTTCATCGTTCATAGTAGCATCGATGATGGGTACATTGACATCTTCATCAATAATTCGAAATGTCGACCAACAGTATACTGCACCGTCTCGGTAGAATTCATTAAAACACTCCCTGATTTTACCTAGTATAGTTCTATCACCGATTAGACGTTTTGGTGTATCAGAGACTCTATCAAGATTGAATTTAGTATTTTTCCAAGGCTTAATTTTCGATAATCTCTTGAACTCCTCCATGTTATAATTAAAACAAGTATTTAAATAGAAAAATATAGTATAATGAATCACTGCAAGTGGCTTATGATTGGATCAACAACCCCGTGTAACAAATCATGCAGGAGCGAATTCTGTGCGTTAGAGGAAAATCACAATTATGCCTCAGTTGCGGCGGCAAACGATACAGAGAACTAAAACGCTATTATGACAAACGAATCATTGATCCTACCGATGACTCCGTCCTTGATAAAATCAAGGACAAAATCATAAAAAAACTCAAGATTATATCAAGAGATTTATAATAAATTAGACAAGTAGTATTATTATACAAATGAGCCAAGATTTCAGACCTCACCCAGTGCTTGTTAATTACGAAGCATCCCTTGATGGTGTTGTCAGGCACCGCAGACTAAAAAAACCGGTTGGATATCTGAATAATATGGGGTATTTGCTGTTTAGTGTTAGAAATAAAACATATCTCTGTCACAGAATTATTTTTGAATGTCATAACGGATTAATCGAAGACGGCCTTGTGATTGATCACATAAATGGCGTGAAGACTGATAATTGTCTTGTGAATCTTTAAGCCGTCTCACAAAGTCGGAATGCAAAATTAGGTGGAACTGGCAAACGTGCAAAACGCCCTAGGGGAGTTAAATCGTTTGATTTAGAAAATAATGAAGAGAGAAGCTTTCAGTCGATAAATGAAGCCAGTAGATACTTTGACATTTGTATGCCTTCAACACGATTTGTTGCAGAAAATATAATTAAAACTACTCTGTCTAAAAAAAATGGTCATAAAATAAAATTCGTATACACCTGAAACTATTCAAGAGAGATAAATCCTTTATGGATAAATCCGACGCAATTCACACTCTACCTACTAAGTTCCCTTGTATTATGACGTCAAAGGAATTTGTCGCCTGCTATTACCTGTATACCTTGACTAGGCGCGCCCACGTGACTGTAATGGAGTATATAATACATGAGTTTCGCTAGAGAATAAAACTTTTTATTGTCGCTTGTGCTTAAACTGCATTATTTAAACAGTTGTATTTTTATTTATCTACATGTCTCATGTGTGGGGGGGGGGGTGGACCAGCAGTAAAGCAAACAGCTAACCACGTTCTTTCAATACAAAAATTCTTTATGATCTAACGCATTACCTATGTCCGCTCAGCCGGAACGCGAGTGTTTCCCATTCATTGAAGTAGGTGGGCGTGGTTAAAATTCCTTGTATACAGCTCTTTGTGATCTAATCGATAATGTATTTTGTCTAGAGAATTAGAACAGGGAAAATATACGTTGTTATTTAACAACTGTACTATTTGGTTTAATGTTTCATTTAAAATATTTGTCTCATTTAAATGTTGTGAAACAGCATTAATAAGTAATAAGGAAATGAAATAACATACCCATGAATCAACGCTGCTGTATTAGTCACCTTATATAGCATATCAAAGGTATAAAGCTTGGGGCTTTCAAAGGCCAATGCGACCGATCAAAACTAACCAACGCCATTAACCCAGGCGTGTGGTTGTCTTTTGTTCACAATCATGCAACCGGGTTAATTTAATTGGGTTGCTTTTGATTGGTTGGTTGGCCGTAGAAAATCCGCCCCGTCGTTTCATGTTTGTGCTGTCTTGTGCCGTCCCCACATCATTACATCACAAATTCCATCATCATTTCATTGAATATATCCATCCTTAATTAAGTACATGTTGTGACGTCACCCCAAGCATATCTTCTGGGCGGTCTAAGATGGCGTTTGCCACCTTAGGCCTCCCGCCGGAGATGTATGTTTCGGGTCCCCTTGGGCTTACTTGGATGTGAAGGCAACCAAGGAGTTCCAAAGATGTGTTGTCGTATATGTAACCTCTGGGTCTCTCTGACGTCATAGGGCGCCAGCGAGATTGCCAAATGGGGTTTTCATGTATGTGCTGTCCTTAATTAAGTTAATAAAGTAACCTCTGGGTCTCTCTGACTTCATAGAGCGCCAGCGAGATTGCCAAATGAGTGTTATTTTTTTTTTTTTAATAATTAGAGATACAGTTTACTATAAAAATATGGATATCAAAGATGTAAATTCTATAATTGCTGAAATCTCAGATTTAAAAAATAGAGGGGTAGTATTATCTGAAGATCTCGACTGTGACAGGATTGCCTCGGAATATGAAGACATAGAGTATCAGTTTAGTAAGGGTCATTATGTTTTACCCAAGACGTACAGGCTTGTGAAAGGAATTCAAAAGTCCATCAATGCTTGTTTGTACGGTAACGACATTAATTTATTTATAACGCTATTTAACACCGTTGAAGCAATACGTCAAAAGCTCGGCCAAGAGTATCAAAAACGAGCTGAAATTAGTTCTAAGGTTCGTGATCTTAGAAAAATGTTAAACGAGGAAAAACCAGTATCTTAACCACGTAAGCGATAGGCTTTTCAGTAAATTTTATTGAAAAATAATTTTTTTTAACGTTTTTTGTAACACTAACATGGGATTTTGTCCTGAAAGGATATTCATCAGTTTGGGCTTGCTCATGCAGTTATGTGCATAATGGATGATCTGGTTGTAGTAGCAAGTAATCACCGCGATGCCTCCATTTTCACGTAGTTGTTCTTGTTGCCGCGTCGTTAACAAAAATCGTTCATCGCCGTTCTCAGATATTACAATTCTGAAACCCCCAGCGATGTTATTTCTGAAACACTCGCGGATAGCGTCGTACAGTTTAACCCTGTCGAAGATGGATACGTTAGCTTGATGGTACATTATTTAATAACTCATCCTTTAATTGTGATAATTTCACATTTGAAAATTTAGTTCACAAACAATATATGGTAGGTGAATCACTTACAACTAGATTAGCCCGAGAGCGGCTATCAGCAATTAAAAAGTTTATACCGGTTCGAGACAGACTTCGCGAGAAACTTCAACAACGACAACAAGCGCAGACTGACTTTTCTGTGTCAAGTGAACAACTGTTTACTCCGATAACAAGTGCGACCAAAGATGTGAAAAAGTTAACTGAAGCATCGATATACGGAGATATTCCTGAACGAGAACGAGCAAAGAAGGCGCCGCTGCTTGATACACTTGAAAAGATAGCAGCAGAGACCAAACAAACACGCGCAGGGATACAACAGCTATCCAGTGATATAAAAACTCAACGCGAAGAAGAACAACAAGGTGCAGCTGATATTGATGATTCTGCGCCTGAACCACAACCTGTTGATGTCACCCCAAAAGGTGTTCCCTTTCTAGACAAACTCACCGAAAACGCTATAACACAAATCAAACGATTTCAATTAATAAAATCCGAACATTAAAGGGCTTTTGGTGATTTTGCCGCCCAAAGCTTTCATTCCAGAAAGGACTTTTTAAAAGACGAGTATAAAAACAGTAGAATAAACCGAGATGAATGGGCTGATTGGTTGTATAAAACGAATAAGGGGATTGGCCGTTTAAATAAAAGAGAATTGGGATATAAAGAATTTAGAGAGGGGATTGATGAGTATGATAAAACTAGTACAACTAAAAAAGTTACTGCTAGCGGATATTCGATTGAAAATCCAAAGGATTTCAACGCTGGAGTCTTTGACTCTACCGTGACATGTCCTGGTAACATCCTTAGTGATATATCACGGTTAGAGGTTCTCATCGGAGGGAAACGAGCCGTAAATAACTCACTGGAAGTAATTAATGAAGCAGCTGATATCTGTAGACGATTATTTGCCGGCGGTATAATGGACATTAATGTATATCGAGAACTCATTGCTGAATTAGTTGAAAATCACAGAGACGCTCATGGTTATGATGAAAATCCTATGGATGTAAGCGATTGATCATTAATTGAAAAACTACTAGTTTTATAACAAGATGATTATACACTACAACCATGATAAACCCGTAAGCGTCTACGTGGTGAACTCACGATTGCCTGTTTATAGAGCATATTACGGAGATGGTTTCGGCAATACCATTGCGGGGTTATTTACAAGAATGGCTCCCAAGGTGGCGCCGTTAGCTAAACAATTATCAATGAAGGCCATTGACATTATTCGTGATAAAGGAACCAGCAAAATCGGAGATTTCATTGGAAATCTTGCCGGAAAGGCATTTTCTGCCGCGAAAGATAAAATAGCATCATTGGTGCGAAAGAAACCAGGAATGACTTCGTCAGTGATGCCTGCAAAAATCAGCAAAGCAATAAATAGCGCAGTGGAAGACAAATTAGCGTCGTTGGCTGCTTCGGTGACTCCGGCTTCACCGGTAACAGATAGCGCTATCATGAACGCGATAGCAGGAAGTGGTTTGAAACAAAAAAGAAATTCGAAGAATTTTCAACGACGATGATTACAAAGAGTTTCACAATTGAAAACACTAGTATTTTAATAAAATGTTTAAACGAACAGCTGATCCCACGTTAGATATGGAAGCCCCAGTGCGCAAAGACGATTCCGTCCGCTATTATCAATACTATTCCTATCATGCAATACAACCCGACCTACGATCGCGAATTGAACTTCAAGTTCAAGATACCAGTAAATACTTTTTGCCATGTGAAGCATTTATTGAAATCGAGGGAAAACTCGTAACAAACGATGCTGCTCATAATGATCCACCATATGCAAATGATCCAAATATCCGAGTTGGTTTCGTCAACAATGGTATAATGGCGTTATTTGATAGTGCAAAATATCTCATTGATGGAAAAGAAATTGAATCAATAGACCGTGATGTTGATGTTGCAACAACAATAATCGGGCTAGCAAGATACTCCGATGATTATACAAGATCGGCTGGTCCGTCTATGATGTTTGCAAAGGATACCTCTGATAACGCTGACCACCTTCAATACATTAAAGTGTTAACAGCAAGAGATAATGCAGAAGCCGATCAACAAGAAGCAGCTAATCCAGAACGTCGAGCTAGACCCGGAGCTGCGTTTGAAATTATAAAAGAAGTTAATGATAATTTCAATTTAGGATTTGCAACACAAGTAACAACGTTGCAAAGACCACAACGATCTTTTTCATGCGCAATTCCACTCCATCACATATTTGGATTCTGCAGAAATGTCAGAAAAGTCATCTATGGAGCCAAACACACAATTGCGTTAGTGCGAAAAGGCGATGACAACGATGCAATTTGGCGTACTGGTGCCGTAGGTGGTAAAGTTGTTTTGAGTAAAATAGTATTATGGATGCCAGTAATGACCCCATCAATTACCACGGAAGAGCGGCTGCTCTCATTTATGGAAACAGGCGGCAAATCATTGCTAAATTGGCTAACAACAACAACTGATATCAAACAGGATGATCTTGATGGTACATTTACATGGCACCTGGCATCGAAACAAGGCGTTTCAGCTCCACGTCATATATTTATAGCGCTGCAGAATCGGAATCGATTAGGCACCCAAGAACGCAGTCATATGATATTTGATCGATTAGGGGTAAGTGAGGTTTCGCTGAGAATAAACGGACAACAAGAACCATCTGAGGATATACAGCTTGATTACGATAGCAACCATATAGCACGTGTGTATCATAGAATGCTGTCATATATGGGTCGTGATCAAAATGTTGATACTGGTTTACAAATATCGCAACTTGATTTTAAAAGCCGCTATCCGATTTATTACTTTTCGCTGGAACATCTTGATTTAACAAGGCAATCCGTTGTTGACATACATTTTAGGGCTCGTATATCCCCTGGTGGTGTTAATTATAGAGCGGTTGCTGTCATTCTCAGTGATAAATCAATGTTGTTAGAAGGTGTTGGCGGACGAATGAGAATCATTGACGCACCAGTGGAAAATCTATGATTTTCAAAAATATGTAAATGAAACTTGAAGAGTTTCCAATTAGATCAATTGAAAGCATAAATGTGTTTTACAATAAAATGACATATAGTGTTGTTAGTGTCAAGCTGACTGATGGTCAGGTCAAGAAATTACGATCAAAATCCGCTAAAGAATGTGGAACCACAATAACGTTAAAACCAGCGCAGATGTCCGGTGGTACACATAAAATATCATTAACGGATCGTCAAATAAAACATTTCAATGATGCAATGAAAAAAAAGCGGGAAGTTCAAATTGAATTTTCGAAGGCTGCAGTCGCGAACATGATAAAATCAGGTGGTATATTTCCATTGTTAGCTGCAATACAAACATTGATTGCAGCGGCTGCCCCAACGGTGTCGAAAGCGGCTGCGTTGGGAGCCGTTGGTACCGCGGCAGGGATGGCGTTGAAAAAGGCAACTGGGAAAGGATATAAAAAAGGGAAAGGGTCTAAGACTACCAGGAACCCCTTATTCATGGTACAGCGGAAGATCCGTGAACGGATCGGGTCTAAGAATACCAGGAACGGTTTATTAGTTGAAAACCCAATTGTTCCCATGTCCAATTTTGATTTAATTGATGCTGATAAAAAACTAGCGATAAAAAACTTCAGAGGGGTTTTTATGAGAGATCAGTTACCAAGAAAACCAAATAACGTTGAAACCGGTATCATCAATCTTGATAACAGCAGCGGATCGGGAACTCACTGGGTTGCATACGCGATTGATCCACGTGGAATTGTCTATTTCGATTCATATGGGTTAGCTCCGCCAAGCGAGTTTATGCGGTATATAAATTCTTCGACGAAACTCAAAGAGTTTCCGATTTTTTATTTTACGCTGCCAACACAACAATTAAATGATCCACCGATATGCGGCCGTGAAGTATTAAATGTCCTCGCGGAGATTTCATTAAAATCCTTTGGATCTCCGTGGAAACCACCTCATCTGGTTGTAAATAAATACACGAGTGGGAAATTACAAGGTAATTTTAGAGAATCAATAAATTGAAAATACAAGTTGCGCTTACAATAATGATTGATATTTGGGGACGATCTTTGTCAATGTCGAAACCCACCGCGGAAACATCTGCGGGTTCTTTCAAGGATGTAAAAAAAAATAATTGAAGATGAAATCGCTGAGACGTTAAATTTAGTAAGTGTTGACCCGAACGAAATAGTTGTATTTCAAGATCGCCAGGGTAAATTGAAAAGCAGTGATGTATCATTGGATGACATTTTAAAACGACAACACGACGCCGCTGAAAACTCTATTGCGCTGTATTCCAACGGTGGACAACTTAAACCAGGCGCACTTGTGTCTACGATCACCGACGCGATTGCTACCAACGAACGTGAGCTGAATGATCTTATACGAGGTTATAATAGTTTTCGCAAAAATGTACATAAATTCTTTGGAACCCCGCTTGTGGTTGGCATGACTCTAGCTGAAATTAAAAACGATTTATCGCTATTCTTTTTTAACAAGGAGGCGGGAAGGATGATGAATGAAAATGAAATCATGGCAAATTATCTCGATATTTCTAAACTAATAGAAAATCTTGAAAAGGTACAAAAACCCACTAACGACGTTGTTGTTAAGTTTTTTGGAAACCCGCTTGTAGCAGGCATGACTCTCGCTGAAATTAGCGAGTTTATTGGCAAGCATACTCACAATGCCTACATCGCTAATAGTTTCTTTGGTGTCCCAGCTACATCTACAATGACTCTCAAAGATATTAATATGCTTATGGTGAGACAAACAACACTTAATACCATCGTTGATAAATTTTTAGGGAGAACACCTGTGTCTGAAACCACATCTTTGACAGGTCCAACCCTCGCTGAAATTAAAAGCGCGTTTGACGAACAAAAACGCACCAGCGAAATGGTTAAAAATTTCTTTAGAGGACCTGAAGGTTACGATACCACTACGACATATTTTGACCTCGCTAGTGATTATAAACTCCGAGTAGATATGGAATTTAGCTCCTTTTTGACTTCATTTTTTAAACGCCGCAATAAAACGTTGATGAAATATACTGAAATCGATAAAACCTATTCCGACGTCATTGACGATATTCTTAAACTAAGGGGAGAATTTGAGCGGGTACAAAAACTAGTCAATGATATTATTATTAAGTTTCTTGGAATTCCACACAACGTGGGTATGACTCTCGTTGAAATTATCGCGGCTATCAATAAGGTAAAAATTCCACATAGTGTAAGCGCCGTTAATAACATCGTGTACACGGTTGATAGTGGAACTTTTGATTGGATCCGAGGAAAAGAAAATTATCTTCGTGTTGGCCACAGACATACTGGTGTACCAGGTTGCTACCGACTTACAATAATACATCACCGTAAATTTGATTTGGAATTCAGCAACACGGGTATCAGAGATGTTAACACATTGATGTATATACTAGAGAAAGTACCACCACCTCCACCCTCTATACCAATCCCGCTTACGATTACTATAAACAATTCCGACGAGTTTGTGATTAGGGAGTCACTACCCTGGATAATAGAATTTGTATCCGGTGTCCCCTCATCCGATCCTAAAACCGTTTCAATAATAGGATAATTGAAAACACTATCAGGTTTAAAATAACAATGTCACTAATGGCTCCGCCATTAACAACGACAGCGTCAATGACGCCGTCATCGCAATATCGATTCGACACCGTGAAAGAGTTTTCCGCGAATTTGAAATCACTTTCTGAGCATTATCGTGAAAAAATAAAGAAATACCGCAGAAGAATTACCGCCATCGATGTAACTGTGTACTCGGTGTCCGGTGTGATGGCCAGCGCCAGGGTTATTTTGTCGACGGTGACCATGATGGCTCCGATTGCAGTTCCAATTGCTATCTCCGCGGCAACAACAATTGCTGCAGTCGCCACCGCGATAACTAAAAAGTTATCATCGTGTTCTCAGAAAAAACTCAGTGATTATACAGCTCGGTACAGGGTGGTATTTGACGCGTACTCGAAATTATCCGAGTTGATCTCACTGTCAATAGATAATTCGTTCATATCCGATGTTGAATTTTCCACGATGACCCAGTTTTATAACTCCGCGATGTTGAAATTGGAAATTGAAGACAGCGTTAACAATAGTGTCACTCGAACTGCTTCAACGAATCGCGGAGAATACCACTCCGATACGAACAAGCATGATATCAATAACATCAACATACCCTGAATTTAGTGTGAACTTCCCTTCTCCGATTCCAGTGCGTGAGATCGCGCTGGCAAAATTACGAGTATATCATAGCTGGCCTAATATCAGATCGGTTGCATTTGGTGGTCAGCAACCCAATAACGCACTGGTGTTCTCGTATAAGAATAAACCCGATGGTTCTCCAGCGTGGGAAACTGTTTCGTTACCAACTGGGTCGTACCAAATTGAGCAAATCGATGCTGAAATTCAGCGTAGAATAAAATCAATCACTGGAAAAGAATCAAAAATAGCTATTAAACTTCATGAACCGACGCTCTCGTCGTCGATCGAAATAAGCACAGAGGGATACATTGTAGATATATATAATAGCTCGTTAAGAACAGTGTTAGGATGGCCTGAAAAATCACCGGAGAAATCCACCTCCGACTTAACCACGGACGTACAATCATATCATGAAATCAATCCCAGTTATCGAGATAATTTATCTGATATAAGAAAAGGAAAAATCGCCGATAGATTTATATTTACCAACAAAGACACATTGCAGTGGGATTTTATCATTAAAAGAACAGCCGACTCATCTGTTACTATTTCACTTACGCTAACTGACGTCCGTGGTTATTTTAATGAAATTAAACAATTATATGAAACACAACTAGAACAACTACGGCAAACAAAATCGCGAAAACACGTTGAAATATTAAATCAGCTTATATCTGACATGAAATATATCTATGAACTAATTATTCAAACAATAATTAATGACAACAGCGACAGTAAACAACGATTCCTAACCGATTACAATAGCACAGAAGACAATCTGCGTAATTTCAAGTTTCCCAAATACAACGCTGATGAACTAGCAAGAATTGTTAGAACCGATATCAAGGAGGCGCTACAAAAACCAGATTCAACTGTCCTCCTCAGGTATAATAATGATCCAGATGGTGGCGGTAGGCATATTGCCCCGCACAATGTGAATATTTCAACGGTGATTGCGCTCAATTTAGTATGTGATGCAATTGAAGGAAGCTATCAAATTAATCTAGAGCAATCAAATCAAGCTCAGCAGGGATATATTCTTTATTCATTTGCACCAATAGCTCCTCCGGGATTCGTAATTATTGAAAACCCAATTAATCCTGTCTACATGCGATGCCATAATAATTCGTTAACGAGAATTAATTTCCGACTCACCGACCAGTCAAATAATTTAATTGATCTACAAGAGGAGGTGTTAGCGATTAGTTTGTTTGTGAAATCATAAATGATTTTCGTCCTAAGGACTTAATCAAATATTTGGTTGAAATCGTAAAAGAATTATTAACCCAGAACTGAAAGTTCCAGCAGCAGAGAGGGTGGATGACAACGACAATGGCGTATATAAGGAAATCTTATTTTATCGAATAGACGCCATTTTTTTACTATTTGGTAGAAGCCTCAGATTTCCGAATCGGCGTCTCTATAAAGTTGTAGGGTTCACCCTCTCTGCTGCTAGAGATTTGAATAATAGATAGGCGCACACTTAACATAGTTGAAAACCAATACGAGTGCGGGTCACACGTCCGCTTCTTTTGTAGTATCAATTCAAGTTTGTCCAACATCATTTCCCCTTGTTTATGTTCAGATGGCATGATGGTCTACTGTTGTTCAATTCGGGACACGTTCTGAATACCTTTTAGAAAGAACTTTTTTTGGCTTAATTTAACACTTTTAAATTAAATGATTCAGGCTTGATAAGTCATACCATATGTGTCACTGATGTTTTGTGTTTCACTCTTACTTTATATTTAAAAAGTGTCAGATAACCTTAATTTCCTCTGAATTTACAACAAATACAAAAAGTACAAAGATGCATTCATTCTAATAAATAATAATAAACGTAATAAGATAAACGTTGTACATTAGTATAAACTTAATTTAAAAAAATTAAAACTTACATGTTTTTCTATTATTTTTCAGTAGGTGCACTTTTGATGATCATATCCATTTTACTTTTACCATAAGCACAATTCATGTACAAAGCACCTCGTTTGTTATGACATCCGTTATCTTATTCCCTCAGTATTAGAACATGATAATTCCCCGTATTCCGTTATTTACTAAAGTTTTCAGACATTCTGGAGGATGAATAATAGTTTGAGGCTGGATGTGTTGTGCATGAATAGCTTCGATAGCAAACTTTCATTGATACCCTCGATTTTGTTTCATCAACAATTTGATCAATTATCAGGCTGACATGTATTCAAAAATGGTGTATCAAAAAATAAATAAAAGATTTGAGAGCCAAGGAATAATACAAAAAATGTGGGATATTGTTTGTAAACCGCTTTACTTTATTTGATTATTAGCCTGTTTTCGTGATCGAGTGCAATAGTTTTTGTTATATCCATTACAAAAGACTCCGTAGTTGATGCTGTGAAAACTTATTTTCCGTAGCACTAGCCACATGTTTAGCTGGAGACAGAATAAAACAGAAAGAGGGGTTGTATCGGTAACTTTCTTTTGGTGTTGGGAGTTCCGGGTAGTGTGCTAGATATGTCATTATGTAAATGCTCTTTTATGTGTGCATTTCAGGTTTGCACCATTAAACATCTGACGGACAGGAAAATAAAACAGACACGGGCATCGGATGATAAAAGAATACAACAATGACGATGGTTTAGTTTTATGTTTTACATCAAAAAAGTACATGTAGGTTATGTAGTGATGAAATAAATTCAGTAAAGTATCTAGCCAGGCTCAGGCAAAAGATTGATCCCGTAAAATCAGATCGGCAATGCTTTAACATTTCTTATAAAAGTCGAAGGGTTACGAGGCTTGCGAGTGGTACTTAACGTAGAAAGCTTCTTTTTGTTAGAGAGTTTTAAAGTTTGAACAACAATGACACAAAGTCGTTACAATGTGGGAACACGAGTACAAACACCGATCCCGAGTTTTAAGGAATTGTGGAAAGTTACAAGATGGTGGATCCTCTCGTCACCCACCCAGCACCAGACATTTCAAATGGAGGACTAACAAATAATATACCTGGATATGTGTTCGCTGCATCCCCACATGTGCAAATGTCATCACATTCCACTCGGACATCCACAATTGAGGACGGAATTCGTCAGCGTGAAGAGCATTCGATAATAAGAATTTGTACCGTCCCGTTTTACCTTACGATTGCTGAGGAAAGTTGATGTTTCCATTATGCCGCACTTGTGCTGAGATTCGTACCAGTACCAACCTTGTCATCACACTCAGCAAGAATGCGCATTGGCGGGCATTTTGGTCCTTCCCAAGACAGAACATAACTACAAGGTGACGAGACTCAGAAAGTATCACCCACCTTTAATAATTATTGCGTGATTGAAATGTCAATTGGATATCTTGGATGTTCTTGTCAGTATTGTGGTTCATAAGTTTCAAAAACATAACATTTGAATTCTTCACTTTTCAATAAAGGTATTAAATGTTTTCAGAATCTTGTTGGAATGTAACGTTATAACGTTAAACAACAGCAATGTAGCAAGATTCAAGGAATTTTACAAAATCACGTTGCTCCAACGTTATATCATTCCATTTAAAATTTAAAATAACAAACAATCAATGCAGGCCTTTTATCCTGTTTCTGCTAAGTTTTCCGCTTGAAACGCAAGGGCTTTGAAACATTTTAGTTCCAGTTGCTCTAGAGAATAGGACATAACCAATATCTAGTTCATGCATGCGTCCTTTTTGGTGCAGATTATATTAAAATTACACCAAATATATTGATGTCGTAAAGCGCTTATTATTAGTATTAGTATTAGTATTATTAAATTAACATTTCCTTTCCTTAATTATGTTAATTTCTTACATTAACAATTATCGTAATAGTCTTAGTTTGGTGAACGTGTTCTTCTAGGTCTTGTAGCTAGATGAATCAATTATGCCAATTTGGCAAGTTTATCTCCAGATATATTGAATGACTTAATAGGGCCGTTTTTTATGCTGTATGGTACACAAATATGTTTAGCTATTGTTGCTAGTATACTTAGTAACAGCTTTCGTTCCCTCGCTAACGACCTGTTTAACTAGTAACCCTGGCGGAATGAGACGAACAGACGTCTGTATTTTTCTGTTGTTGATGGTAGATGAGCTAGTCCAGACGCCTCTGCGGCTATTCTTTCAAATACGTCGTTCACGAAACTCTTCATTACAGACATAGACATACTTGAGATGACAGTGCCTGGAATCACCTGCTTCAAAACTTTGTAGATGCTTATGCCATACGATTCCCTTCGCCTTTTCTTCTTGCGCTTTATATCCCCAGATCATGGTGATGACACCTTTGCTCCCTATTGCTTGTTGAGGTATATATATATATATATATATATATATATATATATATATATATATATATATATATATATATATATATACTGTAAACATGTATAACCTTGGAACGGATCGAAATGCAGACAGGCGCGGTAGTGGTGGAAAACATGTCACACGTTAAACCTACAATGCATTACACAACTGTTTTGTTGTTTTTAACATTTATTTATATCTAAACCTGAACATATTTTCCAGCTTGTGTGAACCATATGAGAATATTTTATGACAATCAGTTTGGATTCATATGACAACCTAAGAGAGTTAATAAGAATTAGTGTACTGAAATACAGTCAAATACCACTCAAGTTGTACTTTTTAACAGGTACAAAAATTAGCTAGGATTGAAATCAAAAGGGATTGAAATCAAAATTGTTAACGTCCGATCAGATCGCATGTTAATTACTGTGGTTAAAGTTTGAAAAGCACAGCTGCGCTTTCAAAAACCTTTCAGAACTGGCATTGACTCTTTTATTTCCACATTTTCCGGCTTGAAACTGCAGGGCCTATTAAAATAATTTTCATCCAGTTGTACTATAGTATCGAAAATAACCAATATTGTGCAATTGAGTCAAATCCTTCATAGTCCTCCATTTGTTTTTCCTATTGGCTTACCATTCCAATATGTCTAGAACATAATGTAGATGATTTTAGATCCTATCAATTTCATCTTTACTAAATGTCAAAGCGACATGAATGAGTTTCGTCGCTATTAGGTAACACAGTTATATTACTTTTGAAACGGTGCAATCCATGATTGAGTCAGGTTTAGTGTTGTTTAACATGTCACGTCACGGCAATTCAGTTATGTTCTCAACGCTTAGATACAGCATGACGTGTATCTTTTTGTAAATTAGTGACTTGTATAAACGAAAGCGTGTGTCTTGCACATGTTTGCATCTTTGGTTTTATTAAATAGTATTAATACAAGTCTAACCATTCCTGTCATGATTGATCAATGTGCAAACATTACTTTACTGAGGAAGTTAATCGTGTGGAACGCCGTTTTTGGAAGATATTTGCACACACTGATACGTAGTATAATGAAATCTAACACCATGGTTCGGTACATGCTTTGCTTTATTGAGAAACGACAAAATGACATGATCGACCCTTTGAGTTCTGTAATTAAAAAAATAAGTGGTACAGCGACGGAATGAAATCTGCTGGACCCTCTTCTGCTAGCTTTTGATTATATTTTAAATTTTAAAATATAATGCATCGTGTAAAGGTATACTATCACAAGAAAGATTAGTTAACACAAATGCAATGTGATTAAGTGCCTTGCTCAGAAATATATAAAAACTGACCACCCTAGTCAGTCTGGACACTATTTGAGCCCGACGTTATTGGTTGTTGTTGCAGCATGCCAACCAATGAGCTACACAGTCCCTAATACATACTAAACCAATATAATTATAAGAGTGTTTTTCTCTACACAAGTACGCATGTGTGTGTATGTGTGTGAGTGTCTGTGAGAGAGGAACTTTACATTTTTCCATCAAGTGTATGTGTTTGTGTGTGTGTTTGTGTTTGGAAAAATTTCCAAAATGTTTTATTTCTGAAAAGATTATATCTATCTTGAATCAAATGTCTATTTACATTGATAAAACATTCAGAATCAGAATTGTTGGTAACATTTATTTGTACGTCCAGATACACAAATTTTATGTATGAGGTCATCACTACCATTTTTATTTTGTATAGTACTGATAAATTGTATAAAATATATTTTACAACAGTTTTAACAGTTAGATATGCAATTATATGTCCAGTCCTTGTTATGCAGGCATTCCTGATTTTAATACCTTCCTAAAAAATAAAATATAAGGTGTTGCATGAAAATACAAGAGACGTATGCTTTACGCATGCATGATAGAATCAAATACATCATTGGCTGTCATGTTAAAAAATGTGATCGGATTACATGTAGAGCAAATATTTAAAACTGGCGATCTTACAAAACGAACAGGTCAAGTACGTTGATACATCGAATGTGATTGAAGAAATTTACGAAACCAAATGTTTTGATATAGAAGTAATTAACTTGAGATTCAATTTAAAATTTCACTTTCTGTATAACTATAAACTATGAGTATATCGGCAAAACACGAGAATGGTTATTCTGACTTACATTACTTTATTAATGTACTAATAATTACCTTTGCCACGACCTGGTCCCGCCATCGTTGGCATTCCACGAGCCCCGCCTATTGTGGGCATTTCACCCGGTGCACCCATCATCATTGGCATTTCACGTCCCATCATTGGAATACCACCTCCCATCATTAGCATCTCTGGCATACCTCCCATCATTGACATTTCTGTCATACCTCCTCCCATCATTGACATCTTCATGCCTCCCATTCCTCCCGTCATCAATGGCATCATCATACCATCCATTTCGCCCATTCCGCCCATTCCTCCTCTCATGGTTGACATCATGGGCATCATCTCACCACCCATCGTCATTGGCATTCCGCCAATTCCTCCACCACACATCATTGACATTGGCATACCACTGCCCATAGCACCGAACATTCCTCCTATGTTACGATAAGTCATTGATTGTAATAAAAAGTTAAAAGCTTTCTTTTGAAAGAATGCGAAACAATGTAGCTCTGAAATAAGTATCACGATCTTACAAGAAATTAATTATTGCCAGTTTGTCAATCTGTTTGTTTGTTTGATTGTCTCTCTGCCTGCTAATATGTATGTATGTATGTATGTATGTATGTATGTATGTATGTATGTATGTATGTATGTATGTATGTATGTTCGTTATTTCTTTCTTTAACATAAATAGAAACTGATTTGCGTTCTTTTTCTGATTTTTTCAATTAAATGTTAATGCAAAAAATAGCTCTATAGTTATAGTTTTAATCTAAAGAGTTTGACTTTACGCACCTCTCTTAGCGTATCGTTTGGCCCCTGCAAAAAACAAATTAACAGTAATAAACTTCTGGGTTATAGATTGTGACCGTATAATTTGTGTAATTATATATTTATAATTCCACTTCGAATTTTTCCATGAAATTCTTGCTTTTAAAATTTATTCAAGAGGACCAAAACAACCAATGAAATCAACACTAGTATACATTCTTAAACCCATATTATGTTTCCTTAAAATAAAAGACATCTAAACAGATTATCTAAAAATAAGTGAAAACAGATCTCAATAATCAATGCAATATTGTGATAGGTCCGTATTCGAAGAAAGATGTTAATCTCCTTTATTTGTTTGTATTAGAAATACTAATTCCATAACCAAGATTCTGCGATAAAGTCATTATCCATATGGAGAATATAAAAAATGATGTCTTTATCATGTTGAAAAATAGTCACATGAATTCAAGATTATAACTTAGGACGATAGGATCTTTTGAAAAAATAACAATGAACTGAAGAAAGATTATAGACATTAACGATGCACCACATCGTGGCAAACAATTTTCAAAAGTTTACTTATGTTTACCGTACTTCGTTCCTATGCCCATACCTCCCATCATTGGCATACCGCCCATTCCTCCTATCATTGGCATTCCGACCATTCCTTTCATAATTGCCATGTCTCCGCCCATTCCTCCCATAATTGGCATTCCAAACATTCCTCTCATCAATGGCATACCGCCCATTCCTCCCATCATAGGCATACCGCCCATTCCTCCCATCATTGCCATTCCATTTTTTCCACCAATCCTACTCGGCATGCCACCTTCCATCATCATCGGCGAACCACCTCCCATCATCATGGGCATACCGCCGCCCATACCACCCATCATTGGCATACCACCGCCCATCATACCTCCGCCGGATATCATGGATGGCATGCCTGCACCCATGCCTTTGCCTATTTTAATAATAATAATAATAATAATAATAATAATAATAATAAAAAGCTTCACGAATTAAACAATAAAAATGAAGATGTTGAAGATCAAGGAAGAGAAAAAACATTAATGAAATTATGCTGATGAAAAGAAAAAGATGATGAAAATGAGAAAGTTGAAAAAGATGACAAACACAATACCAATCATTGCATAATAGATGCAATAGCCTCTTTTGAGTAGGTAAAAACCTAATCATTACTCGGACATTGTACTGATTTATATGTCAGAATCCTAAACCAAAAATATCTCCGAATAATTTTAGTAAACCAAAGAAAGTTGCAGAAAGAATGTTATTTAAAAAGAAAATTCTATAAAGCCAAATTAATGCGATTATATTTGCTGCCACTGATATTGTAGTAGTGAATAAATACTGATTAACGCACCTTTCGAACGAAAATACATCAATTTCTGAATAGTGCATTAAACAGATAGCATAATACCACCTTTCCGTTTTTATTTTACTGAGTATTATGATAAGTACCATATTGTTTTCCAAAAATATTTAACATGCAATTTATGTTAGTACTAAATACATTATTTACTATTAATAACCTCATTTTTTAAACTTCGCAACATAATTAGATGGCTAAAATAAACACGACTATTAGTCACCTCATTTTGGACCTTCACAGAAAAATGAGATTGCAACAATAAACAAGACACGGAAGGATGCATTCCATATATCCCTAGATGTTGTTGAAGTGCTAAAGTGACTACATCTATGACTGTAATGAAGCGATTTACTTTTGTTCCGATAGCGGAACTCACCGTATAATTGCATAGCTATTTTCTTGCAAATCCTTTATGATTAATAATGTAATGTTCTCTGGGTGAGAGGTCTAATATATATTCTGACAAATGTGAGGCCGACAGATATGTTATGACAATTGTTATCAATGAGCGTTACATATAAGTTGTTTCATTGCCCTCAAATTTCAGCAAGATTGCATTGTCATACCCATTTGTCCCTATCTCGATCTTATCGACATTAACTCGATGTAAAGTTACTTAACTAAACAATATGGTGGTAGATGTGACAGCTATCTCATAAAGGGATACATTTGGGGGCTTTTAGCCCAAGATGCATCAGAATATCCGAGATCAAATGTACACAAATAGTAATTATATTAATGTTCTTCAATATTTTATGGTCAAGCTTTATTCATCAATGTATAGCTGTAGGTGATATACCATATGTAAACGTATTTCTGTCCGTTCTTAACGTTAAAAAACCGTAACTCAAACTGAGATTGTGAATGTATTTTATTGTTTCGTTGTAACAATTATTTTATTTTACTTGTTAAGATAATGTTCAGTGAACAGCATACAATAACAAACTATTTGTCATTTTTCTCATATTGTAGTTATACCTTAACTCTTCAAAAACTGCGATTTCTTACGATTTGAGGAATTACATGAGCCTTTTCTGAATGTATAGGTATAACATATATATATATATATATATATATATATATATATATATATGATAAAATGTGACTTTACACACTGTCCACTCTCTGATAGAAAGTAATACTGTTTAAAGTAATTTATCCATGATAATCAAAAGCGGAGGATACATTTTGACAAAGAATCAGTATTTACTATGTCCTTCTTAAAAATGTTATTTTGACTACAAAGTAATCTGCGTGCGTCATGTCAATATGCTTTGTTCTAATATATAAAATGTTCATAAAAATGATTATTGATGGAAACAATTTTATATAGGTGGGAAAAAAAATAACGATTATGAATCGAAAGTAGAGGACTCAGATATATCTCACCTCCGTATGCCCAGGTACTTGCAACAATCACGAGACATATAGAACAAAGTAACGGATTCAGTAGTTCTCTGCAAACGAATGAAAGTATAATGTAAAATTTCAATTCAAATTTCAAGTGTACTTTTGAAAAGACAGTAAAACAACTTCCACAAATGCGTGCAATTTGAAGCAGATCAATACAAGAATAAACAAGAGGTAGGGGATCATGAAATAATGCATTCTAAATCTGATTCTAACATATTAGGACGCAGGAACAAATTGTCATAACATAATCATATTTAGATTTTACAACTGTATTGCAACTGAATATAGGAAATATAATATCACGAGTAATTGTTCTGTGATTTCTTTGACATTTACACATATATAAAAGATTTACAACTAACTTACAATGACGTTATTATCTAGATAGTGCTGGTGATGTTAAGACGTTACTTTGAGAAGAAGACAAAGACGAAGAAAAAGAAAAAGGTAAAGAAGAGGAAGAATCAGAAGGTTACAGTAAATGACAAATCGGCTATTTTGCTTATACTAGTAAATTTTTTGTGTAAGAAGACTGATCTCGTAATCTCACCTTAATAGACGTGGAGATGGAGTGAGGTCCGTCTGAATGGCTGGTCTGGATATTTCTTGAACTAAAACGGCATTTTATAATAAAACTGAACGGAAGTAAAGTAATAAACAAAGTGTCAAAGGGTGAACCATCGGTCGGACTATGTAATGATCATGTTCGTCCACTGCTGAACGTTTAATGGACAACATAATAGGTTCCAAAACGTGGTTGTGCATGCTTGTGGAGCACGTCATATATATATATATATATATATATATATATATATATATATATATATATATATATATATAGAGAGAGAGAGAGAGAGAGAGAGAGAGAGAGAGAGAGAGAGAGAGAGAGATGGATGGATGGATATATAGATGTGTGTGTATATATATATATATATATATGTGTGTGTGTGTGTGTGTGTGTGTGTGTGTGTGTGTGAATTCCGCGTAATGAAGCAAACCGGGACCCATATTCAACGTATAGGTGTTATTTAATCATTAACAAAAATATAATATATATATAGATAGATAGATAGATAGATAGATAGATAGATAGATAGATAGATAGATAGATAGATAGATAGATAGATAGATAGATAGATAGATAGATAGATAGATTCTGCATTACTCATTCAATCTTAATATACTGACTTCTCTTTCAGATTACCTCAAGATTTTAATTCCTAGCATTTAACATATCGGGTGCTTTCAGCAGAAATTATCTCACTACAAACTAACAGTACATATTCCGATTTTTGGCAGTACGGAGATCCCACAACATTATATAAGGTTTAAATTTTCAATGCTAAAGCCTTCAACGATGATGAAAATATATTGTTAATAACGCCAACCGGAAGGGTCCAACAAACCGATACTTTCTTTAATTGGGTTTGTTAATTTTGTTATTATATTTTGTTATTCAATCAGAGTGAATATACGTTTACCCCTCGTTACTTCTTTTTGTGGACGCGCTTTTTCTGCTGCTGTGAATCTATTCAGTCTCTTATCCAAAGATTTTTTCGAGGCATAGACAGTATCAGGATCTTGGATTGTGTAAATTTATTGTTATAAATCTATTTCAGATAACTTTAGAATATGTTTTAAAACTAAATTTCTTCCGTATCTTCGCTACACCAAAACTGTTGAATATTTCGTAGTGTGTCTATGGACTGCATTAAATACAGCTAAACTATTACAGTTATCTCTGATTAGCTTGAAGAACAGAAATCACGTCTGTATGTTGATGTCTGCCTAGATAATATACTCTCGCCGGATCTGATGTGTGTGCCCAGCATTACTAAATTATTAATATATACATAAATTGCATAAACAATCGGCGCTTCATCAATATCGCTAATCACAATATCATCATCGTTCTCGTCCAACAATTGTGCGTTCTCATTAAAATCTTGAACAATCTCTGATCTTCTACATCTGGTGCAACTAAATATAATTTTTCCGACCTAATATTTTCATTCTGATATAATTCGGTAGCGGTGGATGATATTTTACTGGCTCTTTATTCCGTGTCGCTGAGAAATTAATGTCATCCATGTTATACATATATTATAAATAAAATGGATCTAAGTTGTGTAAAATGTAGAGCAGCCACCCATACAGATGGAGTAACAACAATAATAACAACAAAAAATAAAAAAGTGTGCACTTAGAGGCAAGTGTGTGAAATGTGATACAAACGTATATACATTTATATCTGCGACAACAAACAAATAGATGGTAATGCAGCTACTTCATTAGGAAAATTACCAGGAACACCATGGGCTACATTCCCAGGATAAAAACATTCCATGATATCATTGATGATGTCCTAGTACTCTATTCGATTTCCGACTCAACAATCAAGATCAATCAAGACCTGCTGAATATCAGAGACACGAAACTGATAACATGTTTATATTCACGATGTAGCATATAACAATATATATCTACAACAAATGGATATTGCCGATGTGAATGTGATTCATGTTTAATGTCACGGAATGATGTAGCTTTTATTCAGGAAATACATGTACTCGGATTTCGTTCATCGTGTGCAACGATAACTGAGGGTGATATATATATATATATATATATATATGGGCAGTTGTACTTTGGAATCGTGAGTACAATTAGTACAATTAGCTCTATGCCGCACGTGCAGGGTGTTCTCGATACAGAGAACGAAAATGTATAAATACTATACTATATGTGAAGGGTCTTCACAGTACTACGGGTTTTGTCAACAAGCGGCTGGTTTCAAGCGATTGTGGTTGTCATTTGCGTATATATATGTGGATTTATTTTTTCCTGCTTGTTCTTCAAAAGGTTAATTTTTCCTTTATATCACCTTTGTTTGAATTATTCACAGCACTTTCTTTTCCTTTTTTGTATTTGCATAAATTTGTTAGCAATCCATACTTTATTGAAATGGAACAAACAGGGGAAAACCCTAACCACCCCCCAGGGATCAGATCGAGATTAAATCTGTATTTCAAATGCACTGTTGAAGACCATATTCTGATAGCGCACCACCCAAAAGGGTGCCAATTGCTGGTATCAAGTGCAGATACAACTCCTAAACAAATAGAGATTTTGGCAGCGTTGAAAGCCATGTCGGTTGACATGAGTAAAATTGCTGCATTGCAAAATGCTGGACCAAAGAGGTTCATGTTATATCCAAAAGATCAAGAGGTTCAAGTTCTAAACATTGACTCATTTATGGTTAGAGGGATAGAAATGTTTGTCCATGACGCCCCTCCTATTGAAAGGGAGCTGGGCCCAAAAATGGTCGAGGTACACTTCCATGGCCTCCCATTTTCAATTGATACTATAGAGTTGGAAATGAAGCTCCATCAAAGATTCCAAGTAACTAGCAAAGGGCATAAATACGGGAACTCTTGGGGCTTTGACGGAATAACCTCTGCAGTAAGACTTATTAGAGTCGAAAAAAACCAAGCAGTCAAGATACCCCCGTATTTCTATGTGCTGGGATTTAGAGTACGCTCATGGTACAAAGGATGTGAGCAGGACAGAAAATGCACAAAATGTGGGGAAAGGGGTCACGGTCCTTGGGATTGCAAAAAAGTAGACACACCCACGACTCCATATGCAGATGCTCTGCAAAATAAGACAAAGACTAACACAAATGAGGGATGGGTCCAGGTGGGCAATAGGAAAGAGCCTGTGTCTCAGGTTATCTTGCCCACTTTCATACATACTAACCCCTTTGACACTCTTATAACTGAGGTAGAAGAAGTGGTGGAAGCTTTACCAGAGGGAAAAATGCCTAAACCCCAACAAACCTCAACCCCAACCAAAATTAGCAACAAAAAGACCAACAAGAAGAGGAAGGCGGAGAGCCTCTCTTCCTCTTCTGAGGCTTTAGATCCTTTAGAAGATAGTGTCATAGAGACACAAATTCCAACCATAGAATCATCCAAAACTAACAAAACACCTAAGAGAACTGAGGAATCGAACTCAGACTCAACTCCGGAAAAAGACCTAGACTGTAATATGGACACCCTCACCTCAATGGAAAACAATGGAACTCAACAAACCAATGTTTTTGAAAATACTCTTTATTCTAATATCACCAGTGATTTCGATATACCTGTCAGTGACACTTTATCCGAGAACAATGACCCAGGTTCCCCTCAAACGGGGGAAGATACAACTAATAATTTATAAACAATAGTCACTAAATTCTAATCACTTAAATTGGTGGCCACCTGGGAGGGAAAAAAACAGAAATGGAGGAACAAAGCTTCCGTTTGCTGTCAATAAATGTTAATGGATTAAATCCAGAAAAAGTTAATAAGTTAACACAAATAAGGAAATTTGACTTACTATTCATACAAGAGACACACAATGGACTAACAGACGAACTCAAAGAACAACTTGAAAGAAAGCTGGATTGCATTATAATTCAAAGTGACTATGTAGGGAGGGATAAAGGGGGAGGGATTGCAATTTTGATAAAAAATAAAGTAGGAGTTAAATGGGAAAGAATAGAGGAGGGGGATTTTTTTAAAGGGAGACTTATTCATTTAAAAATAGAAGATTGTCATTTTTTAAACATATATATGCCAGCAGCTCTTAATATGAAACGAGCCTTTGCAACACAACTTATGGAGTACTTGGATAACTATATAGGGGAAAATTTGATAATAGGTGGGGATTTTAACTGGGTGGAAAATGACATAGACAGAAACACAAAAATTACACGTTCTGACTTAGAGATTATGGACATAATGAAACTGATAATGGAATCATTAGATTTGGTCGACATATATAGACGGTTGAATTTACTAAGGGTGGAATACACTTATACACGAGGGAATACATCAAGTAGATTAGATACATTTTGGGGCACACTTTTTGGAACAAATAAATATATAAAATCAGGGATATTAGATTATCAAATTTCGGACCATAAACTAATTTATTTAGAAGTAGGGATAACTAAAAGAACTAAATGGGGTAAGGGATCATGGAAATTAAATATAAAAATATTAAATACTGTGGAATTTATAGAAGAGATAAAAAGGGAAATAGAGGATTTTAAAAATAAAGGGAATAACGACATCATAGAAGAATGGGATAAACTTAAAGTTAAATTTAAAAACATAGCAATTTATCATTCCAAATTAAGGGTTAGGAACTTTAAACTAGAAACAGAAGCTATAGAAAATTTAATAAAAACAACAACAACACAGAACACAAAAGAAACATTAGTATTAAGATTAGAAAAATTAAAGAAAGACTATCATAAAAGGAGGGAAATAAAAGCAGGTATATTTACAAACTTATATGAAACTGCAGGGGGTTTATATAAAAGGGAAGAATTAAGAAGAGGGGGGGAAAGAACACTAGAAAGATTAAATACGGGAAGGGAAATACTTGAAGACAAAACTCAAATACTGGATTACATACGGAATTACTATAAAGACCTATATACTTCACAGAGAATAGCAGACGAAGATATAGAAACATACTTACGTGAGACAAATTGTGAGAAAATTACCTCAGAACATAGGAACAAATGTGAGGAATTTATATCACAAGACGAAATAATAGAGACAATAGGGAAATTAGGGAAAAATAAATCACCAGGGAGAGATGGACTTTCTGCGGAATTCTATCAAAAATTCCATGGGGAGTTGTCACCAATTTTAGAGTGGTTATATAATAATATCGCACTTAGAAATAGTAAAATGTCTAACACAATGAGGGAGGGTATGATAACACTAATATATAAGGGAAAGGGAAATAGGGATGAAATAAAAAACTGGAGACCCATCTCACTCCTTAATGTAGATTATAAAATTGTTAGTAAAATCTTAACGGAAAGGGTCAAAAAGTGTCTTGACCCAATTATAAATATAAATCAAACAAGTGGGCCAAAAGGAAGAGATATACAAAATAACATTTTAAACATTAAAACTATAATTGATCACATTAATATAAATGGTACTACTAGTGCTATGGTACTAATTGATCAAGAGAAAGCCTTTGATCGACTTGAGCAGAACTATATATATAAGACACTAGAAAAATTTGGATTTGGAGAAAATTTCCAAAATTGGACCAAAATTCTGTATAATGATATAAACTCGATTGTACAGGTAAATGGAGCAAAAACGGAAAAATTTGAAATTCAAAGATCAGTGAGGCAAGGTTGCCCACTATCTATGCTATTATACGTAATAGCAATAGAAATTCTTAGCACCAAAGTTAGGAATAACTCAAAAATAGTAGGGATAAAAGTTCCAAACATCAAAGAAGAAGTTAAGATGTTACAACATGCTGATGATTGCACAAACTTTATCCAAGATGGAAAATCCTATATTGAACTAATAAAGGAATTTGAAAAATTTGGGAAAGTTTCAGGATCTAAGATAAATCCTGATAAAACTGAAATTTTATTAATAGGGAACTGGAGAGGTAAGAAACATGATCTGCCTGCTCTTCTTATTAAAGACAATATAAAAACATTAGGTATAAATTTTGGAAAAGACGAACTGAAAAACAATCTAAGAGAAATAAAAGAAAGTTTTAAGAAAAATTTGACAATCTGGGCACCATTGCCAATATGCTTAATGGAACGAGCACAGGTTGCAAAGAATTACATGTATGTGCACTTAAATTACAAATTAAAAACAGTAGACATAAAAAATGCAACACTAAAAAAAATAGATAACGATATTATTAAATACTTATGGGCTTTTAAAATACATTACACAAACAAAGATACTCTATACAGGGAGGGGAAGAGGGGAGGTCTAGGTCTCCCCCACCCCACCCTAATTAAATACACCAACATTTTAAATAGATTTAAGGAGATTCAAGTGGAGCCAAAAATAGCTTGGCAAGGGCTCTACATATATTATTTTGGTTTCTCTATGAAGCAGAGAAATGACATATATAGGAATAATAAATTAACAAAAATCTTAGATGTGCCAAGAAAATTAAGATCAATAAAAGATTTATTGTTTAAATATAGGGATGTTAAAGAATTTTGGGATATTGATACAAAATGCACATACAGATGGCTAGCACAAAAAACAATAAATAAGGACAAAAATAAGGTAGAACAAAAAAACATGAATATTAACTGGGATAGGGCATGGGGAAACTGGGTCAAAATTCGATCCATTAAAATGAAAAGTACCTTGTTCAAATACATGCATGATGCATGGTTGACAGGGGAAATAGCAGTGCGACGGCATATGATCGCAGTGTCGCCAAAATGTCCACTATGCAAAAACTTTTCTTTTTCCAAAAAACATGTTATGACCGAATGTCTAACAAATATAACTGATAGAAACAAAATTGTGAATAACATTATACAAAATCAATTATATAACAATATACAAATATTATATTTAGATGGCAAATTTCAAAAGATACTGTTAGACGAAATAACCTCATTTATAATTAGGAATATGATAGCATGCGGACCAATAAAAAATTATGGGGAAAATTTTAGATAAGGAGGGTTCAGGGAACTCAGGAGGAGAAAAGTACGAGCAATGAGAGCACGGGGCTATATCACATGGCGCTACGCGAAGTGGACAGGCCCGTGACAGAGTTTGGAATAAAGCTCACCTAGAGACATATCCACTATCAAAACAACTCACGGATTAGATAGGCTGTATAGTTTAGAATTGTTTCTTTTCCCAACAAAGCATGCTATCATATGAAATCACTGGTGATTTAATTGTTTACTCTGTGGAGATTGTGAAAATCTACACAGAAAGCCCGTTTAAAGGGAAATATAAAATAATCTTTTGGAATGGAATAAGGAATTAATAATAAATAAATAAAGATCACAAAAACAGATCGAAACGGGTGAAGTACAAACAATAATAAAAAAATTGTACGAATCCCATTTCGATCCAAGTGATCTAGTATATAAATAAGGAACTTACCAAACATGGAACATAATAGAACTAACATTAAAACAATAGATTGGTTTCAACCATTTTAAATTAAAACTAAGACACCATGTTTAGTACCAAATTCAAAATTTTTAAAGTAATTAAATACAACTTAAATATATATATATTGAAATAAATACCGTTTAGTGGTATTTATATGGTTAGAAAAACTGGAAAATTTTTGACAAGAATGGCTATCCTTACAAAAACATACAGTATTCATATGAATACATATAGCAACATACACATAGCACAACACAAATAGCATACACAGGATACAGGAAAACCCCTAGCCAGGGTTAACTTTAAAAGATAAAGACAGACACCCATGATGGACCTTTAGGTTCGGGTGGAAATGTCATAGGAAAACACTAAGGACCAAAATATCCTCCTATTATCATATAATCCCGATGGGAAAAAATTAAGGATAGGTTTAAATTAAATGGAATTTATTAAAAAACACAAAACTACATATCGGGGGGAACACACTCACACATGAAACTTTTTTATTAGTTTTTTCAATAGGGGGAGGGGGCATCTGTCTGGTGCCCCCCCAAAAAAGAAAAGGTTTCAAGCGAGACCAAACGTGTCTTATCACAGGAAAGATAAGCTAGTCTGTAGTGCAAATTGGATTATTTTGGATTATTCCCAATTCATTATCTCCAAGGTTTATAGTTTTTCTTATAGCACATTTATATTGTTACATTTTTCACTGCACTTTTTTTTCTTTTTTTACTTTACTTAGCATTTTTTCATTTAAACATTGTTCACTTGGGGATCCAAGTAAAATGGAGCAAAATGAGGAAAATAGACCAAATTTCCCTAGGGGTAATAGATCTAGATTACACTTGTATTACAAGTGTACTGTGGAGGACAATGTGCTATCAGCACACCATCCCAAGGGTTGCCAGTTATTAATATCTAGTGCTGATGAAACTCCAAAACAGACGGAGATCTTAGCAGCCCTCAAGGCCATGTCTGTAGACATGTCCAAAATTATAGCACTCCAGAACGCAGGACCGAAAAGGTTCATGCTATACCCAAAAGAGAAGGATACACCAATCCTAGATTGTGAATCTTTTATGGTGAAGGGTATACAGATGTTCGTACATGAAGCCCCACCTATAGAGAGAGAAATGGGTCCTAAAATGGTAGAAATCCATTTCCATGGATTACCTTTTTACATTGACACGATGGAACTAGAAATTAAAATGTTTCAGCGTTTCAACGTTGAAAGCAAAGGGCACAAACTAGCCGACTCGTGGGGTTTTTCTGGGATCACGTCCGCGGTAAGGATAATCAAAGTAGAGAAAGGTCAAGAGGCAAAGATACCTCCCTTCTTTTATGTCCTTGGGTTCAGAATTAGGACGTGGTATAGGGATTGTGAAAAGGACCGTAAGTGCAGTAAATGCGGTCAAAAAGGACATGGGCCATGGGATTGTAAAACAGAGATGGGAACCCAGGGGCCCACATTTGCTAACGTGGTACAAAATGAACCACAATTGAACAAAAACCCCAATATAGGATGGGTTCAGGTGGGAAATAAGAAAGAGACTAGGACCAAGATTAGCATTCCAACATTTTCACATGCTAACCCCTTTGAAACTCTGATAGGTGAAGATGTTGAAAAAACCATGTCTGAAAGTAGTGAACCCATACCAAGAACCTCAACACCAATTAAGAACCAAAAAAAGAAACAAAACAAGAAAAGGAAAGCCGAAAGTCTGTCTTCTTCCTCAGAGGAATTGGACAAAGCACTCCCTTCCTCTGTGGAATTTGAAGACATACTTCCCTCTCATACAATAGAAATAGTACCTAAGGGAAATGAAACAGACAATCAAATAAATGAATCTGGGGGAAGTGAGAGACAACTAGAGGAAACTGTGGTTTCCAACGTGGATTCCACTCAAAAAAATGAAAACATATGCAACATGGATACCCTCAACTCAACTATTGATAACGAAATTGAAAACGAGAAACACAATGACACCCTTTACTCAAATATAACCAGTGATTTTGATATTCCCATAAGTGACACTCAATCAGAGAACAATGACCCAGGTTCCCCTCAAAAAGGGAAGATACAAGCACTTAAATAAAAAAAACAATAGTCAATAATTTATAACCACTAAAATTTGCGGCCACCTGGAGAAAAACCAGAAATGGAAGAAAAAAACTTCCGTGTACTGTCTTTAAATGTTAATGGATTAAACCAAGAAAAGGTTAATAAGTTAATACAAATAGGGGATTTTGATTTACTGTTTATTCAAGAGACACATAACGGACTAACAGACGAATTAAAAGAACAACTTGAAAGAAAGCTGGATTGCATTATAATTCAAAATGACTATATAGGGAGGGATAAAGGAGGTGGGATTGCGATTATGATTAAAAATAAAGTAGGGATGAAATGGGAAAGAATAGAGGAAGGGGTATTTTTTAAGGGTAGACTCATTCATTTAAAAATAGAGAATTGTCATTTTTTAAATATATATATGCCAGCCTCTCTTAATATGAAACGAGCCTTTGCAACAGGATTTAGGGAGTACTTGAACAACTATATAGGGGAAAATTTGATCATAGGTGGGGATTTTAATTGGGTAAGACATGACATAGACCGAATGAAAAAAATAACAAGATCAGACTTAGAAATAATGAACATCATGGAACTTATTATGGAATCCTTAGATTTGGTTGACATATATAGACGTTTAAATTTACTAAGGGTGGAATATACTTATACAAAAGGGGATACAGCAAGTAGAATAGATACTTTTTGGGGCACATGTTTTGGAACAAATAAATACATAAAATCAGGGATATCAAATTATCAAGTTTCGGACCATAAATTAATTTATTTAGAAGTAGGGATATCTAAGAGAACTAAATGGGGTCGTGGATCATGGAAATTAAATACTAAATTATTAAATATAGGGGAATTCATAGAAGAAATAAAAAGGGAAATAGAAGATTTTAAAACTCAAGGGAATAATGATATCATGGCAGAATGGGATAAATTAAAAGTTAAATTCAAAAAAATAGCAATTAAACATTCGAAATTAAGGGCTAAAAACTTTAAATTAGAAATAGAAGCTATGGAAAATTTAATAAACACAACAACAACACAGAACACAAAAGAAACAATAGTATTAAGATTAGAGAAATTAAAACTAGATTATTATAAAGGGAGGGAAATAAAAGCAGGTAGATTTACCAAACTATATGAAACTGCAGGGGGCTTATATAAAAGGGAGGAATTAAGAAGGGGGGGAGAAAAAACATTAGAAAGTCTAAACACGGGAAGGGAAATACTAGAAGACAAAACTCAAATACTAGATTACATACGGAATTACTATAAGGACCTATATACTTCACAGAGAATAGCAGACGAAGATATAGAAACATACTTACGAGAGACAAATTGTGAAAAAATTACCTCAGAACATAGAGACAAATGTGAGGAATTTATATCACAAGACGAAATAATAGAGACAATAGGGAAATTAGGTAAGAATAAATCACCAGGGAGAGATGGACTTTCTGCGGAGTTCTACAAAAAATTCTGTAGAGAGTTGTCGCCAATTTTAGAATGGTTATTCAATAATATTGCACTTAGGAATAGCAAAATGACTAACACAATGAGGGAGGGTATGATAACAATAATATATAAGGGAAAGGGTAATAGGGATGAAATAAAGAACTGGAGACCCATCTCACTCCTTAATGTTGACTATAAAATTATTAGCAAAATCTTATCGGAAAGGGTCAAAAAGTGTCTTGACCCAATTATAAATATAAATCAAACAAGTGGGCCAAAAGGAAGAAACATACAAAATAACATTTTAAACATTAAAACTATAATTGATCATATCAATATAACTGGTAATACTAGTGCTATGGTACTACTTGATCAGGAAAAAGCCTTTGATAGAATTGAACAAAACTATATATATAAGACACTGGAAAAATTTGGATTTGGAGCAAATTTCCAAAATTGGACTAAAATTCTGTATAATGATATAAACTCGATTGTACAGGTAAATGGAGCAAAAACGGACAAATTTGAAATTCAAAGATCAGTGAGGCAAGGTTGCCCACTATCGATGCTATTATATGTAATAGCAATAGAAATTCTAAGTATCAAAGTAAGAAATAACCAAAATATTGTAGGGATTAAAGTTCCAAACATCAAAGAAGAACTTAAGATGCTACAACATGCTGATGATTGCACAAACTTTATTCAAGATGGAAAATCCTATATTGAACTAATAAAGGAATTTGACAAATTTGGAAAAGTTTCAGGATCTAAGATAAATCCTGATAAAACGGAAATTTTATTAATAGGAAACTGGAGAGGTAAGAAACATGGTCTGCCTGCTCTTTTTATTAAAGATAATATAAAAACATTAGGGGTAAATTTTGGGAAGGACGAACTTAAAAACAATTTAAAAGAAATCAAAGACAGTATTAAAAAAAATTTGACAATCTGGGCACCACTGCCACTATGCTTAATGGAACGAGCACAAGCTGCTAAAAACTATATGTATGTGCACTTAAATTACAAATTAAAAACAGTAGACATAAAAAATGCAACACTAAAACATATAGATAACGATATTATTAAGTATTTATGGGCTTTTAAAATCCATTATACCAACAAAGACACTTTATATAGGGAAGGGAAGAGGGGAGGTCTAGGTCTCCCCCACCCCACCCTAATTAAATACACCAACATTTTAAATAGATTTAAGGAGATTAAAGTTGAGCCCAAAATAGCTTGGCAAGGGCTTTATATATATTATTTCGGTTTCTCTATGAAGCAGAGAAACGACATATATAGGAATAATAAATTAATTAAATTATTAGAAGTGCCAAGGAAATTAAGATCAATAAAAGATTTATTATTTAAATATAGAGATGTTAAAGAATTCTGGGACACTGATACAAAAGGCACATACATATGGCTAGTACAAAACACAATAAATAAGGACAAAAACAAGGTAGAGCAAAAACACATAAATATTAACTGGGATAGGGCATGGGGAAACTGGGTCAAACTCAGATCCCTTAAAATACAAAGTACCTTGTTCAAATACATGCATGATGCATGGTTGACAGGGGAAATAGCAGTGCGACGGCGTATGATCGTAGTGTTGCCAAAATGTCCACTATGCAAAAACTTCTTTTTTACCAAAAAACATATTATCACTGAATGTCTAATAACTTTAAATGATAGAAACAAAATTGTCACAAATATTATACGAAAACAAATATATGACAATATACAGCTTTTATACCTAGATGGCATATTTACAAGGAAAATTTTAGAAGAAATATCGGGCTTTATTATTAAGTATATGATAGCATGCGGTCCATTTCAAAATTATAGAGAAAATGTTAGATAAGGAGGGTTCAGGGAACTCAGGAGGAGAAAGTACGAGCAATGAGAGCACGGGGCTATATCACATGGCGCTACGCGAAGTGGACAGGCCCGTGAAAGAGTTTGGAATAAAACTCACCTGAGACATATACACTACAAAACAACTCACGGATTAGATAGGCTCTTTAGTTCAGATCTGTTTCCTTTTTATTTCTTTTCCTTTTCTTGAAAAAAAGCATGCTATCATACAAAATCACTGGTGGAAAATGTTTTTACTCTGTGGAGATTGTGCAAGTCTACACAGAAAGCCCGTTTAAAGGGAAATATAAAATAATCTTTTGGAAAAAAATAAGGACTTAATGATAAATAAATAAAGATCACAAATAGTATCGAGAAGGGTGAAGTGCGAAAAGAATAAAGAAATTGTACGAATCCCATTTCGATCAAAGTGATCTAGTATATAAATAAGGAAATTACAAAACATGGAACATAATATCATAAACAGTAAAACAATAGTTTGGGTTCAACCAAATTAATTTAAAATTAAGACACCATGGTTTGTACAAAATTCAAAATTAATAAAAAAATATATTAACTAAATGAAATAAAAAAAAGATATATTGGAATAATTACCGTTTAGAGGTAATTATATGGTTAGAAAACTGGGAAAATTGACAAAGTATGGCTATCCTTACAAAATAATACAGTATTCATATGAATACATATAGCAACACACATATAGCACAACACAAATAGCAAACACAGGATACAGGAAACCCCTAGCCAGGGTTAACTTTGAAGTATGAGACAGACACCCATGATGAGCCCTTGTGTTCGGGTGAAAATGTCATAGAAAAACACTAAGGATAAAAATATCTTCCTATTATTATATAATCCCGATGGGAAAAAATTAAGGTTAGTTTAAATTAAATGAAATTTCATAAAAAAAACACCCAACTACATATCGGGGGAACACACATACACATAAACTTTTTTATTAGTTTTTTCAATAGGGAGAGGGGGCATCTGTCTGGTGCCCCCCCCCAAAAAAAAAATGGTTTCAAGCGAATCTGTAGTGCAAATTGGAGAGGATTATACGTTTGTGTTTTTGGATATATCTTTTCAAGGTTCTGTTGTTAACAGGTTCTTTTTCTTTATTATCACTTTTGTTACATTTTCATTAGTATCACTGCACCTTTTTGCTTTTTTTTTTTAGTTTTGTATTTTCATTTTACAATTATCTTTGGAATGGAAGAGTTGAATGGAAGAAATCCTTCTTATCCCAGGGGGAGTAGGTCCCGTCTCCATCTTTATTACCACTGTACTGTGGTGGACAATATCCTACAGGCACATCACCCTAAGGGTTGCCAATTGCTTATTTCAAGCGCTGATGAGACACCCAAGCAGTTGGAAATTTTGGCAGCATTGAAAGCAATGTCAGTGGATATGAAAAAAATTGTAGCGCTACAAAACGCCGGGCCCAAGCGTTTTATGCTGTATCCAAGGGATAAAGTGACCCCCATCTTGACAGTAGACTCATTTATGGTAAGGGGAATTGAGATGTTTGTTCATGAGGCTCCGCCAATTGAACGTGAATTGGGACCAAAGATGATGGAAGTGCATTTTCATGGGCTCCCATTTTATATAGATACTGTGGAGCTAGAGATGAAAATACATGAGAGATTTGGGGTAAATAGCAAGGGCTATAAACTAGGAGATTCATGGGGCTTTGAGGGAATAACATCCGCGGTCAGAATAATCCGTATGGAAAAGGGTCAGGAGATTAAAATACCCCCTTTCTTTTATGTGCTAGGCTTCCGAGTCCGCTCATGGTATAGAAACTGTGAGAAGGACAGAAAATGTAGTAGATGTGGGGACAAAGGCCATGGTCCATGGGCTTGCAATAGAAATATAGGGACAAATAGTCCATCTACTGACAATATAGCCCCAAATGTAGAAATTGTTCCAACAAATCAGTGGGTCACGGTGGGTAGTAGAAAGGAAGTAAAAACTAAGCAAATTCCTCCAACATTTACATCAGAAAATCCCTTTGAAGTCTTGATTAATGAGGAGGTGGAAAGGTCCTTCCATGAGGGGAATGAACCCCCCCCCCCAGAACGTCCACTCCCATCAAGAATCCCCAAAAACAGAATAAGAAGAGAAAGGCTGCAAGCCTGTCTTCTTCCTCAGAGGAGCTTGAAAAAACGCTTCCATCTGTTGAGGGAACAGGGAACATACCCACATCTCCCCAAGACAAAAGATCGCATGAAACACCCAATCCAAACCAATCAGAAATTGAGTCTCAACCTGAGAAATCTAGTTTAGATTCATCTCAGGAACCAAACAACAACTTTAGCATGGATATCATAAATACAACTTTGGAAACTGAAACTGAGAATGAGAA
Source organism: Unio pictorum (assembly GCA_030141615.1). Taxonomy (NCBI): domain Eukaryota; kingdom Metazoa; phylum Mollusca; class Bivalvia; order Unionida; family Unionidae; genus Unio; species Unio pictorum. Next base: position 1,403,566 of record JARLTB010000248.1, on the reverse strand, counting down.
TGATATGTTTAAGAATACCCTTTTTTCACTTAATGTCACCAGTGATTTTGAATTACCCAGTAGTGAAACCCAAGCTGAGAACAATGACCCAGGGTCCCCTCAACAAGGGGAAGATACAATTCATTAATAAATTATAAACAATAACCAATAAAACATAACCACTAAAAAAAGTAGCGGCCACCTGGGAGGAAAAACCAGAAATGGAAGAACAAAACTTCCGTGTTCTGTCAATTAATGTTAATGGATTAAACCAAGAAAAGGTTAATAAGTTAATACAAATAGGGGATTTTGATTTACTGTTTATCCAAGAGACACATAACGGACTAACAGACAAATTAAAAGAACAACTTGAAAGAAAGCTGGATTGCATTATAATTCAAAATGACTATATAGGGAGGGATAAAGGAGGTGGGATTGCGATTATGATTAAAAATAAAGTAGGGATGAAATGGGAAAGAATAGAGGAAGGGGTTTTTTTTAAGGGTAGACTCATTCATTTAAAAATAGATAATTGTCATTTTTTAAATATATATATGCCAGCCTCTCGTAATATGAAACGAGCCTTTGCAACAGGATTTAGGGAGTACTTGAACAACTATATAGGGGAAAATTTGATCATAGGTGGGGATTTTAATTGGGTAAGACATGACATAGACCGAATGGAAAAAATAATAAGAACAGACTTAGAAATAATGGACATCATGGAACTTATTATGGAATCCTTAGATTTGGTTGACATATATAGACGTTTAAATTTACTAAGGGTGGAATATACTTATAAAAGAGGGGATATAGTAAGTAGAATAGATACTTTTTGGGGCACATGTTTTGGAACAAATAAATACATAAAATCAGGGATATCAAATTATCAAGTTTCGGACCATAAATTAATTTATTTAGAAGTAGGGATATCTAAGAGAACTAAATGGGGACGTGGGTCATGGAAATTAAATACTAAATTATTAAATATAGGGGAATTCATAGAAGAAATAAAAATGGAAATAGAAGATTTTAAAACTCAAGGGAATAATGATATTATGGCAGAATGGGATAAATTAAAAGTTAAATTCAAAAAAATAGCAATTAAACATTCGAAATTAAGGGCTAAAAACTTTAAATTAGAAACAGAAGCTATGGAAAATTTAATAAACACAACAACAACACAGAACACAAAAGAAACAATAGTATTAAGATTAGAGAAATTAAAACTTGATTATTATAAAGGGAGGGAAATAAAAGCAGGTAGATTTACCAAACTATATGAAACTGCAGGGGGCTTATATAAAAGGGAGGAATTAAGAAGGGGGGGAGAAAAAACATTAGAAAGTCTAAACACGGGAAGGGAAATACTAGAAGACAAAACTCAAATACTAGATTACATACGGAATTACTATAAGGACCTATATACTTCACAGAGAATAGCAGACGAAGATATAGAAACATACTTACGAGAGACAAATTGTGAAAAAATTACCTCAGAACATAGAGACAAATGTGAGGAATTTATATCACAAGACGAAATAATAGAGACAATAGGGAAATTAGGTAAGAATAAATCACCAGGGAGAGATGGACTTTCTGCGGAGTTCTACCAAAAATTCTGTAGAGAGTTGTCGCCAATTTTAGAATGGTTATACAATAATATTGCACTTAGGAATAGCAAAATGACTAACACAATGAGGGAGGGTATGATAACAATAATATATAAGGGAAAGGGTAATAGGGATGAAATAAAGAACTGGAGACCCATCTCACTCCTTAATGTTGACTATAAAATTATTAGCAAAATTTTATCGGAAAGGGTCAAAAAGTGTCTTGACCCAATTATAAATATAAATCAAACAAGTGGGCCAAAAGGAAGAAACATACAAAATAACATTTTAAACATTAAGACTATATAATTGATCATATCAATATAACTGGTAATACTAGTGCTATGGTACTACTTGATCAGGAAAAAGCCTTTGATAGAATTGAACAAAACTATATATATAAGACACTAGAAAAATTTGGATTTGGAGCAAATTTCCAAAATTGGACTAAAATTCTGTATAATGATATTAACTCGATTGTACAAGTAAATGGAGCAAAAACGGAAAAATTTGAAATTCAAAGATCAGTGCGGCAAGGTTGCCCACTATCGATGCTATTATATGTAATAGCAATAGAAATTCTAAGTATCAAAGTAAGAAATAACCAAAATATTGTAGGGATTAAAGTTCCAAACATCAAAGAAGAACTTAAGATGCTACAACATGCTGATGATTGCACGAACTTTATTCAAGATGGAAAATCCTATATTGAACTAATAAAGGAATTTGACAAATTTGGAAAAGTTTCAGGATCTAAGATAAATCCTGATAAAACGGAAATTTTATTAATAGGAAACTGGAGAGGTAAGAAACATGGTCTGCCTGCTCCTCTTATTAAAGATAATATAAAAACATTAGGGGTAAATTTTGGGAAGGACGAACTTAAAAACAATTTAAAAGAAATCAAAGAAAGTATTAAGAAAAATTTGACAATCTGGGCACCACTGCCACTATGCTTAATGGAACGAGCACAAGCTGCAAAAAACTATATGTATGTGCACTTAAATTACAAATTAAAAACAGTAGACATAAAAAATGCAACACTAAAAGAAATAGATAACGATATTATTAAATACTTATGGGCTTTTAAAACACATTACACAAACAAAGATACTCTATACAGAGAGGGGAAGAGGGGAGGTCTAGGTCTCCCCCACCCCATCCTAATCAAATACACCAACATTTTAAATAGATTTAAGGAGATTAAAGTTGAGCCCAAAATAGCTTGGCAAGGGCTTTATATATATTATTTCGGTTTCTCTATGAAGCAGAGAAACGACATATATAGGAATAATAAATTAATTAAATTATTAGAAGTGCCAAGGAAATTAAGATCAATAAAAGATTTATTATTTAAATATAGAGATTTTAAAGAATTCTGGGACACTGATACAAAAGGCACATACATATGGCTAGTACAAAACACAATAAATAAGGACAAAAACAAGGTAGAGCAAAAACACATAAATATTAACTGGGATAGGGCATGGGGAAACTGGGTCAAACTCAGATCCCTTAAAATACAAAGTACCTTGTTCAAATACATGCATGATGCATGGTTGACAGGGGAAATAGCAGTGCGACGGCGTATGATCGTAGTGTTGCCAAAATGTCCACTTTGCAAAAACTTCTTTTTTACCAAAAAACATATTATCACTGAATGTCTAATAACTTTAAATGATAGAAACAAAATTGTCACAAATATTATACGAAAACAAATATATGACAATATACAGCTTTTATACCTAGATGGCATATTTACAAGGAAAATTTTAGAAGAAATATCGAGCTTTATTATTAAGTATATGATAGCATGCGGTCCATTTCAAAATTATAGAGAAAATGTTAGATAAGGAGGGTTCAGGGAACTCAGGAGGAGAAAGTACGAGCAATGAGAGCACGGGGCTATATCACATGGCGCTACGCGAAGTGGACAGGCCCGTGAAAGAGTTTGGAATAAAACTCACCTGAGACATATACACTACAAAACAACTAACGGATTAGATAGGCTCTTTAGTTCAGATCTGTTTCCTTTCTATTTCTTTTCCTTTTCTTGAAAAAAAGCATGCTATCATACAAAATCACTGGTGGAAAATGTTTTTACTCTGTGGAGATTGTGCAAGTCTACACAGAAAGCCCGTTTAAAGGGAAATATAAAATAATCTTTTGGAAAAAAATAAGGACTTAATGATAAATAAATAAAGATCACAAATAGTATCGAGAAGGGTGAAGTGTAAAAAGAATAAAGAAATTGCACGAATCCCATTTCGATCAAAGTGATCTAGTATATAAATAAGGAAATTACAAAACATGGAACATAATATCACAAACAGTAAAACAATAGTTTGGTTTTAACCAAATTAAATTAAAATTAAGACACCATGGTTTGTACAAAATTAAAAATTAATAAAAAATATATTAACTAAATGAAATAAAAAAAAAGATATATTGGAATAATTACCGTTTAGAGGTAATTATATGGTTAGAAAACTGGGAAAATTGACAAAGTATGGCTATCCTTACAAAATAATACAGTATTCATATGAATACATATAGCAACACACATATAGCACAACACAAATAGCAAACACAGGATACAGGAAACCCCTAGCCAGGGTTAACTTTGAAGTATGAGACATACACCCATGATGGGCCCTTGTGCTCGGGTGGGAATGTCATAGAAAAACACTAAGGACAAAAAATATCTTCCTATTATTATATAATCCCGATGGGAAAAAATTAAGGTTAGGTTAAATTAAATGAAATTTCATAAAAAAAAAAAACACCCAACTACATATCGGGGGAACACACATACACATAAACTTTTTTATTAGTTTTTTTCAATAGGGAGAGGGGGCATCTGTCTGGTGCCCCCAAAAAAAAAAAAAAAAAAAAAAAAAAAAAAAAAAAAAAAAAGTTTCAAGGATAAGCGATCGGAAGCAAAGTTGAATAGTCTGTATCAAGTTTAACACAATAAAATATCATTATCATTATTACATTGCCATTGGATTACATTTGGATTACCTGTGAAAAGGAGTTATTTCAAAGAGGTTTATTATTTAATTATTTATCACAATTCATTGTTTAAATATCACTGCACTTTTTTCTTTCTTTGTTTTGCACATTTGTTTTTTCAATTTGACATCTTTGGAATACAATCCAATCAGATATAGGATGGCAGAATCAATGAGAAATGGTGGGGGTCCTTCTAACGTTCAAGGGAGAACCCAATCACGCTTACAACTTTACTTTGACGTTACGATAGAGGACAATTTGCTATTAGCACATCATCCAAAAGGATGCCAAATGTTGGTATATGGAGATGATGGAGCTGCACCAAAACAGATTGAAATTCTGGTAGCCCTTAAGGAAATGGGAGTAGATATGAACAAAACAGAAGCACTACAAAGTGATGGGCCTAAGAGGTTCATGATATACCCGAGGGACAAAAATGAACAAGTTTTGGCATGTAAAACCTTTATTGTTAAAGGTAAACTCATCCATGTGCATGACGCCCCCCTTTTGAAAGGGAGATTGGGCCAAAAATGACAGAGGTTCACTTCCACGGGTTGCCCTATCAGATAGATACAAAAGAACTGGAATACAAGATACTTTCTAGATTCCAAGTAACATGCAAGGGAACCAAAATGGGTAATTTTTGGGGTTTCAATGGAATTAACACAGCTGTAAGAATTCTTAAAATGGACAAAGACCAAGCCCCCAAAATGCCCCCATTTTTTTATATCCTGGGTTTCAGAGTACGAACATGGTATAGGGGTTCAGAGAAAGATAGAAAGTGTTCCAATTGTGGGGAAAAGGGACATGGGCCTTGGGAATGCCAAAAAGAAATGGGTGGAAAAAAAGGGAATACTTATGCAGATGTTGCTAGAGAAAATGCACCAATAAATCAGGAAAATGGAAATGAGAAGTGGACTAAGGTAGGGAGGGAAAATAAGGGGAAGGAAAATAGAACCAAATTGGTAATACCTATTTTCACAAATACTAATCCCTTTGCTAAACTGCAACATGAAGAAATACTGACATTACCCGAAATGGAGGAAATAGTACCAGTGGGAACATCTACGCTCATAAGAAAAACCAGTATCACCAAGAAGAGGAAGGTAGCTAGTTTATCTTCCTCTTCGGATGAACTAGAAATAGTAATAGAATCATCAAAACAGGAACCAGTAAAAGAGGAAATGAAAGGGAAAGGAAAAGGGAAAGGGAAAAGAATGGTGGGAAAAGTTAACCTATCCACAGTAGAAACACAAGAAAATGAAACGGACAGCAAAATGGATACAATTGAAACAACCCTAGATAATGAAACATTTACAACAACACAGGAAACACAAGATAAATTCAATGAAACACTTTACACCTCACAAGTCACCAGTGACTTTGACATCCCAACAAGTGACACACAATCAGAAAAAGGATGACCCGGGATCCCCTGAAATAGGGGAAGATATAGGTACTTAATTATAAACAATAGCCAATAACTAATAACTACTAAAATAAGCGGCCACCTGGGAGAAAAACCACAAATGGAAGAACAAAACTTCCGTTTGTTGTCGTTAAATGTGAATGGATTAAATCAAGAAAAAGTAACGAAGTTAACACAAATAGAGGACTTTGACTTACTGTTTATACAAGAGACGCATAATGGACTAACGGACGAAATCAAAGAACAACTTGAAAAAGAGCTGGATTGCATAATAATTAAAAACAACTATGTAGGGAGGGATAAAGGAGGAGGGATAGCAATTATGATTAAAAATAAAGTAGGAGTTAAATGGGAAAGAATAGAGGAAGGGGATTTTTTTAGGGGAAGACTCATTCATTTAAAAATAGGGAATAATCATTTTTTAAATATATATATGCCAGCCAAAACAAATTTGAAAAGAGCCTTTGCAACACAACTTATGGAGTACTTAGAAAACTATACAGGGGAAAATTTGATAATAGGAAGGGATTTTAATTGGGTAGGGGACGATATAGACAGAACGGGCAAACTGAAACACGACGACTTGCACATTAAAGACATAATGGAATTAACAATGGAATCACTAAATTTGATAGACATATATAGACATTTAAATTTACCAAGGGTGGAATACACTTATACACGTGCAGATGGAGCAAGTAGATTAGATAAATTTTGGGGCACATCTTTTGGAACAAATACATATATAAAATCAGGTATATCAGATTATATAATTTCGGATCATAAACTAATTTATTTAGAAGTAGGAATTAAAAAAGAACTAAATGGGGAAGGGGATCATGGAAGTTAAATAACAAAATATTAAATAATGAGGAATTTATAGAAGAAATTAAAAGGGAAATAGCAGATTTTAAAAATAAAGGGAATAAAGATATAATAGAAGAATGGGATAAATTAAAAGTTAAATTTAAAAATATAGCAATATATCATTCAAAATTAAGGGTTAGGAAATATAAATTAGAAATAGAAGCTATAGAAAATTTAATAAACACAACAACAACACAGAACACAAAAGAAACATTAGTGTTAAGATTAGCAAAATTAAAAAAAGACTATTATAAAGGGAGGGAAATAAAAGCAGGTATTTTTACAGAACTATATGAAACTGCAGAGGGGTTATATAAAAGGGAGGAATTAAGAAGAGGGGGGGGGGAAAGAACACTAGAAATTTTAAACACGGGAAGGGAAATACTGGAAGACAAAACTAAAATACTAGATTACATACGGAATTACTATAAGGACCTATATACTTCACAGAGAATAGCAGACGAAGATATAGAAACATACTTACGAGAGACAAATTGTGAGAAAATTACCTCAGAACATAGAAACAAATGTGAGGAATTTATCTCACAAGACGAAATAATAGAGACAATAGGGAAATTATCCAAAAATAAATCACCAGGGAGAGATGGACTCTAAGCGGAATTCTATCAAAAATTCTGCAGGGAGTTGTCGCCAGTTTTAGAATGGTTATATAATAATATTGCACTTAGAAATAGAAAAATGTCTAACACAATGAGGGAGGGTATGATAAAATTAATATATAAGGGAAAGGGAAATAGGGATGAAAATAAGAATTGAAGACCCATCTTACTCCTTAATGTTGACTATAAAATTATTAGTAAAATATTAGCGGAAAGGGTCAAAAAGTGTCTTGACCCAATTATAAATATAAACCAAACAAGTGGGCCAAAAGGAAGAGACATACAAAACAACATTCTAAACATTAAAACCATAATAGATCATATAAATATCACTGGTGCTACTAGTGCTATGGTACTAATTGACCAGGAAAAAGCTTTTGATAGACTTGAGCAAAACTACCTATATAAGACACTAGAAAAATTTGGATTTGGAGAGAATTTCCAAAATTGGACCAAAATCCTGTATAATGATATAAACTCGATTGTACAGGTAAATGGAGCAAAAACGGAAAAATTTGAAATTCAAAGATCAGTGAGGCAAGGTTGCCCACTATCCATGTTATTATATGTAATAGCAATAGAAATTCTAAGTATCAAAGTTAGGAACAACCAAAATATTGTAGGGATCAAAGTTCCAAACATCAAAGAAGAAGTTAAGATGCTACAACACGCTGACGATTGCACAAACTTTATCCAAGATGGAAAATCCTATAATGAACTTATAAAGGAATTTGACAAATTTGGGAAAGTTTCAGGATCTAAGATAAATCCTGAGAAAACAGAAATTTTATTAATAGGAAACTGGAGAGGTAAGAAACATGGCCTGCCTACTCCTCTTATTAAAGACAATATAAAAACATTAGGTATAAATTTTGGAAAAGACGAAATGGAAAACAATCTAAAAGAAATAAAGGAAAGTATTAAAAAAAATTGACAATCTGGGCACCATTGCCAATATGCTTAATGGAACGAGCACAAGTTGCAAAAAATTACATGTATGTGCACCTAAATTACAAATTAAAAACAGTAGACATAAAAAATGCAACACTAAAAAAATAGATAACGAAATTATCAAATACTTATGGGCTTTTAAAATACATTATACAAACAAAGATACTTTATATAGGGAAGGGATGAGGGGAGGTTTAGGTCTCCCCCATCCCACCCTAATTAAATACACCAACATCTTAAATAGATTTAGGGAGATTAAAGTGGAGCCAAAAATAGCTTGGCAAGGGCTCTATATTTATTACTTTGGTTTCTCTATGAAGCAGAAAAACGACATATATAGGAATAATAAATTAACAAAAATCTTAGAGGTGCCAAGAAAATTAAGATCAATAAAAGATTTATTGTTTAAATATAGGGATGTAAAGGAATTTTGGGAAATTGATACAAAATGCACATACAGATGGCTAACACAAAACACAATAAATAAGGAAAAAAATAAGGTAGAACAAAAACACATAAATATTAACTGGGATAGGGCATGGGGGAACTGGGTCAAACTCAGATCCATAAAAATGAAAAGTACCCTGTTCAAATACATGCATGATGTATGGTTGACAGGGGAAATAGCAGTGAGACGGCATATGATCGCAGTGTCGCCGAAATGTCCACTATGCAAAAACTTTTTATTCACTAAAACACATGTTATAACTGAATGTACATTTAACCAAGATGATAGAAATAAAATTATTACAAATATTAAAAAAAAAACAAATATACCAAAACATCCACCTATTATACTTAGATGGGAAATTTTCCAAAGATATTTTATACGAATTAACAAATTTTATCGTTAAGAATATGATAGCATGTGGCCCAGTTCATAAATATGGGGAAAAATTTAGATAGAAGGGAGGGACAGGGAACTCAGGAGGAGAAAAGTACGAGCAATGAGAGCACGGGGCTATATCACATGGCGCTACGCGAAGTGGACAGGCCCGTGAAAGAGTTTGGAAAAAAAGCTCACCTAGAGACATATACACAACAAAAACAACTCACGGTTTAGATAGGCTTTTTAGTTAAGAATTACCTTTCCCCCCCCCCCTCAAAAAAAAAAAGCATGCTATCATATAAAGTCACTGGTGATAAAAACTCTTACTCTGTGGAGATTTGAGAAAATCTACACAGAAAGCCCGTTTAGAGGGAAATATAAAATAATCTTTTGGAATGGAATAAGGAATTAATAATAAATAACTAAAGATCACAAAAAAGATCGAGAAGGGTGAAGTGCAAAAAGTAATAAAGAAATTGTACGGATCCCATTTCGATCCAAGTGATCTAGTATATAAATAAGGAAATTACAAAACATGGAACACCATAGAACAAACATTAAAACAATAAGGTTGGTTTCAACCAAATTAAACTAAATTTAATACACGATGTGTTTGTACCAAATTCAAAATTGCTAAAACATATATTAATTAAATGAAATTAAAATATATATATTGAAATAAATAACATTTAGAGGTATTTATATGTTCAGAAAAACTGGGAAATTTGATAAGAATGGCTATCCTTACAAAAATATACAGTATTCATATGAATACATATAGCAACATACAAATAGCACAACACAAATAGCATACACAGGATACAGGAAACCCCTAGCCAGGGTTAACTTTGAGAGTTAAAGACAGACACCCATGATGGACTTATGGGTTCGGGTGTAAATGTCATAGAAAAACACTAAGGACCAAAATATCCTCCTATTATCATATAATCCCGATGGGAAAAAATTAAGGATAGGTTAAAATTAAATGGAATTTCATAAAAAACACAAAACTACATATCGGGGGAACACACACACACATAAAACTTTTTTACTAGTTTTTTCAATAGGGGGAGGGGGCATCTGTCTGGAGGGAGGATTGGCACAACTTTAGCTGTAGGGGTAGGTACATTTTTGGTACTTAGTGATAGCTTTTGTATTACTATATTTACCTTTGCATGTTTGTTATATAGTTTTTACACAGCATATTGCGTGCATTTTCTACTCTTGTTTGCAAGCCATTTAGATTGGTAATGTAAAGCTATATTTTTTAAAAAATAGAATTGTTTACTATCGGCATTATCGAACAGGGAAGGTTTACTATAGAATCTGTCATTTTGAAATTGTGATAATAATATAGTCTATATAATTTACCGTGTATAACGTCATTACGTTATGTCTGTATCAAGGTTAGTACACGGTGTCTGGTATATTTTCAGCTATTGATATGAGGGTTATACACGTCCGGGGTGTCCGGAGCTGTCAAACGTCGGGAGCTGTGTTTAAATGCACTGGTGTGTCCAGAGCTGTTAAATGTGCCAGAGTGTCTCATGTCTAGCGTCCGGAGTGTCTAATGTCAAGAGTGACAAGAAAGACCAAGCTGTAGAGCTGTCTAAATGTCCGGAGGGTCTAATATTTGGAGGGTCTAATATTTGGAGGGTCTGGAGGGTCTAATGTTTCGTAGTGTCCCGAGTCTGTAGAAATTGTGAAGTTTAATTGTACCAGCTGTGGAGCTGTATACTAATAGTCAATTATATCTATTTATTTGTAATTTGTTAGCCGTGGGCTAATATGGGCTTGCGGAACCCAGTATATCTTTTGGGACTGGAAAGATAAGTCGTTATCTGTCCCTTTATTATTTTCAAATATAGTTTCGCTACTTGAGCATATACAATTTTACAATGGGTAATCCTGCATTGAGGGGCCCCGAGCGGCCGAGTGGTCTAAAGCGCTGTCCGTTGCGGACCACTGCCATCTCACCTCTGTCTGCATGTGTTCGAGTCTTAAGATTCGGCAAATGTAGTTATGTGAGAAAGCTTGCCAGTAGCTTCTCGTGGGTCGGTGGTTCTTTCCGGGGTTTGTCCGGGTTCTTCCTCCACCAATAATACTGGCCGCAATGTATAGCCATTTTTCAGCACAATATAGGCTATACAACCGATTATTACTTTTAACATTAATTATCATTATCATTATTTTTATTATTACCATTATTACATTATCATGATAAGTATTATTATTATTATTATTATTATTATTATTATTATTATTATTATTATTATTATAAATTATTATAAATTATTATCGTTAACTAATTCTTATTATTATACCTAAATCAAATAATTATAGTTCAAGAGGATCCTGGAGAAGAGGAGAAGCGATGAGTAGACTCTCTGATGCAGCAAGTTTTACACGTCCTATTGCTGCCGATTGGTTAGTACGATAGGCAATATGGCAAATTTATCTACCCCGGCCTACACAAATAGAGTACGCACATTTTGATGTCAGCCATCCAAATGAAGTTCATCACGCAGATACATTATTTTTATTAAGATATATTCTTTTTAAATTGGAATATGTCAGTACGTATATAAATTCGCGTTAACTGTCGTTGTCGTTGCAAGTGCATATAAAGAAGCAGAACCGATATTAACTAGAACAGCTTTTAAACTTGCGTCTGCGCTTGAATGAATTGGTCGGCTATGATATGTACCATAAGTTGATATATCGATGGCCACACGTAAATACATGCAAGAAATTTCTTGGTGCAGTATTGTTTTTTATGAAAAAATATAAAGTCCAAATCAGACGAAGACGTACTGTAATTCATCGCTATCAGGCACTCTTTGAACGTTTTGATCCAAGACATGCTGAACGGTTATTTGGATATCAATACGCAAAGGAAATAATTCAGAAAGAGATGAGATTTCACGAATGGGTTACCACAAGATTACCAAGTGATATAGCTGCATTAAATACTGGAATTACAAGTGCAACTGCCATAAGAACCATAAATAAAATCACGAAAACCATATACCAATACAACGAGATGACTTTTCAAAACAACAAGAGTAATGTGACTATAATATGTTTATGAACCCGATAAACAAAAAAGTTCTAAAAATGATCGATTCATCCTATTGGAGTGTAACTATACATTCCATTTCCTGCGTAGTCAGATCCATGGTTTACAGATTAGATTCAACTGCTTCTCAACAATTGCAGGTACTTCATGAATATATCCTATTATCATAGTCTTCAAATAACTCTCATCATATATCGATTGCATTCAATACAAGTCAGCATCACTATTTGACGAGTATGACCAATACAATTATCTTTTCTGTATTCATTAAAGTGTCTCAGATTCTTAAGAACATTGCTCGAAAATATTACTGTGATAGCTCGCACAATGATTATTCTGTTCTTGTTTTAATGTCATGAGAAATTAAGTGTCAAAGTAGCGTTTGATTTTTTTTGTCACATTGCTTAAAACTAATAATTTATTTGCGGCAGCACTTTCAGTAAAATTTACAATAACCCTCCACAAAACAACTGCATCAGAGATGATTAAACCCTGATATTAATGAATCGTCATGGCGTATCGTAACTTTCACGAAGTCTTGTACATCGATCTCGAACTAATCCGTCGCGGTGTGAGAAAATCTGTGCACCACGATAATAATTTTATCGAAACATACGCGTTCATTGTAAATCTTAAATGAGACACTGCGGTGACATTGCATCAATTTAAGCAACAATTGTACCTAATAGTATTATGTATGACAAGTAATCCACTTATCGATTTACAAATATATTACTCTTTGAATCCGTGATTATAAAATCGAGTGTAACATAGTTTATAATTAATCTTGTAACGTTTCGTTTATGACCATATCATCCTACATACGAGAATCTACCAACTAGTCTTCACCAATATATTTTCTACAGAATAGTTCTTTTTTGTGGTAATTAAATCTTACTTTGCCTCCTGTCGTGTCGTGTCGTGTCGTGTCCTGTCGTGTCCTGTCGTGTCCTGTCCTGTCCTGTCGTGTCCTGTCCTGTACCAGTTTTGAAAACTCCGAGGGCAGATTCGATAAATTTGTAAGACCCAATGGAGAATTATACCGCACTGAAGCCCTCCATGAGGCGATGAAAAAACTAGCTAGTAGTTTCTCGAAGAGTTTCGACGACCAACAATTATTAGCAAACTGTTTTACAATTCCGTCGGTTGCAGCTCATTTTGCGAAAAAGAGAAACACATGGAAACCAACCAGAGCTGAATTTCTCACAGACATCAAATCAAGATGCATCGAATACAACCACGGTGGATTATGGAATACAAACTACACAGCTGAAACTATTATTTCGGTTGATATGGTCGCGTGTTATCCGGCGAGTGTTCTCGCGTACGGAGAATGCGATGAATACTTTCAAAGATTTGGACCTCCCACACATGGGATGGCCCGTGTTGCGGTTAATGGACCACTGCCTGATTTTGATTTAACCGGATTCGCTCGTGTGATATCATTTGAATTGGCTACAGGATTGGTAGACATATATCTGAAAAAAAACACTGGATGCCAATAGTGTTGTTACGATATATGATTGATTGTAGAATGCTGATATCGTTGATTTTCAGTGAAGCGATTATATCCTATCGAGCTCAGACTGAAGTCTGGTTACCACAACCCACTCTAGATAGTATAATCAGCGAACCACGAAAACAGTTTCCCGATCTTGACGAAGAAAATATCGTGAAATGGTCCAAACAGTTATTTGAAGTTAGGAAGACGCAAAGGATCTCGGTAGAAGAATAGTTGGTAAATTTACTCAAGGTGGAAAATACGACAATATAAGATATTCTTCACGGTTGATTATAGATAGCGTTGAGTACGATTTTATAATCGCGGCTATAACATCTAAGGGTATATATGTCGATCGTAAAGACGCTTTCTTGTCCGATGAAACAAAATTTGGTACAATTGTTACTTACGCAGACGGAGAAAATCTTCAGTATACACATTTGAGGGCGTCTATGCTAACCGTGCATATCTCATCCCAAATGATGATTTCAAGAATAAATTTCTCACCCATTCGATCAGGAGTCCATTTGTCACCTTTCCATCGAAAGAAACTGTGATAAGTGCAAGCATTAATTCCTCGCTGTTTCATCTCTTGCAAGTATTTGGGTCGGTGTTAGTACAATCATGTTTGATTTGGAAACGCTAGCGTTTCTACGAAATAATTCAATCGCACGAGTCGTCTTTCCTGACCCACCACAGCCGTTTAAGTAAATGGCTTTCTATATACATATTGGATCAGATATCAATGATGCATTAGATAGTTCTGATATCTGACTATTATTCAAGTAATTGTTTTCAATCGTAACATCTGCTGATTTGGAATAATCACATGGTATTTCTTTTTTACTTCTCCATGATCCCCAACTCTCATCGGAATTTGTAAACTCGGTCACTGCTTCGCTGTGTTTCGCGTTTATGTAAAATGAATCGGTGGCAACTCTAACCGCGGTGTCAGGAAATCTATTCATCATCGAAAGTAAATTAACAGAAGCATAAGCCAGCATAGACGCCCTTAAATGTGCATTCTGAAGATTTTTTCCATCTGTGTAAGTAACAATTGTACCCAATTTGGTTCCATCGGACAAGAAAGCGTCTTTACGATCGACGTATTCAGCATCATCTATAATCAACCGTGAAGAATATGTTATTGTCGCATTTTTTCCACCCTGAATGAATTTACCAATTGTTTTTCTACCGAGATAATTTGCTTGTCTATTTCTAACTTCAAATATCTGTTTGAACTGTTTCACGATATATTCTTCCTCGAGATCGTGGGATTGTTTTTTGTAATCGCTAATTATACTATCAAGACAATCAGGTTGTGGTAGCCAGACCTCAGTCTGCGCTCAATATGATATAATCGCTTCACTGACAATCAGCGATATAAGCATTTTAGAATCAATCGTATACCGTAATAACACTATTGGCGTCAAGTGTTTTTTCAGATATGTGTCTACCAATCCAAACATAACAATACGGATGAAGTCCCGTAGCCAATTCAAATGATACCACACGAGCAAATCCAGTTAAATCAAGATCGGGTAGTGGTCCATTAATCGCAACACGAGTCATTTCATGTGTGGGATGTCCATATCGTTTAAAACACTTAGATCATTTTCCGTACCCGAGAAAACTCCCGGAAAAACACGCAACTATATCAAGCAAAATAATATTTTCTGGGTCATATTTTGTATTCCATAATCCTCCATGTTTATATTAAACGCAGCTTGATTTGATATCTGATAGAAATTCAGCTCTTGTTGGTTTCTACGTGTTTTTCTTTCTCGCAAAATGAGCTGCAACCGATGGAATTGTAAAACAGTTTGTTAATAATTGTTCATCGTGTTCTGTTAAAAAACCACTAGCTAGTTTTTTCATCTCGTTGTGGTGGGCTTCGGTACGGTATATTTCACCACTGGGTCTTACAAATTGATCGAATTTACCCTCTTCGTCTTCAAAACTGTGAAGTAACCACACTGACACAAGATCGTATTTACTTGACTGTGAAATAAAATAAAATAAATTTCGCTTGTAGTTTTTTACGGTTCTATCTCGTGAAAATATTGTTACTGCAGGTGTCCAAGCGTGTTCGTTATGGTCAATAATTTTGATTGGAGCTCCTCTCAACTTATATTTCGGTTCATATAATACTTCACCTGTTATCGTCGTTACTGATATTGGAAATCTTAATGATGTTCCTAATTTGGTTATATCCTGAATCGTTGCTCCGTTCTTAATAACTGTAAATTCCCATTCATTTTCTTTACGTCTTAGATCAGTCAATTTGTTTCCACGCAACGCATTTGTGAAGTGTTCTATGATTCGTTCTGCTACACAATTTATCCTTTACGAAGTCATGAACGACAGTTTCATTGGTTTTAATTTTTCTATACTCTGTTTATCAATTTAACGAATATATCCCATAAACAACTGCTGTTACAGGACAAGACGTAGTATGGTTTGTCAATCCCAGTCAGAATTACTGGTTTGGAATCATGACTCAAAGTGACGGTTCTTTTATCTTTCAAGATAGGTTGAAATTTATCTCGAATAATCCAATTTCCTATTTCTATGCGGATAATGAATTTCACTCTAAAGAAATACTTTTTCTTGTCAAGATGTAAGATTATCGCGGCTGCTCTTTCGTCGTTCATGGTATCATCAATGTCACGATCAATTCGAAATGTTGACCAACAGTGAGATGCTCCGTCGCGCTTGAATTCATTAAAACAATCGCGGATTTTACTTACCATACTTCTATCACTTATTAGACTCTTTGGTACATCTACGGAGACTCTTATCGAGATTGAATTTAGCATTTTTCCAAGGCTTAATTTTCGATCATCTCTCGAACTCCTCCATTATAATTAAAACAAGTATTTAAATAAAGAATTTAGTATATAATAAACCATTGCAAATGGCTTATGATAGGATCAGTAACCGCATGTAACAAATCATGCAGAAATGAATTCTGTGGATATCATTCTCAAAGTGTACGTCGTGGAATCTTAGTTCCGCTACCTTGTATCCGATGTGAGGTAGGTGTGAGAGGAAAATCGCAGTTGTGTCTCAGTTGCGGTGGTAAACGATATAGAGAGTTGAAGCGTTATTATGATAAACGAATTAAAAATTCCATCAATGACTCTGACAAAATCATAAGAACACATCAAGACTAAATTGGAAGATTTCCAAAAAATGTAATAATTAAACCAAACAATCAATTAGACAAATAATATTAGTATATAAATGGACCAAGAATTTCAACCTCATCCTGTGATCAGCGATTACGAAGCGTTTCGTGACGTTATTATCAGAATCCGCAGGCTGAAGAACCTAGTTGGTTCTGACAACATTTGGGACATTTGAAGTTTAGAGCTGGAGGAAAAATGTATCTTAAACACAGAATCACATACGAGTGTTTCCTTGGATTGATCGAAGATGGTCTTGTTATTGATCATATTGATTTACAATCCTCTGAATAATTTTTTAAATAATCTACAAGCTATTTCCCGGAGTGAAAACACCAGGTGGGACCGGTACTTATAGATCAATTTGGAAGAGACCTGTAAAATCATTTAATACAAAAACTAAAGAAGAAAAAACATTTCAATCAATAAATGAAGCCGGTAGGTATATCGATATTTGTATACCCTCAGTACGATTTGTTGCAGAAGGAATATATTGATCGGCGTTTTCAATTTACATATTTCTGAATTCTATTTTGTATTATGTGTATGTAACACCAAAGGCAATAAATATTTTTTATATCACATATTAGAGATATAATTTATTATATATGAATTATGAAAATATCAATGAGATCATAACTGAGATTTGCAATTTAAAAAGTCAAGGAATTCAATTATCGACTAAATTAAACTGTGATCAGATTCTTTCTGATTATCAAGATATAGATTACAGCGCTATGAACAATAAATACGTGTTACCAAAGCAATACGCCTTTATAAAAAGAATACAGAATACTGTTCGTGACTCTCTTGCATTTTATAACGACGTCAGTAAGTTTATCCCGTTATTTACTGTTGTCGAAAATATCAGAAGGGAATTGGGGCAGCAATATAAAATGAAACGCACAATTAATTTGAAAGTTAAAACAATAAGAGATATTATCCGCCAAACCGAAAATTCTCCCTTGATAACCTCAACATAGTAAATTGCAACCAGTTTATACGGAATTTAATTTGTTAATAAATAAATTATTCAAAAATAATTGAAATATTCTCTTGGTTGTTTTTAGTCATTTTTGTCGTTTTTTCGATGCTTTTACCTGCCCTTGATATATCAAGGAGTTAAAAAAAATAGGGTCAAATGGTCGATTTTTTATGTTACTGATGACTGATTTAAATAATGGTCAACGAAGCACTAACGACTAGATTAGCACGAGAACGGTTAGGCGCAATTAAGAAATTCATTCCAATCCGCGATTCTGTTAGAGAGCAATTGCAAGCGAGACAACAACTACAGACTGGTTTTACTACAGGAACCGAGAAATTGTTTAAACTAATAACCACAGCAACCAAAGATGTAAAATCAGACACTGAGCGAGCAACATACGGAGATATCCCCGAGGAAGGATGAAGGAAAGAAACACCTCTTCTTTCTGTGCTTGAACAAATTGCACAGGAAACTGGACAAACAAAGGAGTCTTTAAAAACACTCCCTGGTGATATAATAGCTGCTTCACGACTTCAAGAACAACAAGAACGACAAAAACGACTTGAACAAGAAGAAATTGAACAACAACAAGGCGATATTATTGAAGAACAAGAAGAGGGTGCTATTGCAAGAAAAGAAGAGAAAGAAGAACAAAAGGGTAAAACAGAACGAAGAAATATTGACCCTAAAAATATATTTAAAAGAAATGTGATAAATGATATTAAGAAAGAATTTAACATTGATAAAAAGTTTGCTCAATTTATCGTTGATGCATTTCCAAAGGATCAAAGCGATCAATATATGATTGATGAATTTGACGACGCTATAAAAGACAAAGACACCTGGGCAAAAAAATATATTTAGCAAAAATCGGTAAGTCTCAACTACCACACAATGATAAAGAATTTGAGAAACTATAAAGGTTGATATATCAAATAGAAAACCCACATATATCAGTTGCGCCTTTTGTATCCCAACCCCTCCAGCAAATATCAGAAGCTGATTCTGAAAAAGTTGCAACTGGTACAACTAAAAAATTCGCTAGTGGATATTCAAGTGGGATACCAGGTAGTGGTCTTGTTCGTTGTCCTGGTAGTATTCTCAGCGATATAGCACGATTTGAGGTTCTCATAGGAGGAAAACGAGCTGGAAATAACTCACCGGAAATAATTAATGAAGGAGCTGACATCTGTATGCGCTTATTTCAAGGCGCCATTATGGATATTGAAACATCTCGAGATTTCATTGATGAGCTAGCTGAAAATCATGGTTATTACAGTGATTAATCACCGAAATTGCTAGTAATGAAAATACGTAGGATTTTTACGATAAATATCATTTGAATTACCAGTAATTGAATAAGAATGATTATATACTACAACCATGATAAACCAACCAGCGTCTACGTAGTAAATTCACAATTGCCTGTTTATAGAGCGTACTATGGTGATGGTCTTGGCAATACCATTGCAGTGTTTTTTGCAAGAATGGCTCCAAATATAGCACCAATCGAAAATCAATTATTAATGAAATGAAGGATAAACTAATGTCGTTAGTTCGACTGCGAAGAAAGCCGTTACCATTTACGGAAGCAATGCCTGCAAATGTTAGCAAAATAATAAATAGCGACGTGGATCAGAAATTATCATCGATGGCGACTTCATCGTTAACGACTCCGTCGTTTGCAGCAAGTGAACAAGATAATATTATTGCAAATATGATAGCGGGAAGTGGCTTAAAACCATGACGACGACGATAAAAATCATGATTTAGATCGAGGAATATATAATAAAATATTCAAACAGACACCTGATCCATCGTTTGATATGGACGCCCCAGTGCGTAAAGATGATTCTGTACGCGATTATCAATTGTATTCTTATCATGCAGTACAACCAGATCTTCGATCAAAAATTGAACTCATGATACCAGTAAATACTTTCTATCCGCTGAAGCATTTATTAAAGTGGAAGGAGAACTTGTAACAAATGTTGTAGCTAATATACCATACGCAGATGACCGAAATGTACGAGTTGGTTTTGTTAATAATGGTATTATGGCGCTATTTGAAAGTGCTAGATATATGATTGATGGAAGAGTAAATTGAATGTATTGAACGTGAGGTTGATGTTGCCACAACAATAATAGGGTTAGCAAGATATTCTGACGGGTCCGTCTATGATGTTCGTCCAGTATACTAAATTACGGACACCAGTAGATACTGCAGTTGATCCACAAGCAGTAGCTGATGGTGAACACGAAGCACTACCAGGTGCTGCCCTTGATATTATAAAAAGCGTTAATGATAATTATAACCTAGGATTAGCAACACGCGTAGCAACGTTGAAAAGACCACGTCGACAATGTTCATGCGCGATTCCGTTACATCATATTTTCGGATTCTGTAGAAATGTTAGAAAAGTTATCTATGGAGCGAAGTATACGGTAGCACTTGTGCGAAAAGGTGATGATAATAATGCAATCTGGCGTGGTGCTGGTGTTGCAGCTGCTAAAGTTATTTTAACAAAACTATCATTGTGGATGCCAGTAACGACTCCATCAATCACAACAGAAGGGCAATTACTATCATTTATGGATCAAAGAGGACAATCATTACTAAGCTGGCTATCAACAACAACAGATACCATGGATTCTAATATTGATGGTACACTTACATGGCACCTGGCATCAAAACAAGATGTTTCAGCTCCGCGTCATATATTTATTGCGCTACAGAATACTGCGCGATTAAACTATCAAGAACGAAGTCATATGATATTTGATCAGATAGGTGTTAATGAATTCTCGCTGAGAATAAACGGACAACAGGAACCGTCCAAGGATATACTACTTGATTACAATACCAACCAAATAGCACGTGTATATCATCGTATGTTGTCCTATATGGGGCTCGATCAAAATGTAGATACTTGTCTGCAAATATCACAGTTGGATTTCAAAAGTTTATATCCGATTTATTACTTTTCGCTGGAACATCTTGATTTAACAAGACAATCCGTCGTTGATATACACTTTAGAGCTCGTGTAACCCGTCCTGGTGCTGCTGCTCTTGGTGGTGTTATTGCTAATTATAGAGCGGATGCTATCATTCTCAGTGACAAATCAATGCTACTCGAGGGTGTTGGTGGACGAATGAGTAATCGATGCACCAGTAGAAAACATGTAATTAAAAATCAAATCAAAGATTTCTGTTATTGTATAATGTCATATAGTGATATAAGTGTTACATTGACTCCCAGTCAGATTAAAAAATTGCTATCAGAATCAGCTAACAAAATGTGGAACCACAATAACGCTAAAACACAATCAGATGTCTGGTGGTCAGAATACATTGTCACTGACAACTCGTCTGATAAAACACTTCAATGATGCTTTCAAAGAAAAAAGGGTGTTCAGATCACTTTCTCTGCAGCTGCGATCAAAAACATGATAAAATCAGGTGGCATATTTCCGTTGTCAACTGCGTTACCAGTGTTAATTACAGCAGCAGCCCCAGTGGTGGCTAAAGCGGCAGCGTTAGAAGCCGTTGGTACCGCGGCAGGGATGGCACTAAAGAAAGCAACAATAGTTACCATGTCACATTTTAATTTACTTGATGCTGCTAAAAAACTAGCGATAAAAAATTCAGAGGTGTCTTTATGAAAGATCAGTTGCCGGCAAAACCAAACAGCGTTGAAACCGGTATCATTAATCTCGATAACACCACAGGACCTGGAACCCACTGGGTTGCATACGCGATTGATCCGCGTGTAATTGTTTATTTCGATTTATATGGGTTAGCGCCACCTGAAGAATTTATGCGTTATATAAACCACTTAAACACTTTTCATAAAATGAAGACTTGGTATTCCACGCTACCAACACAACAAATGAATGACCCACCAATATCCGGCATAGAAATATTAAATGTCCTAGATGCTATTTCATCATCGGGAAAACCACCTCATCGGGTCGTAAATGAATATACTAGTAGTCGCTGGGAAAATCGAAGATTTAAGAGAAGTAATTAGAAAATCAAAGATTTTTATAATAACATGATTGATATTTGGGGGAGACCTTTATCAGCGCTGAAGAAACCCGATACCGATGCAGCAGGTGATATAAAAAAAATAATCGAAGATGAAATAGCTGAGATGTTAAACCTCGCAAGTGTTGATCCCAATGAAATAGTTATATTTTAAGATCGTCAGGGTAAATTGAAAACGAGTAATATTTCCCTTGATGATATCTTAGTTAAACAACGCGACTCAGTAGAAGATGTTATCGCATTGTTTTCTGATCAGTGTAAACTCAAAACAGGTGTACTTGTTTCAACTATTGTGGATAGAATTAACAATATTGACAAACCCATATTGGATTTCTTTGAAAATCCACCGGTAACCACACCGAAGCTAACAGAAATAAAAACTGCTTTCGATGTTTTGACAAAACTACGATCTGAGTATGATGTAAATGTATCTCAATTTGGTAATCTACGTAAAAACTTTAACAGAACCGATGACTTCATTGCTAGATTTTTTGGTAAAGAAAAATGCTAAACCGGAGGATATTAAAATGGATCTAATTAGTATCATCACGAAACTTCATACAATCACAGATATTAAAGTGATCACTGACACCATCAAATTTGATCTGCCGAAGATGATAGCAATCATTGCAAAAAACAAAAATCCTTCATGAACAAACAAATATCATAAACAACGTGTACGCGATCCATCACGGATTATTTGCGTGAACACCTACAAACAACATAATAAATATCACTGCAACCGACCAGGGTATTTATCGCTTAACACTAGTATCACCGACTCAATTTAATATGTCATCAACTATTTCATCTGGGGTCAACAATACACTATCAGCGATCATCGGCAAGGATATAACTGAACAATTCACGATAGCATCCAATGATGTTAATTTGGTTAGGGTTTTAGTAACATGGTACGTGAAATTTGTAGCGAATTTAACGCCAGCAATTTGAAATCTATTATAATAAATAAAATGTCGTCACAACAATATCGCTATGATCAGGTCAAAGAATTTCAAACTAAACTCAAAACACTCACTGAGGAGTATCAAGTAAAAATAAAAAATACCGACTAAGAATAACCGCATTTGATGTTACCGTGTACTCGGTGAGTGGTGTAATCACCGGAGCCGGTATTATACTCTCCTCGGTGACAATGATTGCTCCGATAGCTGTTCCAATTTGTATAGCCGCGGTGACAGCAATCGCGGGAATTATTTAAATAATAACAAAGAAATATCATCTTGCAGCCAACACAAACTACAAGATTACATAGTTAAATTCCTTATTATGTCAACCGCGTATTTGCAATTATCTTCAATGATATCGTCGTCGCTTGATGATACATTAATATCAGATAATGAGTTCTCAGCGATGGTACGGGTTTATGATTCCGTGATGTCGAAATTAGAAAAAGACAATAACAATGGCAATGGCAAGACCGCAAGAACTACTTCAACGAATAGAGGAAAATACCACACCGGTGAAAACCAGCATGATATCAATAACCTCAACCAATCCTGTATTTAGTGTGAATTTCCCTACTCCGATTCCCGTAAAGGAGATAGCGTTAGCAAAACTACGAGTGTATCAAAGTTGGCCTAACATTAGGTCGGTAGCATCTGGTGGTCAACAACCGAATAATTCCTTGGTGTTTGCTAGTAAAAATAAACAAGACGGAACTCCAGACTGGAACGTTGTTTAGTTGCCATCTGGGTCTTACCAAATTGAACAAATCAATAACGAACTTAAACGTAGAATAAAATCAATTACTAGAAATGAATCGAAATTGCTATAACAGTTCATGAGCCAACGTTATCATCTGCCATTGAGTTAAACTCACCCAGTTATGTCGTAGATATCTGTCAGAGTTCTATAAGAACAATACTGGGTTGGCCTGAAAACTCACCTCAACAAGAAACTTAATATACCACCTAAACCGAAAAAATCTGATTAGACTTCAAATAAGAAATCATATCATGATATCGACCCAGGAATGATACACCCTCTATATAATATACTAAAAGAATCAATTAATTATAATTATGGAACCTATCCAGGGGAGTTCACGGTATGGATATTCAAACATACCCTTATACTTCAAAATCATATAAGGGGGGGAAGGAGTTTATCAGGGTTTTCAAAATTCACACAAGGATTACCGAGAAAAATTAATGGGTAGTTTTCAAGATCTAGCCGCTTTTATCAAATACCAGGAAATATTAAATCAAATTGTATACTATATGGAATTGTTTAACACGCGGTTTATTCAAGCAGTAATAAATAGTTCGGAATATCCTAAAGCAGAATTTACAAAAGCAATTAATATACGCGTAGAAGATATTCCAACATTTATATTTCCTGGGTATAACGCAAATGAACTAAAAAAATCTATCAATGATATCATCGATGAATGTTTCATAAAGATATATTCTGCGTAGAAGAAAATACCACAAACACAAACAATTATCCTCAAACATAATAATGACCCAGACGGTGGCGGTAGGCATATCGCTCCTCAAAACGTCAATATATCCTCGGTGATTGCATTGAATTTAGTATGTGATGTTATCGAAGGGAGTTACCAAATAAATCTCGAAAGATCAAATCAAGCCCAGCAGGGATATATTCTATATTCGTTTGCACCAACAGTTCCCCCAGAATTTTTAATAATTGAGTCTCCAGTTAATCCAGTCTATATGCGATGTCATAAGGATTCGTTAACGTGAATTAATTTTAAACTCACTCACCAGTCCAATAATCAAATTGATTTACAAGATGAGGTCCTACAAATGAGTCTGTTTGTGAAATCTTAAATGATTTTCATCATAAATTGTTAGTGTTAACCATAGCAGCAGCAGGGGGGGGGGGGGTCGACAACGACTTGGCGTCTTTTTTTTATTTATTTTTTTTTGTTTTCCCAAATTGACGCCTTTATTACGATTTCGAGGAAGCCTTGAATTACCAAATTGACGCCTCCAAAATGTTGTACAGTTCGCCCTTGCTGATATTTTTTTTTAAATTAGTGACTTGTATAAAAGTTAGCGTATGTCTTGGACATGCTTGCATCTTTGGTTTTATTAAATAGTATTCATAAAAGTTTAACCATTCCTGTCATGATTGATCAATGTGCAAACATTACTTTACTGAGGATGTTAGTCGTGTGGAACGGCCGTTTTTGGAAGATATTTGCACACACTGACACGTAGTATAATGAAATCTAACACCATGGCTCGGTACATGCTTTGCTTTATTGAAAAACGACAAAATGACATGTTCAACCCTTTGAGTTCTGTAATTAAAAAATAAGTGGTACAGCTACGGAATGAAATCTGCTGGAACCTCTTCTGATAGCTTTTGATTATATTTTAAATTTTAAAATATAATGCGTCGTTTGTAAAGGTATATTATCACAAGAAAGACTAGTTAATACAAATGCAATGTGATTAAGTGCCTTACTCAGAAATATATAAAAGCTGACCACCCTGGTCAGTCTGGACACTATTTGAGCCCGAAGTTATTGGTTGTTGGTGCAGCATGCCAACCAATGAGCTACACAGTCCCTAATACATACTAAACCAATATAATTATAAGAGTGTTTTTCTCTACACAAGTACGCATGTGTGTGTATGTGTGTGAGTGTCTGTGAGAGAGGAACTTTACATTTTTCCATCTGGTGTGTGTGTGTGTGTGTGTGTGTTTGCAAAAACTTTCCAAAATGTATTTTATTTCTGAATAGATTATATCTATCTTGAATCAGATGTCTACTTACAAACATAAAACATTCAGAAGCAGAATTGTTGGTAACATTTATTTGTACGTCCAGATACATGCGATATATGAGGTCATAACTACCATTTTTATTTTGTATAGTACTGATAAATTGTATAAAATATATATTACAACAGTTTTAACAGTTAAATATTCAATTATATGTCCATTCCTTGTTATGCATGCATTCCTGATTTTAATACTTTCCTGAAAAATAAAATATAAGATGTTGCATTAAAATACAAGAGTCGTATGCTTTACGCATGAGTGATAGAATCAAATAGATCATACGGCTGTCATGTTACAAAATATGATCGGATTACATGTAGAGCAAATTTTTAAAAATGGCGATCTTACAAAATGAACAGGTAAAGTACGTTGAGACATCGAATATGATTGAAGGAATTTACGAAACCAGATGTTTTGATATAGAAGTAATTAACTTGAGATTCAATTTAAAATTTAATTTTCTGTATAACTATAAACTATGAGTACATCGGCAAAACATGAGAATGGTTATTCTGACTTACATTACTTTATTAATGTACTTATTATTACCTTTGCCACGACCTGTTCCACCCATCGTTGGCATTCCACGACCTCCGCCTATTGTGGGCATTTCACCCGGTGCACCCATCATCATTGGCATTTCACGTCCCATCATTGGAATACCACCTCCCATCATTGGCATACCTCCTCCCATCATTGGCATCTCTGGCATACCTCCCATCATTGACATTTCTGTCATACCTCCTCCCATCATTGGCATCTTCATGCCTCCCATTCCTCCCATCATTACTGGCATCATCAAACCACCCATATCGCCCATTCCGCCCATTCCTCCTCTCATGGTTGACATCATGGGCATCATCTCACCACCCATCGTCATTGGCATTACGCCCATTCCTCCACCACCCATCATTTGCATTGGCATATCACTGCCCATAGCACCGCCCATTCCTCCGCCCATACCTCCTATGTTATGAATATTCGTTGATTATAATAAAAAGTTAAAAGCTTTTGAAAGAATGCGAAACAACGTAGATCTGAAATAAATATCACGATCTTACAAGAAATTAATAGTTGCCAGTTTTTCAATCTGTTTGTTTGTTTGTTTGTCTCTCTGCCTGTATGTATGTATGTATGTATGTATGTATGTATGTATGTATGTATGTATGTATGTATGTATGTATGTATGTATGTATGTATGTATGTTCGTTATTTCTTTCTTCAACATAAATAGAAACTGCTTTGCGTTCTTTTTCTGATTTTTTCAACTAAATGTTAATGAAAAAGACAGCTCTATAGCTATAGTTTTAATCTAAAGAGTTTGACTTTACGCACCTCTCTTAGCGTATCGTTTGGCCCCTGCAAAAAAAAAAAAACATTTAACAGTAATAAACTTCTGGGTTATATATTGTGACCGTATAATTTGTATAAATATTTATTTATAATTCCACTACGAATTTTTCCATAAAATTCTTGCTTTGTAAAATTTATTCAAGAGGATTAAAACAACCAATGAAATCAACACTAGTATACATTCTTAAACCCATATTATTTTTCCTTAAATACAAGACATCTAAACAGATTATCAAAAAATAAGTGAAAACAAATCTCAATAATCAATTCAATAGTGTGATAGGTCCGTATTCGAGGAAAGATGTTTATCTCCTTTATTTGTATGTATTAGACATACTAATTGCATAAACCAAGATTCTGCGATAAAGTCATTATCCACATGGAGAATATGAAAAATGATGTCCTTATCAGGTAGAAAAATAGTCACATTCAAGATTATAACTTAGGACGATAGGATCTTTTGAAACAATTAACAATGAACTGACAAAAGATTATAGACATTAACGATGCACCACATCGAGGCAAACAATTTTCAAAAGTTTACTTACGTTTACCGTACTTCGTTCCTCCGCCCATACCTCCCATCATTGGCATACCGCCCATACCTCCCATCATTGGCATACCGCCCATACCATCTATCATTGGCATTCCGACCATTCCTTTCATCATTGGCATGTCTCCGCCCGTTCCTCCCATCATTGGCATTCCAGACATTCCTCCCATCAATGGCATACCGCCCATACCTCCCATCATTGGCATACTGCCCATTTCTCTCATCATTGGCATTCCACCCATTCCTCCCATCATTGGCATTCCATTTTTTCCACCAATCCTACTCGGCATGCCACCTTCCATCATCATCGGCGTACCACCTCCCATCATCAAAGGCATTCCGCCGCCCATTCCACCCATCACTGGCATACCACCGCCCATCATACCTCCGCCGCCTATCATGGATGGCATGCCTCCACCCATGCCTTTGCCTTTTTTAATAATAATAATAATAATAATAATAATAATAATAATAATAATAATAATAATAATAATAATAATAACAACTTTACGAATTAAACAAAAAACTGAAGATGTTGAAGATCAAGGAAGAGAAAACAATGTTATAAATTAATGAAATTATGCTGATGAAATGAAAAAGATGATGAAAATGATGAAGTTGATAAAGATGACAAACACGATACCAATTATTGCATCATAGATGATTAGGTCAAAACCTAATCATTACTCGGACATTGTACTGATTTATATGTCAGAATCCTAAACCAAAAAGATCTCCGAATAATTTTAATAAACCACAGAAAGTTGCGGAAAGAATGTTATTTAAAAAGAAAATTCTATAAAGCGAAATTAATCGATTATATTTGCTGCCACTGATATTGTAGTAGTGAATAAATACTGATTAACGCACCTTTCGAACGAAAATACATCAATTTCTGAATAGTGCATTAAACAGATAGCATAATACCACCTTTCCGTTTTTATTTTACTGAGTATTATGTTAAGTACCATATTGTTTTCCAAACATGTTTAACATGCAGTTTATGTTAGTACTAAATACATTATTTACTATTAAAAACCTCATATTTTAAACTTCGCAAAATAATCAGATGGCTAAAATAAACAAGACTATTAGTGACCTCATTTTGGACCTTCACATAAAAATGAGATTGCAACAATAAACAAGACCCGGAAGGATTCACCCATATATCCTTAGATGTAAAAGTCCTAAAGTGACTAGATCTATGAGTGCAATGAAGCGTTTTACTTTTGTTACGATAGCGGAACTCACCGTATAATTGTATAGCAATTTTCTTGCAAATCCTTTATGATTAATAATTTAATATTTTCTCGATGAGAGGACCAATATATATTCTGACAAATGTGAGGCTGACAGATATGTTATGACGATTGTTATCAATGAGCGTTACATATAAGTTGTTTCATTGCCCTCAAATTTCAGCAAGATTGCATTGTCATACCCATTTGTCCCTATCTCGATCTTATCGACATTAACTCGATGGAAAGTTACCTAACTAAAACATATGGTGGTAGAGGTGACAGCTATCTCATAAAGGGATACATTTTTTGGCTTCTAGCCTAAGATGCATCAGAATATCCGAGACCAAATGTACACAAATAGTAATTATATTAATGTTCTTCAATATTTTATGGTCAAGCTTTATTCATCAATGTATAGCTGAAGGTGATATACCATATGTAAAGGTATTTAAGTTCGTTCTTAACGTTAAAAAACCGTAACTCAAACTGAGATTGAGAATGTATTTTATTGCTTCGTTATAACAATTAGTTTATTTTACTTGTTAAGATAATGTTCAGCCGACGGGATACAATAATAAACTATTTGTCATTTTTCCATATTGTAGTTATGCCTTAACTCTTCAAAAACTGCGATTTCTTACAATTTGAGGAATTACATGCGCTTTTTCTGAGGAATGTATAGGCATAACATATATATATATATATATATATATATATATATATATATATATATATATATATATATATATATATATATATATATATATATTTGATAAAATGTGACTTTTCACACTGATAGAAAGTAATAATGTCTAAAGTAATTTATCCATGATAATCAAAAGCGGAGGATACATTTTGACAAATTTCGAAAACCCAATACCTGCATTTTGTTTATTACTGCAAAATTCTTATTGTGACAGCGTCAAGTGGACAAGGCAAAAATCAGTCTTTACTATGTGCTTCTTAAAAGTTCTATTTTGACTGCAAAGTAATCTGCGTGCGTCA
The DNA here is from genome assembly GCA_030141615.1 of Unio pictorum. Classification (NCBI taxonomy): domain Eukaryota; kingdom Metazoa; phylum Mollusca; class Bivalvia; order Unionida; family Unionidae; genus Unio; species Unio pictorum. The sequence continues at coordinate 1,373,527 of JARLTB010000248.1, read as the reverse complement.
TTTATTTTGTTCTAATGAACTTAATATTCATGATATAAAGACTATTATGAATGAAATGATTGCAGAAATACACATACATATAAATGCATCATTCCCATAATATAGCGAGAAATTACGTATAACTTGTTCTATGACAAAAACAATATTTGATCTTTATTCCTACCGTTTTCCCAAATGTATGGAACTAAAGAAAAAGTAGATATGCACGATTTAAATTGAAGAAGCCTGTATGTTTCATGTAGAATGTGCAAGAATATATTCACCGAACGATTACCGCAAAACTGTCCAAGTGACAGGTGTCCTTATCTAAAGAAAACTAATTTTCACATAAACCCTTCTCTGATGATTCTGATCTTTAACAATATAATTAAAACGTGCAAATACGTTCAATGGGAAGTGTGGAAAATTATCAGAAACCTGAATTTAGCAAATGAACAAAGAAGCGAAAGTATTTAGAAAGGAGGGAAATTAAATATGGATCATCTATCCTAATTAGAGTCGTGATTGAAGAGTCACTTATCTCTCACCTCCGTATGCCCAGGTACTTGCCACAAACGCGAGACATAGGGAAGAAAATAACGGATTCATGGTGTCGGTAGTTCTGTGCAAAAGAATATAAATATAATGCATAGTTTGAATTCAAATTTCAAGATAACGTTTGGAAAGAAAGTAAAGAAACCTCGAAAAAAGCGTGCATTTCAAAGAAAATAAATAAATAATAGGGGGAGATCAAATGATATCTTCTATATCTGATTCAGCCAAATATGTACGGTAGTAAATATTGTCATAAAAAAAATAATTTTTAGATATCACAACTTTATTGGAATAAAAAATAGGAAATATAATATCGCGAGTAATTTTTGGGTAATTTTTTGGCATACACACACACACACACACACACACATATATATATATATATATATATATATATATATATATATATATATATATATATATATATATATATATATATATATATATATAAGGTTGAGCGACTAATTACTCACTTACAATGACTATTATCTTGATAGTTCTGATGATATTTATACTTTACTTTACCATAAGAAGGGAAACAAGAAGAACAAAACTATTACAGTAATTGATGAAATGGACAGTTTGCATATACTAGCATTATTTTAATGTAACAGGTGTGTTTTGGTATGCTCACCTTAATAGACGTGGAGATGGAGTGAGGTCCGTCTGAATGGCTGGCCTGGACATTTCTTCAACTAAAGCGGCATTTTATAATAAAACTGAACGGAAGTATAGGTGTGAACATACTGTCAAAGAGTAAACATGGGTCGCTATGTCATGGTCATGTTCGTCCACTGCTGAACGTTTAATGGACAACATCAAAGGTGGTCTAACGTGTTTGCAAGTTTATGGAGCACGTTCTACCTATGTATGTATGTATGTATGTATGTATGTATGTATGTATGTATGTATGTATGTATGTATGTATGTATGTATGTATGTATGTATGTATGTATGTATGTATGTATGTATGAATGTATGTATGTATGTATGTATGTATGTATGTATGTATGTATATATGCATTTATGTGTGTGCGTATATATTGTTACGTGCTTAGGCTCGAATAAGCAGCAACACAGGAAGAGTGAAAACTAACAAGCTTGTATAACTTGAACAATGAATTTATTAAGTACAATTATTTTCATAAAGTAAATAAACTTACGGTTTTAGAGAATCAAATCCAACATTAATCCAATAAAGAATTCACAAAATAATCCACTAATGGAATTGCAAAAGTCCTGATAAATAAATGTTCTAATAGTTCCAGGTTCGAATCTTGACGATCTAATCCAAAATGGCTGACAATATCACGTGATGCAGTTCTTGTATTTAATATAATCCAACTAAAAATCATAAACACGCGTCCTTTTCCAGATAAATGGAATAATTCCTCTTGCTACAACGAAATGACACAATGTCCAGTACAAGGTAATTAAAATTATAACTCAAACCGAAAATACAACTGATAACTTTAAAAGCCCAGATTCTACTGAATCTCTCTCAAAGTAAAATGATTTAAATACCCGTTTTCTAATGTAAACAAGGGATCACGTGATTTTCTGGAAAGTCAAAGAAAGAAGCTACCTTCACCAAGTCACGTAATAATAAAATGATCCAGAAGAAAATCAGCCACTAATAAAAAGATGTTTTTGGATCTAAACAATCATTTCCAAGGCTTGTTTACACTCTCTAAAGAAGGGTCAGAAATGAGGTCAACAAGCCAGGTCAACCTGTGTTTACAGCGAGAGTCTAGGTCAGTCTGAACCTTCCAGAATAATTTCCCAATTAATGAATATTAAACCCTAAATGACAAATTTGGATTTGACAAAATAAACAATTTAAATCCAATAGCCGTAACAATATATATATATATATATATATATATATATATATATATATATATATATATATATATATATATATATATATATATATATATATATATATATATATATATATATATATATATATATATATATATATATATATATATATATATATATATATATATTTGAATTCTGTCTGATAAATCGAAACCGGGTCACTCATTCTACGTGTTGGTATTGTTGCATAAGTCAAAATTTATAATATCAAAATACAGAGTTATATTCATTTACACGTACAGAGTGCCAGCCGTGAGATTACCTCCAGTTCTCAGGTCGCGGTTTTGACCATATGTCTGGGACTTTAAGCCCAAAATTCTTACTACAAAGTAACAATACATATTAGAACTAAAACAATATCATGAAATACAAGACTTTGTTTCGTCCTTGCCGCTGGTAAGTTCATTGTATATCAACGTCAATATTCTGTCGTCGCGAATCTGTTGGTCGATAACATAAGGGTACAGACAATTCTGAAAATTTTTCTCGTAATAATTTCTGCTGAAGTGCAACATGAACTTTCTACTTGCAACTATCAAATCATTTGGTCTTTTCCTATCACAAAAATGATTCATAGGAGTTTCTGAAATTATCTAACGCACTAGTTAACACTGAATTTTATTCGGTTGTAGTCTCAATAATTTCTTAAACCCTCTTTATTCTGAATCAAGCACTCTACGAGCATCAGTTATCTCATCATAATAATCATAAACGGTCTTAACCATTCGTGCAGAGACATTCCAACTGAAGGTGTTAGTTACCCATGATCGCCACACATGACCACAGCTGTATTCTTCAACAATAACCAGTCGAAAAATATTTTAACGTTTCTAGCGACACTTTTCATACTTCATCACAAATGATGATCCTTGGAATATATTTTTCGCCCATTCGATCAAGACCTCATGCGTCTCCGTTCCATCAGAAGACGCTTTGATAGTACAAGCTGGCTTGATTCTCTCACAAGTTTTTTGGTTCGTGATAAAACAACCATATCAACTGAACTCTGCCGAAATAACTCAATAACATAATAGTTATGTAACATGTCTGTTTTTATTCTCCATTCGCTCCAACCAGTGCTTATTTAAACTTGAGTCATCAATTCTGAAAATTCTTTTCGATATAGAAGGAATCCATAGCATCTCTGACCGCAGTGTCAGGAAATCTCTTCACCACGATAATACATTTATCGAAACATACGCGTTCATTGTAACTCTCAATTGAGCAACCTGCAGTGATTCGATGTGACCAACAATTGTATCTAATCGTGTTATGTTAGGCAAGTAAACCTTTTCTCGACTAATAAAATCGAGTTAAACATGGTCTATAATTATTCTTGAAATGTCGTTTATGACCATATTGTCCTCATTGGGTAAATTTACATTATTCTTCTACCAAGATCTTTTGCGCGTGTTTGTTCTTCAGATTATATCTATTGTTGTGGCAACCAAACTTCAGTTTGCTTCCTATCCGATACAATTTCTTCCCTTGCAAGCACGATAATTATATTTTTGAACTGAGTAAATCTTTTAATAAAACTATAGGAGCCAACTTCTTTACTGAAACGTGTCTACTAAACCAGCCATAACAAATCGGATGAAGAACTTTAGAAAACTCAAATGACCCTATAAAGCTAATCCATTAAGTTCAAAATCCAGTAAAGGTCAATTTAATGATACTCTGTACATCTCGTGTGTGGGATGTCTAAATCGATTAAAGTATCCCCATTTCCAAGACATCTTCCTTGATGACACGCTGCTATATCAACCGAGATAACGTCGTTATGATTGTAAAACGTGTTCCCCAATCCGCAGTGTCCATATTCACATCGTTATAGTTGTACGTCTTCAAGACGTTCAAGTTATATTGGCTCAACGAAATCGTTTCTCTTGCAAACGAACAGCAGCTAACGAAACGGTGAATTAATTATTCAGTAATTGTTAAATATTATCAGTGTGTGATGAAAATTTCAGAGCAAGATTTTTTTTATTTTCTCGTAGAGATTCTTAATGATAAATGTCTCCGCCAGGTTGTACAATTGATCATAGTTTTCATTATCGGAACATGAAAAGAATCACACGAATATTGGATCGCTTCTACGTATTTGTTACGGAAAAGAAATATATCACCAATTGTACCGTTCGAGTGCGTGAAAACTTCATTACTGCAATAATTCATGTATGCCCATTAGAAACAACGTTATTTATCGGACTGCCGCTTGTTTATAATGTATCGAAACATGTAAATCTCTCCTGTTATCGTTTTTACTATTATTCTTATTGTAGTTTTTTTCTAATTCAGCGACAGCATTAGTTATCATTGACTTATTCAGCCAACTTACCTATTTATTTACGTTGTAGATCCGTTACCCCAACGCCACGTATTGCATTTGTGAAATGTTCCATTACTCATTTAGTTACACTGTTTATTTTTTAAACTTTCGTTGACGCTAAATCATCAAAGCTGTTATTATCATTCAGCGGCTATATCCCGTAAATAACCTTGGTTATAGGATGCGCTCGTCGTGTATACTACGATATGTAAATGTCAGTCAATATTCCTGGTTTGCAAGTTTTCTCAGAGTATCAGTTTGTTTAATTAGCAAATGCAGGGTCTCGTTTGTCACGCATAATAAAATAATCATTGTCTATTTCTGCTAATACGATAAATTTTATTTTGAGAATTTATCTTCGTTCGTCGAGATAATTAATAATGGTTGCTGCTTGTTGGTCGTTCATTGTAGCATTGATAACATCGGTGAAGACTGGCAACACATTTGGTTTTGCGTATAATTATGAATTTTGACCACACATGATATGCATCATCGTTGCAAAATCTTTTCTTTGCACCACGAATACTTTTAGTCAGAGTATTCGTCGCATCATATAGATAATACTTCGGTAAGTCAGACGTTCTTCTGTCAAGATCAAATCTGGATTTAGAAGGCTTGATTTTAGATAATCTCTCAAACTCCTCCATATTTTCATTGCAAAAAAGTATAAATTGAAATCGGAATATTATGTGCATATAGAATAATTAAAACAAAGAATATATGCAAGTGGTCGATAAGTTCTACGACCCCTTTTAATAAAGCCTGTATAAATGAATTGGCATTATATCATTTACAAAGCGTACATCGTGGAGGTCTAGGACGAAAACCATGTTAAGGAAGTAGTGTTGTAGTTAGAGGACCAACACATTTGTGTGTAAAATCTGGTGATAAACAAATATAGAGAACTGAAGCGATTATATGATACGCAATGACAACAACAATAATAACAATATTATAAGAAACGCAGAAGATTATACAGCAAGATTTCTACATAATAATTTATAAAATAATAGTATATCTATAATGAATCATAAAGAATTTGTGAGACATCATATCATCATAGATTAAAAAGCATCTCGTCATAGTATAATCAGACATAGCAGACTAAACAAAAACAGTCGGTGCTGTCGATAATACTGGTTATTTCAAATTAAGAGATGGAAAGAAAATATATTTGTGTCACAGATTTATATTCGAATGTTTCAACGGACCAATCTTCACAATTATTTGTTTAATTTAAGAACTATTATGCATAGAATTCTCATGTTGAAATACTTAGAGATGTAAAACAATTGTACAGACGGTCATTACATTATTAAATACAGAAACTGGTGAAAAGAACAAAATCCATCATTAAAAGCAGCTGGCAGACATTCAAATGTTTCTAAATGGGCGTTTTCACAGAGGCATAAACATAAATATAGTTTAATTATTGTGATGGGAGATAACTCTGTCAAGCTAATTTCATTCTGCAGATTAATAAGTAATTGCCTTTGTTATTGTGTTATTACTTTTGCTGTCTGAGATTATAAGTGAGAATTAATTAATGTTCTCTTAGCTGGCTGCAGTGAAAGAAACAGAAGTGGAGAAATTCGTATCTCTGTCACACGATCGAAAACATTAGATCAGAATTATCTCTAGAAATGAACAAAAAGATTATCAATATGCATTAAGACAACTAATATCAAATGAAATCACAGTCTAGTGAAAATTAAAGTAGCAGCTTTTCCGAAAGTGAAAGTATCAGCTATAAACACAATTTTTGCTGTCTTGAATTTGTCAGCAGAAACCTAAAATACTACAAATATACAATATGTTGTTCTGTTCCGAGTCAATGAACCCATAAATCTGATAATATTTTTTTATCTGATAGAAGATAATACAGGAATCCGCATAATTCAGAATCTGATATCTATCACACGTAATCATTATAATATGATATCGCCGTAGTTCATTTAACAGTTCATGTCTTAACATGAAGTCTTTATTGCAGTATTCATCAACAGTTATGTCAACTGTCAATTATTCTGCCGCTACTGAGGGCAGTGTAAATACTGTTTTGATTGCATTTTCAATTGCCTGTTTGTTTATAATAACGGATTATAACATCGTAGATAGTCCGGATTAATGGGGTCATCTACAATCAAATAATCGGGAGGTACTTAAGGTGCAAATGTATGCAGGAAATATCCTTGCTGAGTGTCATTTGCATCTTCACGATTTGCTTCATAGCTTCCATCAATTACATCGCAAAAAGGTCTGTCTGCAATTGTCGACCTTCACCATACCGATTACTGTTGTAAAGAAGAATATCTGCCAATGGGATTATTTTTCTTTCCATGCTTCAAATATTTTATGAAAATATTCATTGATGATTTATCGGAACATGAAAAGAATCACACGAATATTGGATCGCTTCTACGTATTTGTTACGGAAAAGAAATATATCACCAATTGTACCGTTCGAGTGCGTGAAAACTTCATTACTGCAATAATTCATGTATGCCCATTAGAAACAACGTTATTTATCGGACTGCCGCTTGTTTATAATGTATCGAAACATGTAAATCTCTCCTGTTATCGTTTTTACTATTATTCTTATTGTAGTTTTTTTCTAATTCAGCGACAGCATTAGTTATCATTGACTTATTCAGCCAACTTACCTATTTATTTACGTTGTAGATCCGTTACCCCAACGCCACGTATTGCATTTGTGAAATGTTCCATTACTCATTTAGTTACACTGTTTATTTTTTAAACTTTCGTTGACGCTAAATCATCAAAGCTGTTATTATCATTCAGCGGCTATATCCCGTAAATAACCTTGGTTATAGGATGCGCTCGTCGTGTATACTACGATATGTAAATGTCAGTCAATATTCCTGGTTTGCAAGTTTTCTCAGAGTATCAGTTTGTTTAATTAGCAAATGCAGGGTCTCGTTTGTCACGCATAATAAAATAATCATTGTCTATTTCTGCTAATACGATAAATTTTATTTTGAGAATTTATCTTCGTTCGTCGAGATAATTAATAATGGTTGCTGCTTGTTGGTCGTTCATTGTAGCATTGATAACATCGGTGAAGACTGGCAACACATTTGGTTTTGCGTATAATTATGAATTTTGACCACACATGATATGCATCATCGTTGCAAAATCTTTTCTTTGCACCACGAATACTTTAAATCAGAGTATTCGTCGCATCATATAGATAATACTTCGGTAAGTCAGACGTTCTTCTGTCAAGATCAAATCTGGATTTAGAAGGCTTGATTTTAGATAATCTCTCAAACTCCTCCATATTTTCATTGCAAAAAAGTATAAATTGAAATCGGAATATTATGTGCATATAGAATAATTAAAACAAAGAATATATGCAAGTGGTCGATAAGTTCTACGACCCCTTTTAATAAAGCCTGTATAAATGAATTGGCATTATATCATTTACAAAGCGTACATCGTGGAGGTCTAGGACGAAAACCATGTTAAGGAAGTAGTGTTGTAGTTAGAGGACCAACACATTTGTGTGTAAAATCTGGTGATAAACAAATATAGAGAACTGAAGCGATTATATGATACGCAATGACAACAACAATAATAACAATATTATAAGAAACGCAGAAGATTATACAGCAAGATTTCTACATAATAATTTATAAAATAATAGTATATATATAATGAATCATAAAGAATTTGTGAGACATCATATCATCATAGATTAAAAAGCATCTCGTCATAGTATAATCAGACATAGCAGACTAAACAAAAACAGTCGGTGCTGTCGATAATACTGGTTATTTCAAATTAAGAGATGGAAAGAAAATATATTTGTGTCACAGATTTATATTCGAATGTTTCAACGGACCAATCTTCACAATTATTTGTTTAATTTAAGAACTATTATGCATAGAATTCTCATGTTGAAATACTTAGAGATGTAAAACAATTGTACAGACGGTCATTACATTATTAAATACAGAAACTGGTGAAAAGAACAAAATCCATCATTAAAAGCAGCTGGCAGACATTCAAATGTTTCTAAATGGGCGTTTTCACAGAGGCATAAACATAAATATAGTTTAATTATTGTGATGGGAGATAACTCTGTCAAGCTAATTTCATTCTGCAGATTAATAAGTAATTGCCTTTGTTATTGTGTTATTACTTTTGCTGTCTGAGATTATAAGTGAGAATTAATTAATGTTCTCTTAGCTGGCTGCAGTGAAAGAAACAGAAGTGGAGAAATTCGTATCTCTGTCACACGATCGAAAACATTAGATCAGAATTATCTCTAGAAATGAACAAAAAGATTATCAATATGCATTAAGACAACTAATATCAAATGAAATCACAGTCTAGTGAAAATTAAAGTAGCAGCTTTTCCGAAAGTGAAAGTATCAGCTATAAACACAATTTTTGCTGTCTTGAATTTGTCAGCAGAAACCTAAAATACTACAAATATACAATATGTTGTTCTGTTCCGAGTCAATGAACCCATAAATCTGATAATATTTTTTTATCTGATAGAAGATAATACAGGAATCCGCATAATTCAGAATCTGATATCTATCACACGTAATCATTATAATATGATATCGCCGTAGTTCATTTAACAGTTCATGTCTTAACATGAAGTCTTTATTGCAGTATTCATCAACAGTTATGTCAACTGTCAATTATTCTGCCGCTACTGAGGGCAGTGTAAATACTGTTTTGATTGCATTTTCAATTGCCTGTTTGTTTATAATAACGGATTATAACATCGTAGATAGTCCGGATTAATGGGGTCATCTACAATCAAATAATCGGGAGGTACTTAAGGTGCAAATGTATGCAGGAAATATCCTTGCTGAGTGTCATTTGCATCTTCACGATTTGCTTCATAGCTTCCATCAATTACATCGCAAAAAGGTCTGTCTGCAATTGTCGACCTTCACCATACCGATTACTGTTGTAAAGAAGAATATCTGCCAATGGGATTATTTTTCTTTCCATGCTTCAAATATTTTATGAAAATATTCATTGATGATTTAAATTTAAATTAGTCGGCAACTTTGCTAATGCAGCTAAATAGTTATCGGCGAAAATGTGTTGATTTGGGACATGGTTAAAAGTACCTTCTGACTTAAGCACCACATGCCTTATACTTTGATGAACAATTTCAAGATAAAAAATAACCTGGTTTAAAATTTATATTTGTTGGATAATTTCTTCCTTTGTTCATGTAATATCAAAACGATACTCGCTACATAATTGACTCATTTTATATAGATTCAGTGAATATCATTAAATGTATGTTTGATATCTTTTCGATATATGGCCTTTTGGATGTTCCATTCACCCGCCATATAACATTAATGTAAGGATCTATTTCACCACCGTAGGTGTTAACTTTTATTTTTCTACAAAAGGGTGTATTTTCATAATTTGAAGTATTTCCCAATACGATCGTTTCTCTGTAATAAAAAATCCTCTCGTTTTGATCCTGGTATTGCTATATGTATTGGTGGTGGAACTTCAGGTCATCACAACACTGATCTGATCGATGATTGATATATATCTACAACATTCTCCGACTTAGTATATCTAAGGTATTCTTCAATGAACCTTTAATTCCCTTAATAGTTGTGTATGATTAATGGGTGTAATATCGTTTATACGGATTGGCGTTACTTAAATGTTCGCTTTGGAAAGAAGTGCTAGCTCCAATTGTTCATATTCGCTTGATGGATTTCAGCAGTAAATTGTAAAAAAAAAAGTAAAGCTCATAAGTTTCATTACATTTTATACATTTGGTAATTCATTCATTTCACTTTCAGAACTGGTATTGTCTATTTGGGCAAAATTAGTTTTTTCCTTTTTTAGTAGGTGCTAATGATAATGTACATGACATTAATTCAGGCTGCTTTTTTAACAAAAGGAAGCAGTCATTTTTGTTAGGAGTATGCTTGTATCATGTTCAATTTACATAAGTACAATATCTAAAGCATTGTCAGCCAAATTACATCAATGTAGCACAGAGGTATTCCATGAGAGACAAGGAAGAAGATTTCATAAACGGACAAAGAATTTTATTCCTAAACTGTTTTAAAAAATTCGCCGACTGAATTTTGCCTTGGTTTTTTTATTTATTTTTTTCTCATTATTTTTTAACTTCACTGAAGTATGGCCTGAAAAAAAATAGCCTCGTAATTTATGAATCCGCGTGGATGATCATTTTAAGATTGATTAGTGTGTTGGTTCATCTTTTAGTGACTGTAAAAAAAAACTTATCAAACTGAAGACAAACAAAATGTTCATGTAATAATGACACCAAAAGCACACATTCGTTTGAAAAATGTAAATAGGGCATTATAACATGGTCCAAACGTCTATGACTGCATGCAAAATAGCATTCCGAATCTCCATTTGCATACAGCCAGTCATTATACAGCAACTAGTTCCCAAAGAACATCACATAAACTGGCCCTTGGTTTGTATATTGGTTTTGCAAGCAGCCTCCATTCGACTTTATAGTCCAAGCACCAAAATAGAAATACTCAAAATTAAACTGCAACATTAATTTCGATCTGTTAATTATTTGTACCATTTGCAACATTAATTTCGATCTGTTAATTATTTGTACCGTTTGCAACATTAATTTCGATCTGTTAATTACTTGTACCGTTATTTCTTGAGGTCAGAATGTAGGCATAATGCTTTCTTGTCCCAGCGACTGTACAACATTAGATATTTACAAACGAGTTATTCCCAGCGACTGTACAACATTAGATATTTACAAATGAGTTATTCCCAGCGATTGTACAACATTAGATATTTACAAACGAGTTATTCCCAGCGACTGCATAACATTAGATATTTACAAATGAGTTATTGTTCATTTGACTCTGAATATAGTTTATAGTTTACTTGATATAATTAATAGAGTTTGCTTAATATAATTAATACAGTTTACTTAGTACAATTCATATAGCTTACTTAATATAATAATATACTTTACTTAATATAATTAATATACTTTACTTAATATAATTAATATACTTTACTTAATATAATAATAGAGTTTACTTATATAATAATAGAGTTTACTTAATATAATTAATAGAGTTTAATTAATAGTATTAATATAGTTTACTTAATATAATTAATACTTTACTTAATATAATTAATATACTTTACTTAATATAATTAATATAGTTTACTTAATATAATTAATAGAGTTTACCTAATATAATTAATAGAGTTTACTTAATACAATTAATATTGCAATATAGTATATTGTTTACTAGATATTGCAATATAGTCTATCGTTAACTGGTTATTGAAATAAAGTCTATCGTTAACTAGATATTGCACAAACGTATATCGTTAACTAGATGATGCAATTTTGTCTATAGTTTAAAACATATTGCGATTGATTATATTGTTGTTGTTGTTGTTGTAGGGTTTAACGCCATTTATCAGCACAAGATAGGCTATACATGGCGACCGGTATTAATGGTGGGGGAAGAACCCGGAAAACCCCAGAAAGAACTACCGATCCACGAGAAGCTACTCGCAAGCTTTCTCACATACCCACATTAGCCGAATCCGAGACACAAACCCACGCAGACAGAGGTGAGATGTCAGTGATCCGTAACGGAGAGCGCTTTAGACCACTCGGTCACTCGGGGCCCCTCCATATATATGGCAATAATGTCTATCGTTAACTAGATATTGCAATATATCCTATAGTTAACTAGATATTGGAATATGGTCAATAGTTTACTAAATATAGCAATATGGTCCATAATTTATGGATATTCAAGGTAATGTATAGCATACTAAATATCACAAATTGTATACCAAAGATGATATTATTTTCAGAGAAGGAATTAATTGTAAGAGCCTGCACATACAAGCGCCACATGTCAAAATCACTAGAAATTAAATCAGTTTGTGGTTGATATCAATTTGTAGTTGATAGACGCTATACACGTTTGCTTTAAAGATATCAGGATATATTTCACAAGTGAAGTAGAACCATTATCTTGTCGTCGAGAGTGGTAAAAACATAACAATGGAAAATGTTTCCACTTTTCGAATCTATTCGCGGAATGATTTAGTGAACATTGTTCGCGCATGAGTGATGCAGAACGATTAGTTGTCTCATCAAACAGACTTCAAAGCGAGATAACTCTCTCCTACTGATACATTTTAATACTTCTTTATAACATTAACAAATGCGGGGTGGGGTTGGGATGAGCAGCTCTTGCTTACTATAGAGTAAGAATGTATTCTGAACACGTAGTATGATGTTGTTTTGAAAATATAATGCAAGAATCAACTCAAAAAGTCCATATGAAGTGGCCAAATAACATATAGACCTATGTATTTTAATGGACAGCAACATATCTAAAATGTACGTTCATGTATATTTAAAACAATGTATGTATGCGATAGAAAATGCACGTTTATATATAAAAAAGCATAAGTTACCAATCATTTAATTTTAAAAAGGACAACTAGACAATTGTATGTTGCAAATAATATTCTCTATAAGAACTGTAGAAAAAGGTACCATATTATATCCAGTGATTTGGCTGTCTTAAAGTGAAATCAAAAAACAAGAAACATGAAAAAGAAAAGGTACATCCCAGGCTCAGAATCTCTGAAAAAATGGTAGTTAATGATAATAACTCAAAACAAAAAAGGCATTCCAAATTGTAAAGGATCTCACCAGAAAGAAGCAACCAAGACTCAGTACCATTCAAGATGAAAATGGAAAATGCTTCACAGAAGCAGGTGACATTGCAGAAAGATGGACTGAGTATTGTAAAGAACTCTATAACCATCCGTCCTCAGGAGACCCAGAAGTGCTCGAAGTTCCAAACTCCACAAATAATGATGATTTTCCCATTCTCAAAGAATAGGTGGAGTCAGCAATAAGAGCAATGAAGAATGGAAAGGCAGCTGGAGTAGACAACATCCCAGCTGAACTTATCAAGAATGGTAGGGAATCAGTGATAGAACTACTAACAAAAATCTGCAACAAGATCTGGCAGACAGGTGAATGGCCAACATATTGGACCCAGTCAATAATCATAACAGGCAATCACCAGCTGTGCCAAAATTATAGAACTATCAGTTTGATCAGCCATGCTAGTAAAGTGATGCTGAAGATCATCTTGAACAGACTGAACCCACAAGCAGAAGAAATAATCGCTGAAAAACAGGCAGTGTTCCATAGTGGAAGAAGCACAACAGAACAAATTTTCAATCTTAGGGTTCTGTGTGAAAAGTACGCACAACATCAACAAGATAACTATCATGTGTTCATAGATTTCAAAAAGGCTTTTGATAGAGTGTGGCATGAGGCATTGTGAGCCACAATGAAGAAGTACAACATGGGTCAAAAGTTGACCAACACCATCAAACAGCTGTACGCCAAGGCTACCAGTGCAGTAATTGCTCAAGGTTCTGTGGGAGATTGGTTCAAGACTACAGTTGGAGTACGGCAAGGCTGACTCCTGTCACCCACGCTTTTCAAAATCTTCTTAGAGCACATCATGAGCGAAGCCCTGGAAAACCACTGTTGGACAGTCAGCATTGTAGTGCATACATCACCAACCTCCGCGTTGCAGACGAGACGACATTGATGGGCTGGCAGGCAGTGAAGATGAGCTTGCCACCGTAGTGAAGAACCTGGATAAAACATCCAGATTTGACATGGAGATAAGTGCCAAGAAGACAAAGATGATGACAAACAGTGGCAAACCAATCTCAACCAAGATTAAAGACAAAGGACAGGAACTGTAAGCAGTGGGCCAATTCAAATATCTTGGTTCCATAATCACGGAAGAGGGATCAAGAGCAGAAATTTTGTCACGAGCAGCACAAATAACGGCAGCTATCTGAAAGCTAAGACCCATCTGGAGAGACAAGAACATCTGTCTGAAAACTAAAATCAGACTATTGGGAGCACTAGTCATCTCAATCTTTTTGTATTCATGTGAGGCTTGGATCCTGACAGCAAAATTACAGCGAAGGATTCAGGCACTTGAAACGAGTTGCTACAGAGCCATCCTTGGCATCTCTTACATGGACCACATCACAAATGAAGAAGTGCGCAACACCATCAGGCACAAAGTAGGTCATTATGAAGACCTCCTCACCATTGTCAAAAAGAGACAGCTGAAATGGTATGGCCATGTCACTAGAGCCGACAGTCTATCCACAACAGTACTGCAGGGTAGTGTCCAAGGTGGTAGAATGAGAGGTAGACAGTGAAAAAAGTGGAGTGACAACATCACAGAATGTACCAGGAAAGGTTTTGCAGAGACACAGGCATTGGCACATGATCGAGTCAAGCTGAGGGAACTGGTCAGATGTTCAGCAGCACAGTGCCTCAACGACCAAACTAGGTCAAGAGACTGATGATGATGATGATGATGATGATGATGATGATGATGATGATGATGATGTCAACTATACTGTAACACTCAATGGAGCCTAAAATATAAACGGGTCATGTTAGTTCAGTCACATAGAGTTTACTTGATTCTTGTTCAAAAGAGCTTCTTAAAGGTGAACATTTCGTGTTTGCAGTTTGTTTGAATACATTTCTGACGGCACTTCAACACTGATTTTATAAATGTGAACTACAGTGTATTTCATTCGTAAACATCTGTCCATCCAGAGACAGAGAGGTGGTATTACATAAAACATGGAAACATGTTAGAATAATCTGCATTGCGGCAAATATATATAAAAATTAAATGGGAACATAAAGAAATCGGAAAAGTGATATCGCCAATGTCTATATCAGTTGTCTCCTACTGCTACGATTTAATATTTCTTTATAACAATAACAAATTCCTGGTGGGTTGAGGTGAGCAGTTCTTGCGTACTATAGAGGAAGAATGCATTCTGAAACCAAACACGTAGCACGATGTCGTTTGGAAAATATCACACAAAAATCAACTCATTGGAGAGTCAGGGTTCCACACTATATATCAATCTATCTATCTATCCCTCCATCCCTCCATCCATCCATCTATCTATCTCACTCTCTCTCTCTCTCTCTCTCTCTCTCTCTCTATATATATATATATATATATATATATATATATATATATATATATATATACAATATGCACACGTACATACTTATATACATACAAACATATAAATGGCCTTATAAATCACATTTGTTTCCAATTGTTCCTTATTTTATTGTTTGTTTGATCTGGATCTTTGTTTTGATTCTTTGTTTGGTTGTTCGGAACTATTTTGGTTCTTTCTTGTTAAGGGTGCCGGTTTTGCTTTGGGTTTTCTCACAGCAATATTTATTTTCATGCTGCATTAATTTGTTAACATGACACGAGTACTTTGCCTTCCTCTTCATGTTACCTAACATAACATCAATGTAAGCTTTCAATTGTTTTACACATGATTCTGTGAGAATATATCGCCAGATGTAGACCCAGTAGACGGAAATGTTCTCTTTTTAATTTATATGGGTTCCCGCAGACGAGTATATGCAAACAAAAGTCTAATTGGCATGACCAAATGTTACTACAAGAAATATTAATGAAGAAGAGAAAAATTATTATTAATGTTGTCAACGCCTATTTACAGCATGACGTGTATATGTTTGTAAATTAGTGACTTGTATAAAGGTTAGCGTGAGTCTTGGACATGTTTGTATCTTTGTTTTCATTAAATAGTATTAAAACAAGTCTAACCATTCCTGTCCTGATTGGTCAATGTGCAAACATTATTTCACTGAGGATGTTAGTCGACTGAAACAGCCGTTTTGGAAGATATTTGCACACACTGACACGTAGTATAATGAATCTAACACTATGGTTCGGTACATGCTTTGCTTTATTGAAAAACGACAAAATGACATGTTCAACCCTTTGAGTTCTGTAATTAAAAAATAAGTGGTACAGCTACGGAATGAAATCTGCTGGAACCTCTTCTGATAGCTTTTGATTATATTTTAAATTTTAAAATATAATGCGTCGTTTGTAAAGGTATATTATCACAAGAAAGACTAGTTAATACAAATGCAATGTGATTAAGTGCCTTACTCAGAAATATATAAAAGCTGACCACCCTGGTCAGTAAGGACACTATTTGAGCCCGAAGTTATTGGTTGTTGGTGCAGCATGCCAACCAACGAGCTACACAGCCCCTAATACATACTAAACCAATATAATTATAAGATTGTTTTTCTCTACACAAGTACGCATGTGTGTGTATGTGTGTGAGTGTCTGTGAGAGAGGAACTTTACATTTTTCCATCTGGTGTGTGTGTGTGTGTGTGTGTGTTTGCAAAAACTTTCCAAAATGTTTTATTTCTGAATAGATTATATCTATCTTGAATCAGATGTCTACTTACAAACATAAAACATTCAAAAGCAGAATTGTTGGTAACATTTATTTCTACGTCCAGATACATGCGATGTATGAGGTCATAACTACCATTTTTATTTTGTATAGTACTGATAAATTGTATAAAATATATATTACAACAGTTTTAACAGTTATATATTCAATTATATGTCCATTCCTTGTTATGCCTGCATTCCTGATTTTAATACTTTCCTGAAAAATAAAATATAAGATGTTGCATTAAAATACAAGAGTCGTATGCTTTACGCATGAGTGATAGAATCAAATAGATCATACGGCTGTCATGTTACAAAATATGATCGGATTACATGTAGAGCAAATTTTTAAAAATGGCGATCTTACAAAATGAACAGGTAAAGTACGTTGAGACATCGAATATGATTGAAGGAATTTACGAAACCAGATGTTTTGATATAGAAGTAATTAACTTGAGATTCAATTTAAAATTTAATTTTCTGTATAACTATAAACTATAAGTACATCGGCAAAACATGAGAATGGTTATTCTGACTTACATTACTTTATTAATGTACTTATTATTACCTTTGCCAGGACCTGTTCCACCCATCGTTGGCATTCCACGACCTCCGCCTATTGTGGGCATTTCACCCGGTGCACCCATCATCATTGGCATTTCACGACCAATCATTGGAATACCACCTCCCATCATTGGCATACCTCCTCCCATCATTGGCATCTCTGGCATACCTCCCATCATTGACATTTCTGTCATACCTCCTCCCATCATTGGCATCTTCATGCCTCCCATTCCTCCCATCATTACTGGCATCATCAAACCACCCATATCGCCCATTCCGCCCATTCCTCCTCTCATGGTTGACATCATGGGCATCATCTCACCACCCATCGTCATTGGCATTACGCCCATTCCTCCACCACCCATCATTTGCATTGGCATACCACTGCCCATAGCACCGCCCATACCTCCTATGTTATGAATATTCGTTGATTATAATAAAAAGTTAAAAGCTTTTGAAAGAATGCGAAACAATGTAGATCTGAAATAAATATCACGATCTTACAAGAAATTAATAGTTGCCAGTTTTTCAATCTGTTTGTTTGTTTGTTTGTCTCTCTGCCTGTATGTATGTATGTATGTATGTATGTATGTATGTATGTATGTATGTATGTATGTATGTATGTATGTTCGTTATTTCTTTCTTCAACATAAATAGAAACTGCTTTGCGTTCTTTTTCTGATTTTTTCAACTAAATGTTAATGAAAAAGACAGCTCTATAGCTATAGTTTTAATCTAAAGAGTTTGACTTTACGCACCTCTCTTAGCGTATCGTTTGGCCCCTGCAAAAAACAAAACATTTAACAGTAATAAACTTCTGGGTTATATATTGTGACCGTATAATTTGTGTAAATATATATTTATAATTCCACTACGAATTTTTCCATAAAATTCTTGCTTTGTAAAATTTATTCAAGAGGATTAAAACAACCAATGAAATCAACACTAGTATACATTCTTAAACCCATATTATTTTTCCTTAAATACAAGACATCTAAACAGATTATCAAAAAATAAGTGAAAACAAATCTCAATAATCAATGCAATAGTGTGATAGGTCCGTATTCGAGGAAAGATGTTTATCTCCTTTATTTGTATGTATTAGACATACTAATTGCATAAACCAAGATTCTGCGATAAAGTCATTATCCACATGGAGAATATGAAAAATGATGTCCTTATCAGGTAGAAAAATAGTCACATTCAAGATTATAACTTAGGACGATAGGATCTTTTGAAACAATTAACAATGAACTGACAAAAGATTATAGACATTAACGATGCACCACATCGAGGCAAACAATTTTCAAAAGTTTACTTACGTTTACCGTACTTCGTTCCTCCGCCCATACCTCCCATCATTGGCATACCGCCCATACCTCCCATCATTGGAATACCGCCCATACCTCCTATCATTGGCATTCCGACCATTCCTTTCATCATTGGCATGTCTCCGCCCGTTCCTCCCATCATTGGCATTCCAGACATTCCTCCCATCAATGGCATACCGCCCATACCTCCCATCATTGGCATACTGCCCATTCCTCTAATCATTGGCATTCCACCCATTCCTCCCATCATTGGCATTCCATTTTTTCCACCAATCCTACTCGGCATGCCACCTTCCATCATCATCGGCGTACCACCTCCCATCATCATAGGCATTCCGCCGCCCATTCCACCCATCACTGGCATACCACCGCCCATCATACCTCCGCCGCCCATCATGGATGGCATGCCTCCACCCATGCCTTTGCCTTTTTTAATAATAATAATAATAATAATAATAATAATAATAATAATAACAACTTTACGAATTAAACAAAAAACTGAAGATGTTGAAGATCAAGGAAGAGAAAACAATGTTATAAATTAATGAAATTATGCTGATGAAATGAAAAAGATGATGAAAATTATGAAGTTGATAAAGATGACAAACACAATACCAATTATTGCATCATAGATGATTAGGTCAAAACCTAATCATTACTCGGACATTGTACTGATTTATATGTCAGAATCCTAAACCAAAAAGATCTCCGAATAATTTTAATAAACCACAGAAAGTTGCGGAAAGAATGTTATTTAAAAAGAAAATTCTATAAAGCGAAATTAATCGATTATATTTGCTGCCACTGATATTGTAGTAGTGAATAAATACTGATTAACGCACCTTTCGAACGAAAATACATCAATTTCTGAATAGTGCATTAAACAGATAGCATAATACCACCTTTCCGTTTTTATTTTACTGAGTATTATGTTAAGTGCCATATTGTTTTCCAAACATGTTTAACATGCAGTTTATGTTAGTACTAAATACATTATTTACTATTAAAAACCTCATATTTTAAACTTCGCAAAATAATCAGATGGCTAAAATAAAAAAGACTATTAGTGACCTCATTTTGGACCTTCACATAAAAATGAGATTGCAACAATAAACAAGACCCGGAAGGATTCACCCATATATCCTTAGATGTAAAAGTCCTAAAGTGACTAGATCTATGAGTGCAATGAAGCGTTTTACTTTTGTTACGATAGCGGAACTCACCGTATAATTGTATAGCAATTTTCTTGCAAATCCTTTATGATTAATAATTTAATATTTTCTCGATGAGAGGACCAATATATATTCTGACAAATGTGAGGCTGACAGATATGTTATGACGATTGTTATCAATGAGCGTTACATATAAGTTGTTTCATTGCCCTCAAATTTCAGCAAGATTGCACTGTCATACCCATTTGTCCCTATCTCGATCTTATCGACATTAACTCGATGGAAAGTTACCTAACTAAAACATATGGTGGTAGAGGTGACAGCTATCTCATAAAGGGATACATTTTTTGGCCTCTAGCCTAAGATGCATCAGAATATCCGAGACCAAATGTACACAAATAGTAATTATATTAATGTTCTTCAATATTTTATGGTCAAGTTTTATTCATCAATGTATAGCTGTAGGTGATATACCATATGTAAAGGTATTTAAGTTCGTTCTTAACGTTAAAAAACCGTAACTCAAACTGAGATTGAGAATGTATTTTATTGTTTCGTTATAACAATTAGTTTATTTTACTTGTTAAGATAATGTTCAGCCGACAGGATACAATAATAAACTATTTGTCATTTTTCCATATTGTAGTTATGCCTTAATTCTTCAAAAACTGCGATTTCTTACAATTTGAGGAATTACATGCGCTTTTTCTGAGGAATGTATAGGCATAACATATATATATATATATATATATATATATATATATATATATATATATATATATATATATATATATATATATATATATATATATATGATAAAATGTGACTTTTCACACTGATAGAAAGTAATAATGTCTAAAGTAATTTATCCATGATAATCAAAAGCGGAGGATGCATTTTGACAAATTTCGAAAACCCAATACCTGCATTTTGTTTATTACTGCAAAATTCTTATTGTGACAGCGTCAAGTGGCCAAGGCAAAAATCAGTCTTTACTATGTGCTTCTTAAAAGTTCTATTTTGACTGCAAAGTAATCTGCGTGCGTCATTTATTTTGTTCTAATGAACTTAATATTCATGATATAAAGACTATTATGAATGAAATGATTGCAGAAATACACATACATATAAATGCATCATTCCCATAATATAGCGAGAAATTACGTATAACTTGTTCTATGACAAAAGCAATATTTGATCTTTATTCCTACCGTTTTCCCAAATGTATGGAACTAAAGAAAAAATAGATATGCACGATTTAAATTGAAGAAGCCTGTATGTTTCATGTAGAATGTGCAAGAATATATTCACCGAACGATTACCGCAAAACTGTGCAAGTGACAGGTGTCCTTATCTAAAGAAAACTAATTTTCACATAAACCCTTCTCTGATGATTCTGATCTTTAACAATATAATTAAAACGTGCAAATACGTTCAATGGGAAGTGTGGAAAATTATCAGAAACCTGAATTTAGCAAATGAACAAAGAAGCAAAAGTATTTAGAAAGGAGGGAAATTAAATATGGATCATCTATCCTAATTAGAGTCGTGATTGAAGAGTCACTTATCTCTCACCTCCGTATGCCCAGGTACTTGCCACAAACGCGAGACATAGGGAAGAAAATAACGGATTCATGGTGTCGGTAGTTCTGTGCAAAAGAATATAAATATAATGCATAGTTTGAATTCAAATTTCAAGATAACGTTTGGAAAGAAAGTAAAGAAACCTCGAAAAAAGCGTGCATTTCAAAGAAAATAAATAAATAATAGGGGGAGATCAAATGATATCTTCTATATCTGATTCAGCCAAATATGTACGGTAGTACACATTGTCATAAAAAAAAATAATTTTTAGATATTACGACTTTATTGGAATAAAAAATAGGAAATATAATATCGCGAGTAATTTTTGGGTAATTTTTTGGCATACACACACACACACACACATATATATATATATATATATATATATATATATATATATATATATATATATATATATATATATATATATATATATATAAGGTTGAGCGACTAATTACTCACTTACAATGACTATTATCTTGATAGTTCTGATGATATTTATACTTTACTTTACCATAAGAAGGGAAACAAGAAGAACAAAACTATTACAGTAATTGATGAAATGGACAGTTTGCATATACTAGCATTATTTTAATGTAACAGGTGTGTTTTGGCATGCTCACCTTAATAGACGTGGAGATGGAGTGAGGTCCGTCTGAATGGCTGGCCTGGACATTTCTTCAACTAAAGCGGCATTTTATAATAAAACTGAACGGAAGTATAGGTGTGAACATACTGTCAAAGAGTAAACATGGGTCGGCTATGTCATGGTCATGTTCGTCCACTGCTGAACGTTTAATGGACAACATCAAAGGTGGTCTAACGTGTTTGCAAGTTTATGGAGCACGTTCTACCTATGTATGTATGTATGTATGTATGTATGTATGTATGTATGTATGTATGTATGTATGTATGTATGTATGTATGTATGTATGTATGTATGTATATATGCATTTATGTGTGTGCGTATATATTGTTACGTGCTTAGGCTCGAATAAGCAGCAACACAGGAAGAGTGAAAACTAACAAGCTTGTATAACTTGAACAATGAATTTATTAAGTACAATTATTTTCATAAAGTAAATAAACTTACGGTTTTAGAGAATCAAATCCAACATTAATCCAATAAAGAATTCACAAAATAATCCACTAATGGATTGCAAAAGTCCTGATAAATAAATGTTCTAATAGTTCCAGGTTCGAATCTTGACGATGTAATCCAAAATGGCTGACAATATCACGTGATGCAGTTCTTGTATTTAATATAATCCAACTAAAAATCATAAACACGCGTCCTTTTCCAGATAAATGGAATAATTCCTCTTGCTACAACGAAATGACACAATGTCCAGTACAAGGTAATTAAAATTATAACTCAAACCGAAAATACAACTGATAACTTTAAAAGCCCAGATTCTACTGAATCTCTCTCAAAGTAAAATGATTTAAATACCCGTTTTCTAATGTAAACAAGGGATCACGTGATTTTCTGGAAAGTCAAAGAAAGAAGCTACCTTCAACAAGTCACGTAATAATAAAATGATCCAGAAGAAAATCAGCCACTAATAAAAAGATGTTTTTGGATCTAAACAATCATTTCCAAGGCTTGTTTACACTCTCTAAAGAAGGGTCAGAAATGAGGTCAACAAGCCAGGTCAACCTGTGTTTACAGCGAGAGTCTAGGTCAGTCTGAACCTTCCAGAATAATTTCCCAATTAATGAATATTAAACCCTAAATGACAAATTTGGATTTGACAAAATAAACAATTTAAATCCAATAGCCGTAACAATATATATATATATATATATATATATATATATATATACATATATATATATATATATATATATATATATATATATATATATATATATATATATATATATATATATATATATATATATATATTTGAATTCTGTCTGATAAATCGAAACCGGGTCACTCATTCTACGTGTTGGTATTGTTGCATAAGTCAAAATTTATAATATCAAAATACAGAGTTATATTCATTTACACGTACAGAGTGCCAGCCGTGAGATTACCTCCAGTTCTCAGGTCGCGGTTTTGACCATATGTCTGGGACTTTAAGCCCAAAATTCTTACTACAAAGTAACAATACATATTAGAACTAAAACAATATCATGAAATACAAGACTTTGTTTCGTCCTTGCCGCTGGTAAGTTCATTGTATATCAACGTCAATATTCTGTCGTCGCGAATCTGCTGGTCGATAACATAAGGGTACAGACAATTCTGAAAATTTCTCTCGTAATAATTTCTGCTGAAGTGCAACATGAACTTTCTACTTGCAACTATCAAATCATTTGGTCTTTTCCTATCACAAAAATGATTCATAGGAGTTTCTGAAATTATCTAACGCACTAGTTAACACTGAATTTTATTCGGTTGTAGTCTCAATAATTTCTTAAACCCTCTTTATTCTGAATCAAGCACTCTACGAGCATCAGTTATCTCATCATAATAATCATAAACGGTCTTAACCATTCGTGCAGAGACATTCCAACTGAAGGTGTTAGTTACCCATGATCGCCACACATGACCACAGCTGTATTCTTCAACAATAACCAGTCGAAAAATATTTTAACGTTTCTAGCGACACTTTTCATACTTCATCACAAATGATGATCCTTGGAATATATTTTTCGCCCATTCGATCAAGACCTCATGCGTCTCCGTTCCATCAGAAGACGCTTTGATAGTACAAGCTGGCTTGATTCTCTTACAAGTTTTTTGGTTCGTGATAAAACAACCATATCAACTGAACTCTGCCGAAATAACTCAATAACATAATAGTTATGTAACATGTCTGTTTTTATTCTCCATTCGCTCCAACCAGTGCTTATTTAAACTTGAGTCATCAATTCTGAAAATTCTTTTCGATATAGAAGGAATCCATAGCATCTCTGACCGCAGTGTCAGGAAATCTCTTCACCACGATAATACATTTATCGAAACATACGCGTTCATTGTAACTCTCAATTGAGCAACCTGCAGTGATTCGATGTGACCAACAATTGTATCTAATCGTGTTATGTTAGGCAAGTAAACCTTTTCTCGACTAATAAAATCGAGTTAAACATGGTCTATAATTATTCTTGAAATGTCGTTTATGACCATATTGTCCTCATTGGGTAAATTTACATTATTCTTCTACCAAGATCTTTTGCGCGTGTTTGTTCTTCAGATTATATCTATTGTTGTGGCAACCAAACTTCAGTTTGCTTCCTATCCGATACAATTTCTTCCCTTGCAAGCACGATAATTATATTTTTGAACTGAGTAAATCTTTTAATAAAACTATAGGAGCCAACTTCTTTACTGAAACGTGTCTACTAAACCAGCCATAACAAATCGGATGAAGAACTTTAGAAAACTCAAATGACCCTATAAAGCTAATCCATTAAGTTCAAAATCCAGTAAAGGTCAATTTAATGATACTCTGTACATCTCGTGTGTGGGATGTCTAAATCGATTAAAGTATCCCCATTTCCAAGACATCTTCCTTGATGACACGCTGCTATATCAACCGAGATAACGTCGTTATGATTGTAAAACGTGTTCCCCAATCCGCAGTGTCCATATTCACATCGTTATAGTTGTACGTCTTCAAGACGTTCAAGTTATATTGGATCAACGAAATCGTTTCTCTTGCAAACGAACAGCAGCTAACGAAACGGTGAATTAATTATTCAGTAATTGTTAAATATTATCAGAGCAAGATTTTTTTATTTTCTCGTAGAGATTCTTAATGATAAATGTCTCCGCTAGGTTGTACAATTGATCATAGTTTTCATTATCGGAACATGAAAAGAATCACACGAATATTGGATCGCTTCTGCGTATTTGTTACGGAAAAGAAATATATCACCAATTGTACCGTTCGAGTGCGTGAAAACTTCATTACTGCAATAATTCATGTATGCCCATTAGAAACAACGTTATTTATCGGACTGCCGATTGTTTATAATGTATCGAAACATGTAAATCTCTCCTGTTATCGTTTTTACTATTATTCTTATTGTAGTTTTTTTTTCTAATTCAGCGACAGCATTAGTTATCATTGACTTATTCAGCCAACTTACCTATTTATTTACGTTGTAGATCCGTTACCCCAACGCCACGTATCGCATTTGTGAAATGTTCCATTACTCATTTAGTTACACAGTTTATTTTTTAAACTTTCGTTGGCGCTAAATCATCAAAGCTGTTATTATCATTCAGCGGCTATATCCCGTAAATAACCGTGGTTATAGGATGCGCTCGTTGTGTATACTACGATATGTAAATGTCAGTCAATATTCCTGGTTTGCAAGTTTTCTCAGAGTATCAGTTTGTTTAATTAGCAAATGCAGGGTCTCGTTTGTCACGCATAATAAAATAATCATTGTCTATTTCTGCTAATACGATAAATTTTATTTTGAGAATTTATCTTCGTTCGTCGAGATAATTAATAATGGTTGCTGCTTGTTGGTCGTTCATTGTAGCATTGATAACATCGGTGAAGACTGGCAACACATTTGGTTTTGCGTATAATTATGAATTTTGACCACACATGATATGCATCATCGTTGCAAAATCTTTTCTTTGCACCACGAATACTTTTAATCAGAGTATTCGTCGGATCATATAGATAATACTTCGGTAAGTCAGACGTTCTTCTGTCAAGATCAAATCTGGATTTAGAAGGTTTGAATTTAGATAATCTCTCAAACTCCTCCATATTTTAATTGCAAAAAAGTATAAATTGAAATCGGAATATTATGTGCATATAGAATAATTAAAACAAAGAATATATGCAAGTGGTCGATAAGTTCTACGACCCCTTTTAATAAAGCCTGTGTAAATGAATTGGCATTATATCATTTACAAAGCGTACATCGTGGAGGTCTAGGACGAAAACCATGTTAAGGAAGTTGTGTTGAAGTCAGAGGACCAACACATTTGTGTGTAAAATTTAGTGATAAACAAATATAGAGAACTGAAGCGATAATATGATACACAATGACAACAACAATAATAACAATATTATAAGAAACGCAGAAGATTATACAGTAACATTTCTACATAATAATTTATAAAATAATAGTATATCTATAATGAATCATAAAGAATTTGTGAGACATCATATCATCATAGATTAAAAGCATCTCGTCATAGTATAATCAGACATAGCAGACTAAACAAAAACAGTCGGTGCTGTCGATAATATTTCAAATTAAGAGATGGAAAGAAAATATATTTGTGTCACAGATTTATATTCGAATGTTTCAACGGACCAATCTTCACAATTATTTGTTTAATTTAAGAACTATTATGCATAGAATTCTCATGTTGAAATACTTAGAGATGTAAAACAATTGTACAGACGGTCATTACATTATTAAATACAGAAACTGGTGAAAAGAACAAAATCCATCATTAAAAGCAGCTGGCAGACATTCAAATGTTTCTAAATGGGCGTTTTCACAGAGGCATAAACATAAATATAGTTTAATTGTTATGATGGGAGATAACTCTGTCAAGCTAATTTCATTCTGCAGATTAATAAGTAATTGCCTTTGTTATTGTGTTATTACTTTTGCTGTCTGAGATTATAAGTGAGAATTAATTAATGTTCTCTTAGCTGGCTGCAGTGAAAGAAACAGAAGTGGAGAAATTCGTATCTCTGTCACACGATCGAAAACATTAGATCAGAATTATCTCTAGAAATAAACAAAAAGATTATCAATATGCATTAAGACAACTAATATCAAATGAAATCACAGTCTAGTGAAAATTAAAGTAGCAGCTTTTCCGAAAGTGAAAGTATCAGCTATAAACACAATTTTTGCTGTCTTGAATTTGTCAGCAGAAACCTAAAATACTACAAATATACGATATGTTGTTCTGTTCCGAGTCAATGAACCCATCAATCTGATAATATTTTTTTATCTGATAGAAGATAATACAGGAATCCTCATAATTCAGAATCTGATATCTATCACACGTAATCATTATAATATGATATCGCCGTAGTTCATTTAACAGTTCATGTCTTAACATGAAGTCTTTATTGCAGTATTCATCAACAGTTATGTCAACTGTCAATTATTCTGCCGCTACTGAGGGCAGTGTAAATACTGTTTTGATTGATATTGCCTGTTTGTTTATAATAACGGATTATAACATCGTAGATAGTCCGGATTAATGGGGTCATGTACAATCAAATAATCGGGAGGTACTTAAGGTGCAAATGTATGCAGGAAATATCCTTGCTGAGTGTCATTTGCATCTTCACGATTTGCTTCATAGCTTCCATCAATTACATCGCAAACAGGTCTGACTGCAATTGTCGACCTTCACCATACCGATTACTGTTGTAAAGAAGAATATCTGCCAATGGGATTATTTTTCTTTCCATGCTTCAAATATTTTATGAAAATATTCATTGATGATTTAAATTTAAATTAGTCGGCAACTTTGCTAATGCAGCTGAATAGTTATCGGCGAAAATGTGTTGATTTGGGACATGGTTAAAAGTACCTTCTGACTTAAGCACCACATGCCTTATACTTTGATGAACAATTTCAAGATAAAAAATAACATGGTTTAAAATTTATATTTGTTGGATAATTTCTTCCTTTGTTCATGTAATATCAAAACGATACTCGCTACATAATTGACTCATTTTATATAGATTCAGTGAATATCATTAAATGTATGTTTGATATCTTTTCGATATATGGCCTTTTGGATGTTCCATT
Organism: Unio pictorum; assembly: GCA_030141615.1. NCBI lineage: Eukaryota > Metazoa > Mollusca > Bivalvia > Unionida > Unionidae > Unio > Unio pictorum. Next base: position 1,344,984 of record JARLTB010000248.1, on the reverse strand, counting down.
CACCCGCCATATAACATTAATGTAAGGATCTATTTCACCACCGTAGGTGTTAACTTTTATTTTTCTACAAAAGGGTGTATTTTCATAATTTGAAGTATTTCCCAAACGATCGTTTCTCTGTAATAAAAAATCCTCTCGTTTTGATCCTGGTATTGCTATATGTATTGGTGGTGGAACTTCAGGTCATCACAACACTGATCTGATCGATGATTGATATATATCTACAACATTTTCCGACTTAGTATATCTAAGGTATTCTTCAATGAACCTTTAATTCCCTTAATAGTTGTGTATGATTAATGGGTGTAATATCGTTTATACGGATTGGCCTTACTTAGATGTTCGCTTTGGAAAGAAGTGCTAGCTCCAATTGTTCATATTCGCTTGATGGATTTCAGCAGTAAATTGTAAAACAAAAATATAGCTCATAAGTTTCATTACATTTTATACATTTGGTAATTCATTCATTTCACTTTCAGAACTGGTATTGTCTATTTGGGCAAAATTAGTTTTTTCCTTTTTTAGTAGGTGCTAATGATAATGTACATGACATTAATTCAGGCTGCTTTTTTAACAAAAGGAAGCAGTCATTTTTGTTAGGAGTATGCTTGTATCATGTTCAAGTTACATAAGTACAATATCTAAAGCATTGTCAGCTAAATTACATTAATGTAGCATAGAGGTATTCCATGAGAGACAAGGAAGAAGATTTCATAAACGGACAAAGTATTTTATTCCTAAACTGTTTTAAAAAATTCGCCGACTGAATTTTGCCTTGGTTTTTTTATTTATTTTTTTCTCATTATTTTTTAACTTCACTGAAGTATGGCCTGAAACAAAATAGCCTCGTAATTTATGAATCCGCGTGGATGACCATTTTAAGATTGATTAGTGTGTTGGTTCATCTTTAGTGACTGTAAAAAAAAAACTTATCAAACTGAAGACAAACAAAATGTTCATGTAATAATGACACCAAAAGCACACATTCGTTTGAAAAGTGTAAATAGGGCATTATAACATGGTCCAAACGTCTATGACTGCATGCAAAATAGAATTCCGAATTTTCATTTGCATACAGCCAGTCATTATACAGCAACTAGTTCCCAAAGAACATCACATAAACTGGCCCTTGGTTTGTATATTGGTTTTGCAAGCAGCCTCCATTCGACTTTATAGTCCAAGCACCAAGATAGAAATACTCAAAATTAAACTGCAACATTAATTTCGATCTGTTAATTATTTGTACCGTTTGCAACATTAATTTCGATCTGTTAATTATTTGTACAGTTTGCAACATTAATTTCGATCTGTTAATTATTTGTACCGTTTGCAACATTAATTTCGATCTGTTAATTATTTGTACCGTTTGCAACATTAATTTCGATCTGTTAATTACTTGTACCGTTATTTCTTGAGGTCAGAATGTAGGCATAATGCTTTCTTGTCCCAGCGACTGTACAACATTAGATATTTACAAACGAGTTATTCCCAGCGACTGTACAACATTAGATATTTACAAACGAGTTATTCCCAGCGATTGTACAACATTAGATATTTACAAAGGAGTTATTCCCAGCGACTGTATAACATTAGATATTTACAAATGAGTTATTGTTCATTTGACTCTGAATATAGTTTATAGTTTACTTGATATAATTAATAGAGTTTGCTTAATATAATTAATACAGTTTACTTAGTACAATTCATATAGCTTACTTAATATAATAATATACTTTACTTAATATAATTAATATACTTTGTTTAATATAATTGTCACAGAATTAGGCGAAAATTTGAACTGATTTTTGTTCTTCTTGAATTGCAAACGAAACTCACCATTTTCTTGATTTCGTCGTACACGCATTACCTGGGGTGATTAAGTGGCGTGTAACGATTTGCATGTGCCAATTTGTAATTTACATGAAATCCGAAATACTCGTTGTACGTGGTGCACGTCAAGCTCGATGTGATTTATGTTCCCCTGTTGAGAGTATATAAGGCGATGGATTTCTCATTATTATTTACGGGAACTAAAATATCTAATCAAAGGATAGATAACCTCGTCTTGCAAATCTCCAGCCAAAGGGGTGAGTGTTAAATTTACATTTCGTTTTATTGTGAATTTTATTCAGATTATCATTTCGTATAATGATGCCTTTATTGCAATGAACGTGGAATATTTGGAATTACTAGTCACTTTTAGACTTTAAATACAATATCGTAATCTACAGCTTAGATTATTTTTGAGACAACTATTATTAGTCTGGTTTTGTTTATTATAGTTGATTCCGGAGATCTAATAACATCGTTGATTCCGTAGATCTGATAACATCTGACAATCATTGATTCCGTCGTTGATAACATCTGATTCCGTCGTGGATACCGTAGAAGTTCATCACTGATAGCGCATCTAATAACATCGTTGATACCGTCTCTGATACCGTAGCTGCTAACATAGTTGTTACAATGTTTCTGATACCGTAGCTGCTAATAACATCGTTGATACCGTAGCTGCTAATAACATCGTTGATACCGTAGCTGTTAACACATCTGATACCATCTTTTGATAAACGTCTTTGATATCGTCTGATTTGTTGTGGGACATCTATTGTTTGTTCTGGAACATCTCTGTATAAATATCTGAATGTGCTTGTGCCGTTAATTTGTGCAAACGGAATTGAAGTATCTGTCTGTGTGTCGAACTGTCTGTTCGTCAACATCTGTGTAACGTGTAAATATCCGGAAAGCTAGAAGTCCGAGTGTCGGAGCTGTCTTAGAGTTGTAAAACGTCCGGGTAGACATCTAGGGGAGTGAGGAACCGTTGGTTCGGGTAGATGTTGTATGCTGTCTGAACGTATAACTGTGGTGGATCCGTGTAGGGAAACGTCCGATAATAGTATTGGTCAACCCTCGGTTCTCGGGGAAACTGGGAGACGATTCAACTGTTGCTGAATCGTGCGGTTATACAGGGGAGACACATAGGTGTATTGAAATTATAATATAATTTAATACATTGTTGTATTTGCATGCTTATGTCAGATCGCAATAATATTTCAAGTGATCACATAGATATCAATAAAAGCTAGCAACTTGATTGAATACAAGTATATGATCGTGCTAGTTATCGCAATCCATCGTGCGATAGATAGTTTGTCGTTTGTGTTTATTTTTTTCGTAAATCATTCTTGCATTTATTTAACTTTCGTAAAGGATTCTTGGATCTGTGTATAATCCAAGAGATCCCTTTACATCTGAGATTCCTTTTGTATTGTTATTTAATTTGTTCATGTATTGTGAATGGTTGTGAGTGTAATTGTGGGTTGAGTGCATGAATTATTGTGTTGTTACATCTGTATTTTTTTCATTTATAATTTATTACATAAATTTATATTTTCTTTCACAAATTGTGTTTGTATTGTTCATTTAATCCACCCTCCTCTCGGTAACAATTCTGTTACAATGGTGTCAGAAGTGGGATCGTTGGATTAAGTGAACTGTCAATCATTTTTGTGAAGGTATACATTTAATGTTTATATTTGAGCGTGACCTTCTGTTAAGATAATACTCTAGTTGGAGTTTATTTTTGTTTAGTTTACTTAGGTCCGTGTGTCCAGTATAAACGTGTTTAAAGTATTGGTTTGGTTATATATCTATATTCATATTACAATTGTCATGTCATCCCTTAAGGACTTGGTTGCCTTAGGCAAAGATTTCGGATATGAAGGTGAAAGTCTAAGGAAATTTATTCAAGAAGAACAAGCCCGGGAAAGGGAAGAAAGGGCAAGGGCAAGGGAATTAGAACGGGAATTAGAAAGGGAATCCGAAGATAGGAAATGGGCCTTCGAAAGGGAAAAGATAGAATTAGAGAAGCAGGCCGAAAAGGATAGGATAGGATGGGAAATGGAAGCGGAGCAAAAGCGAATAGAGTTAGATGAAAAAGCAAAGCAACGGGATCATGAGCGTAAGGTAGAATTAGCGACATCTGGAAGAGAACACGATTCTGCCTTTAGCAAATTAAGGGGCCCCAAATTACCTCCCTTTGACGATGAAAAAGATAACATAGATAGTTATCTTCATCGGTTTGAGCGGTATGCCGAAAACCAGAAGTGGAGTCAAAATGACTGGGCGCTGCATCTGAGTGCTTTATTAAAAGGTAAAGCACTGGATGTATACTCGCGACTTCCTAGGGACGATGTGTTTAAGTACGACGTCCTAAAGGAAGCACTTCTCAAAAGGTACGAGCTCACTGAACAAGGTTTTCGAAAAAAGTTCAGGTATAGCAAGCCCGATAAGGGAGAAACCTTTGGTCAGTTCACCGTCAGAATTGCGAACTATTTTGAGCGGTGGATTGAATGCGGCAAAGCGGTGAAGACGTTTGAAGGGTTGACTGATTTCTTGCTCAGAGATCAATTATTTAATACAGTTGGGCGAGAATTAGATCAATTTCTGAAGGAGAAAGTCTTCACGAACGTAAAAGATATGGCTAAGCAAGCCGATTTATTTGCCGAAGCTCATGGGGGAACCCAGAACGTGGTTTTGAAAGATTTTAAGTCTGGAAACCAGTCTGTAAGACCTATGCCTAGGGAGCCTGTAAAATCAGCTGAGGTAAAAAGGTCAGTTGGGAATCCAGTTTTTCAGCGTGTGCGGTGTTTCTTGCGTAATGCATTGGGTCATGTTCAAAAAGACTGTCCTAAAAGAAAGGCACTTATACATAAGGTAGCAGTGGCTATACAAAGTAAAGGTATAACTGATAACATCGTACAGGTAGAACCTTGTATTCATTCGCTTGGCACGTGTTTATTTCCTGAAGCACGTGTACCAACCGCGAGAGGGTTTGTCAACGGTCGAGAAGTCGTGGTATTGCGTGACACTGGTTGTACGGGCGTAGTGATCAAACGTAGTCTCGTGCAGGATAACCAAATGCTCGGGTGGGAATCCCCATGTATGTTACTTGATCAGACGATGGGTCGCATTCCCGTAGCAAGGATCACAGTAAAAACACCTTTCTTAACGGGAACTGTTGATGCCCTTTGTATGGACAATCCTATTTACGATCTGACGATCGGTAATGTTGAAGGTTCCCGTCTTCCAACCATGGCCGATTTTAAAATACCTTTGGCCCAGGCAGTCGAAACGCGAGCGCAAACACGGCGAGAGAAAACCGCGTTTCATAAATTAATAGTCCCTGAATCGATCTCAGGAATTTCGCGTGATGATTTCAAACAAGAGCAAGAACATGATGAATCCATCAGAACAATTGTTGAGAAAATCACGTCCGGCGCGATTAAACATTGCAAGCGTGGGGGTAGCTCTAGATTCGTACGCAAGAACGGATTAATTCATAGGGAGTTTAGCGCTCGGGAGGGTAAGAAGTATTGGCAAGTGGTCGTACCCCAGAGATATAGATCTCAAGTACTTAGGGTGGCGCATGAGTCAAGCATGGCAGGACACCTAGGTAAGGCTAAGACCACTAGCAGGGTAGTCGCTGAATTCTACTGGCCAGGTGTTAATGGCGATGTCACACGGTTCTGTAGGTCGTGCGACGTATGTCAGAAAACCGTCTGTAAGGGAAGGGTCACAAGGGTGCCCTTGGGACAGATGCCATTAATAGATACACCGTTTAAAAGAGTGGCAGTAGATATTGTAGGACTAATACACCCAGTTACCGAAAGAAAGAATCGGTATATTCTTACTCTGGTTGACTACGCAACCAGATACCCTGAAGCCGTAGCGTTACCAACTATTGAAACGGAAAGGGTAGCTGAAGCATTAGTTGATATCTTCAGTAGGGTAGGGGTGCCAGAAGAAATCCTCACTGATTGTGGTGCCCAATTCACCTCTGACCTCATGGGTGAAATAAGTAGGCTGTTATCCATCAAACAGCTAAACACTACCCCATACCATCCGATGTGCAATGGACTGGTAGAGAAGTTTAATGGTACCCTCAAAAGCATGCTACGAAAGATGTGCGCGGAACGTCCGCAAGACTGGGACCGTTATTTAAACGCTGTTCTGTTCGCGTACCGTGAAGTACCGCAGGAAAGTTTAGGGTTTTCACCCTTCGAACTGTTGTACGGTAGGACAGTTCGAGGCCCGATGCGGATACTACGCGAACTATGGACTGGTGATGTCGCGAACGAAGAAATAAAAACGACTTACCAGTACGTGTTAGATCTAAGAAACAAACTTGAGAGTACATGCCAGATGGCACGTGACGAATTGATTAAATCCGGGCGCAGATATGCCAAGTATTACAACCGCAGAGCGCGTAATAGGAAATTTCTTGTGGGAGATCAGGTGCTATTGCTTCTTCCAACGAGTTCGAATAAGTTATTAGTCCAGTGGAAAGGTCCATATGAAGTTAAAGAAGTAAAAGGTGACATGGACTATAAAATTGACATGGACGGTAATGTAAAGACATTCCATGCAAACATGCTCAAATTGTATATCAAGAGACAGAGCGACAATGGTGAAAAGGGGGTCTTAAATGTCGTTTGTACGGCAGTCGTAGACGATGATGAAGCTGATTCGAATATCGAGAGTGCCCTTGAATGTCCCTTGGGAGTTGCGGGGGAGGGGATAGATAAAGTCGATGTGAGTGCGGAGTTGACGAAAGACCAGCGTCAACAGATTAATGCGCTCTTGGCTAAACACTCGTATGTATTCACAGATAGACCAGGTTGTACAACTTTGTTGGACCTCAAAATTAAACTGAATACGTCTGACCCTATTCGAATCAAGGGATATCCGGTGCCATACAACGCACGTGAAGCTGTGGACGAAGAGGTGAGTAAAATGTTGGATCTGGGGGTGATTGAACCCTCCAACTCACCATATTCGTCTCCAGTAGTGTTAGTAAGGAAAAAGGACGGGACAAACCGATTCTGTATCGATTTTCGGCAGTTGAATAAAATCACTGTGTTCGATGCAGAACCAATGCCAGATATGGAGGGTCTATTTGCAAAGTTGTCGGGAAACCGATGGATTTCCAAATTGGATCTGTCCAAGGGATATTGGCAGGTTCCCATTGTCCCAGAGTCCCGAACTTTGACGGCATTTGCGACCCAGAAAGGATTGTATCAATTCAAAGTGATGCCTTTCGGGTTAGTTGGAGCCAGCGCCACTTGTTGTCGTTTGATGCGAAAGTTGCTGAAAGGTTTAACAAACGTTGATAGCTTTGTAGACGACATATTCGTGTACACGAATACTTGGAGTGAGCACGTGTCCGTACTGAGCGAGCTCTTCAATAGACTCCGCAGAGCGAACCTCACAGTGAGACCCACTAAATGCAGTATTGGTTATACAGATTTAGATTGTTTGGGTCATAGGGTCAGCGGTATGGGTCAGTTAAAACCTCATCCCAAGCAAATTGAAGCAATTAGAGACGCACCGAAGCCAACCAACAAAACGCAGGTAAGATCATTTCTAGGTCTAGTAGGTTTTTACAGAAAGTTTATACCGAACTTTGCAGCCATTGCTAGCCCGCTGTCTGATTTGACCAAGAAGGGGCAACCAAACAAAGTTGAATGGGGACCGCCGCAAGATAAAGCATTTTGTACTCTGAAAGAGAAACTGGTTAGTGCACCTATATTGAAATTGCCAGATGTCAGCAAACCTTTTATTCTAAGAACAGACGCTTCTGAAACTGGGTTGGGGGCAGTTTTACTGCAAGAGCAGGACGACAGTAAGTTACCCGTAGCTTACTCGAGTAGAAAATTGCTACCCAGGGAGAAAAATTATTCCGTTATAGAAAAGGAATGTTTGGCCGTAGTATGGGGAATTGGGAAGTATCACGCATATCTATTTGGGAGAGATTTCGTTCTTGAGACTGATCACCAACCCCTACTGTATTTAAACAAGGCCAAGGTCGCTAACGCTCGGTTGATGCGTTGGGCGCTAACACTACAACCTTATCGTTTCCGTGTAGAAGCAATAAGGGGAGTTGAAAATATAGGCGCAGACTACTTGAGTAGGGCATGATGGGAAATTTGTATGAATTTGCCCAGTAATAAAATCCAGTTTGTAGTATAACCAGTGTAAATGTTGTAAGATATCATCAGTAGTTATTTTTCTTCTATTCTGTGTTAGTTTTAAAAATGTGTACATTTTTATTCCTAGGGGGGAGGTATTGTCACAGAATTAGGCGAAAATTTGAACTGATTTTTGTTCTTCTTGAATTGCAAACGAAACTCACCATTTTCTTGATTTCGTCGTACACGCATTACCTGGGGTGATTAAGTGGCGTGTAACGATTTGCATGTGCCAATTTGTAATTTACATGAAATCCGAAATACTCGTTGTACGTGGTGCACGTCAAGCTCGATGTGATTTATGTTCACCTGTTGAGAGTATATAAGGCGATGGATTTCTCATTATTATTTACGGGAACTAAAATATCTAATCAAAGGATAGATAACCTCGTCTTGCAAATCTCCAGCCAAAGGGGTGAGTGTTAAATTTACATTTCGTTTTATTGTGAATTTTATTCAGATTATCATTTCGTATAATGATGCCTTTATTGCAATGAACGTGGAATATTTGGAATTACTAGTCACTTTTAGACTTTAAATACAATATCGTAATCTACAGCTTAGATTATTTTTGAGACAACTATTATTAGTCTGGTTTTGTTTATTATAGTTGATTCCGGAGATCTAATAACATCGTTGATTCCGTAGATCTGATAACATCTGACAATCATTGATTCCGTCGTTGATAACATCTGATTCCGTCGTGGATACCGTAGAAGTTCATCACTGATAGCGCATCTAATAACATCGTTGATACCGTCTCTGATACCGTAGCTGCTAACATAGTTGTTACAATGTTTCTGATACCGTAGCTGCTAATAACATCGTTGATACCGTAGCTGCTAATAACATCGTTGATACCGTAGCTGTTAACACATCTGATACCATCTTTTGATAAACGTCTTTGATATCGTCTGATTTGTTGTGGGACATCTATTGTTTGTTCTGGAACATCTCTGTATAAATATCTGAATGTGCTTGTGCCGTTAATTTGTGCAAACGGAATTGAAGTATCTGTCTGTGTGTCGAACTGTCTGTTCGTCAACATCTGTGTAACGTGTAAATATCCGGAAAGCTAGAAGTCCGAGTGTCGGAGCTGTCTTAGAGTTGTAAAACGTCCGGGTAGACATCTAGGGGAGTGAGGAACCGTTGGTTCGGGTAGATGTTGTATGCTGTCTGAACGTATAACTGTGGTGGATCCGTGTAGGGAAACGTCCGATAATAGTATTGGTCAACCCTCGGTTCTCGGGGAAACTGGGAGACGATTCAACTGTTGCTGAATCGTGCGGTTATACAGGGGAGACACATAGGTGTATTGAAATTATAATATAATTTAATACATTGTTGTATTTGCATGCTTATGTCAGATCGCAATAATATTTCAAGTGATCACATAGATATCAATAAAAGCTAGCAACTTGATTGAATACAAGTATATGATCGTGCTAGTTATCGCAATCCATCGTGCGATAGATAGTTTGTCGTTTGTGTTTATTTTTTTCGTAAATCATTCTTGCATTTATTTAACTTTCGTAAAGGATTCTTGGATCTGTGTATAATCCAAGAGATCCCTTTACATCTGAGATTCCTTTTGTATTGTTATTTAATTTGTTCATGTATTGTGAATGGTTGTGAGTGTAATTGTGGGTTGAGTGCATGAATTATTGTGTTGTTACATCTATATTTTTTTCATTTATAATTTATTACATAAATTTATATTTTCTTTCACAAATTGTGTTTGTATTGTTCATTTAATCCACCCTCCTCTCGGTAACAATTCTGTTACAATAATTAATATACTTTACTTAATATAATAATAGCGTTTACTTAATATAATAATAGAGTTTACTTAATATAATTAATATAGTTTAATTAATAGTATTAATATAGTTTACTTAATATAATTAAAACTTTACTTAATATAATTAATATACTTTACTTAATATAATTAATATAGTTTACTCAATATAATTAATATAGTTTACCTAATATAATTAATACAGTTTACTTAATACAATTAATATTGCAATATAGTATATTGTTTACTAGATATTGCAATATAGTCTATCGTTAACTGGTTATTGAAATAAAGTCTATCGTTAACTAGATATTTCAAAAACGTATATCGTTAACTAGATGTTGCAATTTTGTCTATAGTTTAAAACATATTGCGATTTATTATATTGTTGTTGTTGTTGATGTTGTTGTAGGGTTTAACGCCATTTATCAGCAGAAGATAGGCTATACATGGCGGCCAGTATTAATGGTGGGGGAAGAACCCGGAAAACCCCAGAAAGAACTACCGATCCACGAGAAGCTACTCGCAAGCTTTCTCACATACCCACATTAGCCGAATCCGAGACATAAACCCACGCAGACAGAGGTGAGATGTCAGTGATCCGTCACGGAGAGCGCTTTAGACCACTCGGTCACTCGGGGCCCCTCCATATATATGGCAATAATGTCTATCGTTAACTAGATATTGCAATATATCCTATAGTTAACTAGATATTGGAATATGGTCAATAGTTTACTAAATATAGCAATATGATCCATAATTTATGGATATTCAAGGTAATCTATAGCATACTAAATATCACAAATTGTATACCAAAAATGATATTATTTTCAGAGAAGGAATTAATTGTAAGAGCGTGCACATACAAGCACCACATGTCAAAATCACTAGAAATTAAATCAGTTTGTGGTTGATATTAATTTGTAGTTGATAGACGCTATACACGTTTGCTTTAAAGATATCAGGATATATTTCACAAGTGAAGTAGAACCATTATCTTGTCGTCGAGAGTGGCAAAAACTTAACAATGGAAAATGTTTCCACTTTTCGAATCTATTCGCGGAATGATTTAGTGAACATTGTTCGCGCATGAGTGATGCAGAACGATTAGTTGTCTCATCAAACAGACTTCAAAGCGAGATAACTCTCTCCTACTGATACATTTTAATACTTCTTTATAACATTAACAAATGCGGGGTGGGGTTGGGATGAGCAGCTCTTGCTTACTATAGAGTAAGAATGTATTCTGAACACGTAGCATGATGTTGTTTTGAAAATATAATGCAAGAATCAACTCAAAAAGTCAATATGAAGTGGCCAAATAGCATATAGACCTATGTAATTTAATGGACAGCAACATATCTAAAATATACGTTCATGTATATTTAAAACAATGTATGTATGCGATAGAAAATGCACGTTTATATATGTAAAAAAGCATAAGTTACCAATCATTTAATTTTAAAAAGGACAACTAGACAATTGTATGTTGCAAATTATATTCTCTATAAGAACTGTAGAAAAAGGTACCATATTATATCCAGTGATTTGGCTGTCTTAAAGTGAAATCAAAAAACAAGAAACATGAAAAAGAAAAGGTACATCGCAGGCTCAAAATCTCTGAAAAAATGGTAGTTAATGATAATAACTCAAAACAAAAAGGCATTCCAAATTGTAAAGGATCTCACCAGAAAGAAGCAACCAAGACTCAGTACCATTCAAGATGAAAATGGAAAATGCTTCACAGAAGCAAGTGACATTGCAGAAAGATGGACTGAGTATTGTAAAGAACTCTATAACCATCCGTCCTCAGGAGACCCAGAAGTGCTCGAAGTTCCAAACTCCACAAATAATGATGATTTTCCCATTCTCAAAGAATATGTGGAGTCAGCAATAAGAGCAATGAAGAATGGAAAGGCAGCTGGAGTAGACAACATCCCAGCTGAACTTATCAAGAATGGTAGGGAATCAGTGATAGAACTACTAACAAAAATCTGCGACAAGATCTGGCAGACAGGCGAATGGCCAACACAGTGGACCCAGTCAATAATCATAACAGGCAATCTCCAGCTGTGCCAAAATTATAGAACTATCAGTTTGATCAGCCATGCTAGTAAAGTGATGCTGAAGATCATCTTGAACAGACTGAACCCACAAGCAGAAGAAATAATCGCTGAAAAACAGGCAGTGTTCCATAGTGGAAAAAGCACAACAGAACAAATTTTCAATCTTAGGGTTCTGTGTGAAAAGTACGCACAACATCAACAAGATATCTATCATGTGTTCATAGATTTCAGAAAGGCTTTTGATAGAGTGTGGCATGAGGCATTGTGAGCCACAATGAAGAAGTACAACATGGGTCAAAAGTTGACCAACACCATCAAACAGCTGTATGCCAAGGCTACCAGTGCAGTAATTGCTCAAGGTTCTGTGGGAGATTGGTTCAAGACTACAGTTAGAGTACGGCAAGGCTGACTCCTGTCACCCACGCTTTTCAAAATCTACTTAGAGCACATCATGAGCGAAGCCCTGGAAAACCACTGTTGGACAGTCAGCATTGTAGTGCATACCATCACCAACCTCCGCGTTGCAGACGAGACGACATTGATGGGCTGGCAGGCAGTGAAGATGAGCTTGCCACCGTAGTGAAGAACCTGGATAAAACATCCAGATTTGACATGGAGATAAGTGCCAAGAAGACAAAGATGATGACAAACAGTGGCAAACCAATCTCAACCAAGATTAAAGACAAAGGACAGGAACTGTAAGCAGTGGGCCAATTCAAATATCTTGGTTCCATAATCACGGAAGAGGGATCAAGAGCAGAAATTTTGTCACGAGCAGCACAAATAACGGCAGCTATCTCAAAGCTAAGACCCATCTGGAGAGACAAGAACATCTGTCTGAAAACTAAAATCAGACTATTGGGAGCACTAGTCATCTCAATCTTTTTGTATTCATGTGAGGCTTGGATCCTGACAGCAAAATTACAGCGAAGGATTCAGGCACTTGAAACGAGTTGCTACAGAACCATCCTTGGCATCTCTTACATGGACCACATCACAAATGAAGAAGTGCGCAACACCATCAGGCACAAAGTAGGTCATTATGAAGACCTCCTCACCATTGTCAAAAAGAGACAGCTGAAATGGTATGGCCATGTCACTAGAGCCGACAGTCTATCCACAACAGTACTGCAGGGTAGTGTCCAAGGTGATAGAATGAGAGGTAGACAGAGAAAAAAGTGGAGTGACAACATCACAGAATGTACCAGGAAAGGTTTTGCAGAGACACAGGCATTGGCACATGATCGAGTCAAGCTGAGGGAACTGGTCAGACGTTCAGTAGCACAGTGCCTCAACGACCAAACTAGGTCAAGAGACTGATGATGATGATGATGATGATGATGATGATGATGATGATGATGATGATGATGATGATGACGATGATGATGATGATGATGATGATGTCAACTATACTGTAACACTCAATGGAGCCTAAAATATAAACGGGTCATGTTAGTTCAGTCACATAAAGTTTACTTGATTCTTGTTCAAAAGAGCTTCTTAAAGGTGAACATTTCGTGTTTGCAGTTTGTTTGAATACATTTCTGACGGCACTTCCACGCTGATTTTATAAATGTGAACTACAGTGTATTTCATTCGTAAACATCTGTCCATCCAGAGACAGAGAGGTGTTCTGACATAAAACATGGAAACATGTTAGAATAATCTGCATTGCGGCAAATATATATAAAAATTAAATGGGAACATAAAGAAATCGGAAAAGTGATATCGCCAATGTCTATATCAGTTGTCTCCTACTGCTACGATTTAATATTTCTTTATAACAATAACAAATTCCTGTTGGGTTGAGGTGAGCAGTTCTTGCGTACTATAGAGGAAGAATGCATTCTGAAACCAAACACGTAGCACGATGTCGTTTGGAAAATATCACACAAAAATCAACTCATTGGACAGTCAGGGTTCCACACTATATATCAATCTATCTATCCCTCCATCCCTCCATCCATCTATCTCTCTCTCTCTCTCTCTCTCTCTCTATATATATATATATATATATATATATATATATATATATATATATATATATATACATATATATATATATATATATATATATATATATATATATATATAATATGCACACGTACATACTTATATACATACAAACATATAAATGGCCTTATAAATCACATTTGTTTCCAATTGTTCCTTATTTTATTGTTTGTTTGATCTGGATCTTTGTTTCGATTCTTTGTTTGGTTGTTCGGAACTATTTTGGTTCTTTCTTGTTAAGGGTGCCACAGCAATATTTATTTTCATGCTGCATTAATTTGTTAACATGACACGAGTACTTTGCCTTCCTCTTCATGTTACCTAACATAACATCAATGTAAGCTTTCAATTGTTTTACACATGATTCTGTGAGAATATATCGCCAGATGTAGACCCAGTAGACGGAAATGTTCTCTTTTTAATTTATATGGGTTCCCGCAGACGAGTATATGCAAACAAAAGTCTAATTGGCATGACCAAATGTTACTACAAGAAATATTAATGAAGAAGAGATTAATTATTATTAATGTTGTCAGCGCCTATTTACAGCATGACGTGTATATGTTTGTAAATTAGTGACTTGTATAAAGGTTAGCGTGAGTCTTGGACATGTTTGCATCTTTGTTTTCATTAAATAGTATTAAAACAAGTCTAACCATTCCTGTCCTGATTGGTCAATGTGCAAACATTATTTCACTGAGGATGTTAGTCGACTGAAACAGCCGTTTTGGAAGATATTTGCACACACTGACACGTAGTATAATGAATCTAACACTATGGTTCGGTACATGCTTTGCTTTATTGAAAAACGACAAAATGACATGTTCAACCCTTTGAGTTCTGTAATTAAAAAATAAGTGGTACAGCTACGGAATGAAATCTGCTGGAACCTCTTCTGATAGCTTTTGATTATATTTTAAATTTTAAAATATAATGCGTCGTTTGTAAAGGTATATTATCACAAGAAAGACTAGTTAATACAAATGCAATGTTATTAAGTGCCTTACTCAGAAATATATAAAAGCTGACCACCCTGATCAGTCTGGACACTATTTGAGCCCGAAGTCAACCAATGAGCTACACAGTCCCTAATACATACTAAACCAATATAATTATAAGAGTGTTTTTCTCTACACAAGTACGCATGTGTGTGTATGTGTGTGAGTGTCTGTGAGAGAGGAACTTTACATTTTTCCATCTGGTGTGTGTGTGTGTGTGTGTGAGTGTTTGCAAAAACTTTCCAAAATGTTTTATTTCTGAATAGATTATATCTATCTTGAATCAGATGTCTACTTACAAACATAAAACATTCAGAAGCATAATTGTTGGTAACATTTATTTGTACGTCCAGATACATGCGATGTATGAGGTCATAACTACCATTTTTATTTTGTATAGTACTGATAAATTGTATAAAATATATATTACAACAGTTTTAACAGTTATATATTCAATTATATGTCCATTCCTTGTTATGCATGCATTCCTGATTTTAATACTTTCCTGAAAAATAAAATATAAGATGTTGCATTAAAATACAATAGTCGTATGCTTTACGCATGAGTGATAGAATCAAATAGATCATACGGCTGTCATGTTAAAAAATATGATCGGATTACATGTAGAGCAAATTTTTAAAAATGGCGATCTTACAAAATGAACAGGTAAAGTACGTTGAGACATCGAATATGATTGAAGGAATTTACGAAACCAGATGTTTTGATATAGAAGTAATTAACTTGAGAATCAATTTAAAATTTAATTTTCTGTATAACTATAAACTATGAGTACATCGGCAAAACATGAGAATGGTTATTCTGACTTACATTACTTTATTAATGTACTTATTATTACCTTTACCACGACCTGTTCCACCCATCGTTGGCATTCCACGACCTCCGCCTATTGTGGGCATTTCACCCGGTGCACCCATCATCATTGGCATTTCACGTCCCATCATTGGAATACCACCTCCCATCATTGGCATACCTCCTCCCATCATTGACATCTCTGGCATACCTCCCATCATTGACATTTCTGTCATACCTCCTCCCATCATTGGCATCTTCATGCCTCCCATTCCTCCCATCATCACTGGCATCATCAAACCACCCATATCGCCCATTCCGCCCATTCCTCCTCTCATGGTTGACATCATGGGCATCATCTCACCACCCATCGTCATTGGCATTACGCCCATTCCTCCACCACCCATCATTTGCATTGGCATACCACTGCCCATAGCACCGCCCATTCCTCCGCCCATACCTCCTATGTTATGAATATTCGTTGATTATAATAAAAAGTTAAAAGCTTTTGAAAGAATGCGAAACAATGTAGATCTGAAATAAATATCACGATCTTACAAGAAATTAATAGTTGCCAGTTTTTCAATCTGTTTGTTTGTTTGATTGTCTCTCTGCCTGCATGTATGTATGTATGTATGTATGTATGTATGTATGTATGTATGTATGTATGTATGTATGTATGTATGTTCGTTATTTCTTTCTTCAACATAAATAGAAACTGCTTTGCGTTCTTTTTCTGATTTTTTCAACTAAATGTTAATGAAAAAGACAGCTCTATAGCTATAGTTTTAATCTAAAGAGTTTGACTTTACGCACCTCTCTTAGCGTATCGTTTGGCCCCTGCAAAAAAAAAAAACCAATTAACAGTAATAAACTTCTGGGTTATATATTGTGACCGTATAATTTGTGTAATTATATATTTATAACTCCACTACGAATTTTTCAATAAAATTCTTGCTTTGTAAAATTTATTCAAGAGGATTAAAACAACCAATGAAATCAACACTAGTATACATTCTTAAACCCATATTATTTTTCCTTAAATACAAGACATCTAAACAGATTATCTAAAATATAAGTGAAAACAAATCTCAATAATCAATGCAATAGTGTGATAGGTCCGTATTCGAGGAAAGATGTTTATCTCCTTTATTTGTATGTATTAGACATACTAATTGCATAAACCAAGATTCTGCGATAAAGTCATTATCCACATGGAGAATAAGAAAAATGATGTCCTTATCAGGTAGAAAAATAGTCACATTCAAGATTATAACTTAGGACGATAGGATCTTTTGAAACAATTAACAATGAACTGACAAAAGATTATAGACATTAACGATGCACCACATCGAGGCAAACAATTTTCAAAAGTTTACTTACGTTTACCGTACTACGTTCCTCCGCCCATACCTCCCATCATTGGCATAACGCCCATACCTCCCATCATTGGCATTCCGACCATTCCTTTCATCATTGGCATGTCTCCGCCCGTTCCTCCCATCATTGGCATTCCAGACATTCCTCCCATCAATGCCATAACGCCCATACCTCCCATCATTGGCATACTGCCCATTCCTCCCATCATTGGCATTCCACTCATTCCTCCCATCATTGGCATTCCATTTTTTCCACCAATCCTACTCGGCATGCCACCTTCCATCATCATCGGCGTACCACCTCCCATCATCATAGGCATTCCGCCGCCCATTCCACCCATCACTGGCATACCACCGCCCATCATACCTCCGCCGCCTATCATGGATGGCATGCCTCCACCCATGCCTTTGCCTTTTTTAATAATAATAATGATAATAATAATAATAATAATAATAATAATAATAATAATAATAATAATAATAATAATAATAACAACTTTACGAATTAAACAAAAAACTGAAGATGTTGAAGATCAAGGAAGAGAAAACAATGTTATAAATTAATGAAATTATGCTGATGAAATGAAAAAGATGATGAAAATGATGAAGTTGATAAAGATGACAAACACAATACCAATTATTGCATCATAGATGATTAGGTCAAAACCTAATCATTACTCGGACATTGTACTGATTTATATGTCAGAATCCTAAACCAAAAAGATCTCCGAATAATTTTAATAAACCACAGAAAGTTGCGGAAAGAATGTTATTTAAAAAGAAAATTCTATAAAGCGAAATTAATCGATTATATTTGCTGCCACTGATATTGTAGCAGTGAATAAATACTGATTAACGTACCTTTCGAACGAAAATACATCAATTTCTGAATAGTGCATTAAACAGATAGCATAATACCACCTTTCCGTTTTTATTTTACTGAGTATTATGTTAAGTACCATATTGTTTTCCAAACATGTTTAACATGCAGTTTATGTTAGTACTAAATACATTATTTACTATTAAAAACCTCATATTTTAAACTTCGCAAAATAATCAGATGGCTAAAATAAACAAGACTATTAGTGACCTCATTTTGGACCTTCACATAAAAATGAGATTGCAACAATAAACAAGACCCGGAAGGATTCACCCATATATCCTTAGATGTAAAAGTCCTAATGTGACTAGATCTATGAGTGCAATGAAGCGTTTTACTTTTGTTACGATAGCGGAACTCACCGTATAATTGTATAGCAATTTTCTTGCAAATCCTTTATGATTAATAATTTAATATTTTCTCGATGAGAGGACCAATATATATTCTGACAAATGTGAGGCTGACAGATATGTTATGACGATTGTTATCAATGAGCGTTAGATATAAGTTGTTTCATTGCCCTCAAATTTCAGCAAGATTGCATTGTCATACCCATTTGTCCCTATCTCGATCTTATCGACATTAACTCGATGGAAAGTTACCTAACTAAAACATATGGTGGTAGAGGTGACAGCTATCTCATAAAGGGATACATTTTGGGGCTTATAGCCTAAGATGCATCTGAATATCCGAGACCAAATGTACACAAATAGTAATTATATTAATGTTCTTCAATATTTTATGGTCAAGTTTTATTCATCAATGTATAGCTGTAGGTGATATACCATATGTAAAGGTATTTAAGTTCGTTCTTAACGTTAAAAAAACGTAACTCAAACTGAGATTGAGAATGTATTTTATTGTTTCGTTATAACAATTATTTTATTTTACTTGTTAAGATAATGTTCAGCCGACAGGATACAATAATAAACTATTTGTCATTTTTCCATATTGTAGTTATGCCTTAACTCTTCAAAAACTGCGATTTCTTACAATTTGAGGAATTACATGCGCCTTTTCTGAGGAATGTATAGGTTTTTTTATATATATACATATATATATATATATATATATATATATATATATATATATATATATATATATATATATATAATAAAATGTGACTTTTCACACTGATAAAAAGTAATAATGTCTAAAGTAATTTATCCATGATAATCAAAAGCGGAGGATACATTTTGACAAATTTCGGAAACCCAACACCTGCATTTTGTTTATTACTGCAAAATTCTTATTGTGACAGCGTCAAGTGGACAAGGCAAAAATCAGTCTTTACTATGTGCTTCTTAAAAGTTCTATTTTGACTGCAAAGTAATCTACGTGCGTCATTTATTTTGTTCTAATGAACTTAATATTCATGATATAAAGACTATTATGAATGAAATGATTGCAGAAATACACATACATATAAATGCATCATTCCCATAATATAGCGAGAAAATACGTATAACTTGTTCTATGACAAAAACAATATTTGATCTTTATTCTTACCGTTTTCCCAAATGTATGGAACTAAAGAAAAAGTAGATATGCACGATTTAAATTGAAGAAGCCTGTATGTTTCATGTAGAATGTGCAAAAATATATTCACCGATCGATTACCGCAAAACTGTCCAAGTGACAGGTGTCCTTATCTAAAGAAAACTAATTTTCACATAAACCCTTCTCTGATGATTCTTATCTTTAACAATATAATTAAAACTTGCAAATACGTTCAATGGGAAGTGTGGAAAATTATGAGAAACCTGAATTTAGCAAATGAACAAAGAAGCAAAAGTAACCTAATTAGAGTCGTGATTGAAGAGTCAGTTATCTCTCACCTCCGTATGCCCAGGTACTTGCCACAAACGCGAGACATAGGGAAGAAAATAACGGATTCATGGTGTCGGTAGTTCTGTGCAAAAGAATATAAATATAATGTATAGTTTGAATTCAAATTTCAAGATTACGTTTGGAAAGAAAGTAAAGAAACCTCAAAGAAAATAAATAAATAATAGGGGGAGATCAAATGATATCTTCTATATCTGATTCAGCCAAATATGTACGCTAGTACACATTGTCATAAAAATAATAATTTTTAGATATTACAACTTTATTGGAATAAAAAATAGGAAATATAATATCGCGAGTAATTTTTTGGTAATTTTTTGGCATACATACACACACACACACATACACACACACACACACACACACACACATACATATATATATATATATATATATATATATATATATATATATATATAGATAGATAGATAGATAGATATATATATATATATATATATATATATATATATATATATATATATATATATATATATATATATATATATATATAAGGTTGAGCGACTAATTACTCACTTACAATGACTATTATCTTGATAGTTCTGATGATATTTATACTTTACTTTACCATAAGAAGGGAAACAAGAAGAACAAAACTATTACAGTAATTGATGAAATGGACAGTTTGCATATACTAGCATTATTTTAATGTAACAGGAGTGTTTTGGTATGCTCACCTTAATAGACGTGGAGATGGAGTGAGGTCCGTCTGAATGGCTGGCCTGGACATTTCTTCAACTAAAGCGGCATTTTATAATAAAACTGAACGGAAGTATAGGTCTGAACATACTGTCAAAGAGTAAACATGGGTCGGCTATGTCATGGTCATGTTCGTCCACTGCTGAACGTTTAATGGACAACATCAATGGTGGCCTAACGTGTTTGCAAGTTTATGGAGCACGTTCTACCTATGTATGTATGTATGTATGTATGTATGTATGTATGTATGTATGTATGTATGTATGTATGTATGTATGTATGTATGTATGTATGTATGTATGTATGTATGTATTTATGTGTGTGCGTATATATTGTTACGTGCTTAGGCTCGAATAAGCAGCAACACAGGAAGAGTGAAAACTAACAAGCTTGTATAACTTGAAAAATGAATTTATTAAGTACAATTATTTTCATAAAGTAAATAAACTTACGGTTTTAGAGAATCAAATCCAACATTAATCCAATAAAGAATTCACAAAATAATCCACTAATGGAATTGCAAAAGTCCTGATAAATAAATGTTCTAATAGTTCCAGGTTCGAATCTTGACGATGTAATCCAAAATGGCTGACAATGTCACGTGATTCAGTTCTTGTTTTTAATATAATCCAACTAAAAATCATAAACACGCGTCCTTTTCCAGATAAATGGAATAATTCCTCTTGCTACAACGAAATGACACAATGTCCAGTACAAGATAATTAAACTTATAACTCAAACCGAAAATACAACTGATAACTTTAAAAGCCCAAATTCTACTGAATCTCTCTCAAAGGAAAATGATTTAAATGCCCGTTTTCTAATGTAAACAAGGGATCACGTGATTTTCTGGAAAGTCAAAGAAAGAAGCTACCTTCACCAAGTCACGTAATAATAAAATGATCCAGAAGAAAATCAGCCACTAATAAAAAGATATTTTTGGATCTAGCCAATCATTTCCAAGGCTTGTTTACACCCTCTAAAGAAGGGTCAGAAATGAGGTCAACAAGCCAAGGTCAACCTGTGTTTACAGCGAGAGTCTAGGTCAGCCTGAACTTTCCATAATAATTTCCCAATTAATGTATATTAAACCCTAAATGACAAATTTGGATTTGACAAAATAAATAATTTAAATCCAATAACCGTAACAATATATATATATATATATATATATATATATATATATATATATATATATATATATATATATATATATATATATATATATATATATATATATATTTATATATATTTGAATTCTGTCTGATAAATCGAAACCGGGTCACTCATTCTACGTGTTGGTATTGTTGCATAAGTCAAAATTTATAATATCAAAATACAGAGTTATATTCATTTACACGTACAGAATGCCAGCCGTGAGATTACCTCCAGTTCTCAGGTCGCGGATTTGACCATATGTCTCGGACTTTTAGCCCAAAATTCTTACTACAAAGTAACAATACAGATTAGAACTAAAACAATATCATGAAATACAAGACTTTGTTTCGTCCTTGCCGCTGTTAAGTTCATTGCATATCAACGACATTATTCTGTCGTCGCGTATCTGCCGGTCGATAACATAAGGGTACAGACAATTCTGAAAATTTCTCTCGTAATAATTTCTGCTGAAGTGCAACAGGAACTTTCTACTTGCAACTATCAAATCATTTGGTCTTTTCCTATCACAAAAATGATTCATAGGAGTTTCTGAAATTATCTAACGCACTAGTTAACACTGAATTTTATTCGGTTGTAGTCTCAATAATTTCTTAAACCCTCTTAATTCTGAATCAAGCACTCTACGATCATCAGTTATCTCATCATAATAATCATAAACGGTCTTAACCATTCGTGCAGAGACATTCCAACTGAAGGTGTTAGTTACCCATGATCGCCACACATGACCACAGCTGTATTCTTCAACAATAACCAGTCGAAAAATATTTTAACGTTTCTAGCGACACTTTTCATACTTCATCACAAATGATGATCCTTGGAATATATTTTTCGCCCATTCGATCAAGACCTCATGCGTCTCCGTTCCATCAGAAGACGCTTTGATAGTACAAGCTGGCTTGATTCTCTTACAAGTTTTTTGGTTGGTGATAAAATAACCATATCAACTGAACTCTGCCGAAATAACTCAATAACATAATAATTATGTAACATGTCTGTTTTTATTCTCCATTCGCTCCAACCAGTGCTTATTTAAACTTGAGTCATCAATTCTGAATATTCTTTTCGATATAGAAGGAATCCATAGCATCTCTGACCGCAGTGTCAGGAAATCTGTTCACTACGATAATACATTTATCGAAACATACGCATTCATTGTAACTCTCAATTGAGCAACCTGCAGTGATTCGATGTGACCAACAATTGTACCTAATCGTGTTATGTTAGGCAAGTAAACCTTTTCTCGACTAATAAAATCGAGTTAAACATGGTCTATAATTATTCTTGAAATGTCGTTTATGACCATATTGTCCTCATTGGGTAAATTTACATTATTCTTCTACCAAGATCTTTTGCGCGTGTTTGTTCTTCATATTATATCTATTGTTGTGGCAACCAAACTTCAGTTTGCTTCCTGTCCGATACAATTTCTTCCCTTGCAAGCACGATAATTATATTTTTGAACTGAGTAAATCTTTTAATAAAACTATAGGAGCCAACTTCTTTACTGAAACGTGTCTACTAAACCAGCCATAACATATCGGATGAAGAACTTTAGAAAACTCAAATGACCCTATAAAGCTAATCCATTAAGTTCAAAATCCAGTAAAGGTCAATTTAATGATACTCTGTACATCTCGTGTGTGGGATGTCTAAATCGATTAAAGTATCCCCATTTCCAAGACATCTTCCTTGATGACACGCTGCTATATCAACCGAGATAACGTCGTTATGATTGTAAAACGTGTTCCCCAATCCGCAGTGTCCATATTCACATTGTTATAGTTGTACGTCTTCAAGACGTTCAAGTTATATTGGCTCAACGAAATCGTTTCTCTTGCAAACGAACAGCAGCTAACGAAACGGTGAATTAATTATTCAGTAATTGTTAAATATTATCAGTGTGTGATCAAAATTTCAGAGCAAGATTTTTTTATTTTCTCGTAGAGATTCTTAATGATAAATGTCTCCGCTAGGTTGTACAATTGATCATAGTTTTCATTATCGGAACATGAAAAGAATCACAAGAATATTGGATCGCTTCTACGTATTTGTTACGGAAAAGAAATATATCACCAATTGTACCGTTCGAGTGCGTGAAAACTTCATTACTGCAATAATTTATGTATGCCCATTAGAAACAACGTTATTTATCGGACTGCCGCTTGTTTATAATGTATAGAAACATGTAAATCTCCTGTTATCGTTTTTACTATTATCCTTATTGTAGATTTTTTCTAATTCAGCGACAGCATTAGTTATCATTGACTTATTCAGCCAACTTACCTATTTATTTACGTTGTAGATCCGTTACCCCAACGCCACGTATTGCATTTGTGAAATGTTCCATTACTCATTTAGTTACACAGTTTATTTTTTAAACTTTAAAAAACTTCCTGTCCGATACAATTTCATTAAAAAACTGTGTAAATGAATTGGCATTATATCATTTACAAATCGTTGGCGCTAAATCATCAAAGCTGTTATTATCATTCAGCGGCTATATCCCGTAAATAACCGTGGTTATAGGATGCGCTCGTCGTGTATACTTCTAAATTTTTAAACAAGTTTTCTTAGAGTATCAGTTTGTTTAATTAGCAAATGCAGGGTCTCGTTTGTCACGCATAATAAAATAATCATTGTCTATTTCTGCTAATACGATAAATTTTATTTTGAGAATTTATCTTCGTTCGTCGAGATAATTAATAATGGTTGCTGCTTGTTGGTCGTTCATTGTAGCATTGATAACATCGGTGAAGACTGGCAACACATTTGGTTTTGCGTATAATTATGAATTTTGACCACACATGATATGCATCATCGTTGCAAAATCTTTTCTTTGCACCACGAATACTTTTAATCAGAGTATTCGTCGGATCATATAGATAATACTTCGGTAAGTCAGACGTTCTTCTGTCAAGATCAAATCTGGATTTAGAAGGCTTGATTTTAGATGATCTCTCAAACTCCTCCATATTTTAATTGCAAAAAAGTATAAATTGAAATCGGAATATTATGTGCATATAGAATAATTAAAACAAAGAATATATGCAAGTGGTCGATAAGTTCTACGACCCCTTTTAATAAAGCCTGTGTAAATGAATTGGCATTATATCATTTACAAAGCGTACATCGTGGAGGTCTAGGACGAAAACCATGGTAAGGAAGTTGTGTTGAAGTTAGAGGACATTTGTGTGTAAAAATTTTTGATAAAAAATATAGAGAACTGAAGCGATAATATGATACACAATGACAACAACAATAATAACAATATTATAAGAAACGCAGAAGATTATACAGCAAGATTTCTACATAATAATTTAGAAAATAATAGTATATCTATAATGAATCATAAAGAATTTGTGAGACATCATATCACCATAGATTAAAAAGCATCTCGTCATAGTATAATCAGACATAGCAGACTAAACAAAAACAGTCGGTGCTGTCGATAATACTGGTTATTTCAAATTAAGAGATGGAAAGAAAATATATTTGTGTCACAGATTTATATTCGAATGTTTCAACGGACCAATCTTCACAATTATTTGTTTAATTTAAGAACTATTATGCATAGAATTCTCATGTTGAAATCCTTAGAGATGTAAAACAATTGTACAGACGGTCATTACATTATTAAATACAGAAACTGGTGAAAAGAACAAAATCCATCATTAAAAGCAGCTGGCAGACATTCAAATGTTTCTAAATGGGCGTTTTCATAGAGGCATAAACATATAGTTTAATTATTGTGATGGGAGATAACTCTGTCAAGCTAATTTCTTTCTGCAGATTAATAAGTAATTGCCTTTGTTATTGTGTTATTACTTTTGCTGTCTGAGATTATAAGTGAGAATTAATTAATGTTCTCTTCGCTGGCAGCAGTGAAAGAAACAGAAGTGGAGAAATTCGTATCTCTGTCACACGATCGAAAACATTAGATCAGAATTATCTCTAGAAATGAACAAAAAGATTATCAATATGCATTAAGACAACTAAAACAGATTATATCAAATGAAATCACAGTCTAGTGAAAATGAAAGTAGCAGCTTTTCCGAAAGTGAAAGTATCAGCTATAAACACAATTTTTGCTGTCTTGAATTTGTCAGCAGAAACCTAAAATACTACAAATATACGATATGTTGTTCTGTTCCGAGTCAATGAACCCATCAATCTGATAATATTTTTTATCTGATAGAAAATAATACAGGAATCCGCATAATTCAGAATCTGATATCTATCACACCTAATCATTATAATATGATATCGCCGTAGTTCATTTAACAGTTCATGTCTTAACATGAAGTCTTTATTGCAGTATTCATCAACAGTTATGTCAACTGTCAATTATTCTGCTGAGGGCAGTGTAAATACTGCTTTGATTGCATTTGCAATTGCCTGTTTGTTTATAATAACGGATTATAACATCGTAGATAGTCCGGTTTAATGGGGTCATGTACAATCAAATAATTGGTAGGTACTTAAGGTTCAAATGTACGCAAGAAATATCCTTGCTGAGTGTCATTTGGATCTTCACGATTTGCTTCATAGCTTCCATCAATTACATCGCAAACAGGGCTGACTGCAATTGTCGACGTTCACCATACCGATTACTGTTGTAAAGAAGAATATCTGCCAATGGGATTATTTTTCTTTCCATGCTTCAAATATTTTATGAAAATATTCATTGATGATTTAAATTTAAATTAGTCGGAAACTTTGCTAATGCAGCTGAATAGTTATCGGCGAAAATGTGTTCCTTTAGGACATGGTTAAAAGTACCTTCTGACTTAAGCACCACTTGCCTTATACTTTGATGAACAATTTTAAGATTAAAAATAACCTGGTTTAAAATTTATATTTGTTGGATAATTTCTTCCTTTGTTCATGTAATATCAAAACGATACTCGCTACATAATTGACTCATTTTGTATAGATTCAGTGAATATCATTAAATGTATGTTTGATATCATTTTCGATACATGGCCTTTTGGATGTTCCCTTCTCCCGCCAAATAACATTAATGTAAGGATCTATTTCACCACCGTAGGTGTTAAGTTTTATTTTTCTCCAAAAGGGTGTATTTTCATAATTTGAAGTATTTCCCAATACGATCGTTTCTCTGTAATAAAAAATCCTCTCGTTTTGCTTGGTGTATTGGTGGTGGAACTTCAGGTCATCACAACACTGATCTGATCGATGATTGATATATATCTACAGCATTCTCCGACATAGTATATCTACGGTATTGTTCAATGAACCTTTAATTCCCTTAATATTTGTGTAAGATTAATGGATGTAATATCGCTTATACGGATTGGCCTTAATTAGATATTCGCTTTGGAAATAAGTGCTAGCTCCAATTGTTCATATTCGCTTGCTGGATTTCAGCAGTAAATTGTAAAAAAAATATAGCTCATAAGTTTCATTACATTTTATACTTTTGGTAATTCATTCCTTTCACTTTCAGAACTGGTATTGTCTATTTGGGCAAAATTAGTTTTTTTCCTTTTTTTAGTAGGTGCTAATGATAATGTACATGACATTAGTTCAGGCTGCCTTTTTAATAAAAGGAAGCAATCACTTATGTTAGGAGTATGCTTGTATCATGTTCAATTTACATAAATACAATATCTAAAGCAATGTCAGCCAAATTACATTAATGTATCATAGAGGTATTCCATGAGAGACAAGGAAGAAGATTTCATAAACGAACAAAGTATTTTGTTCCTAAACTGTTTTAAAAAATTCGCCGACTGAATTTTCCCTTGGTTTTTTTTATTTATTTTTTTATTTATTTTTTTCTCATTATTTTTTAACTTCACTGAAGTATGGCCTGAAAAAAATGGCCTCATAATTTATGAATCCGCGTGGATGATCATTTTAAGATTGATTAATGTGTTGGTTCATCTTTTAGTGACTGTAAAAAAAAAACTGATCAAACTGTAGACAAATAAAATGTTCATGTAATAATGACACCAAAAGCACACATTCGTTTGAAAAGTGTAAATAGGGCATTATAACATGGTCCGAACGTCTATGACTGCATGCAAAATAGCATTCCGAATCTCCATTTCCATACAGCCAGTCATTATACAGCAACTAGTTCCCAAAGAAAATTACATAAACTGGCCCTTGGTTAGTATATTGGTTTTGCAAGCAGCCTCCATTCGACTTTATAGTCCAAGCACCAAAATAGAAATACTCAAAATTAAACTCCAACATTAATTTCGATCTGTTAATTACTTGTACCGTTTGCAACATTAATTTCGATCTGTTAATTACTTGTACCGTTTGCAACATTAATTTCGATCGGTTAATTATTTGTAACGTTTGCAACATTAATTTCGATCTGTTAATTACTTGTATCGTTTGCAACATTAATTTTGATCTATTAATTACTTGTACCGCTTGCAACATTAAATTCGATCTGTTAATTACTTGTACCGTTATTTCTTGAGGTCAGATTGTGGGCATAATGCTTTCATGTCACAGCGACTGTACAACATTAGATATTTACAAACGAGTTATTCCCAGCGACTGTACAACATTAGATATTTACAAACGAGTTATTCCCAGCGACTGTACAACATTAGATATTTAAAAACGAGTTATTACCAGCGATTGTACAACATTAGATATTTACAAATGTGTTATTCCCAGCGACTGTACAACATTAGATATTTACAAATGAGTTTTTGTTCATTTGACTCTGAATATAGTTTCTAGTTTTCTTGATATAATTAAAAGAGTTTGCTTAGTATAATTAATACAGTTTACCTAATACAATTCATATATCTTACTTAATATAATCAATATACTTTACTTAATATAATTAATATAGTTTACTTAATATAATAATATAGTTTACTTAATATAATAATAGAGTTTACTTAATATAATTAATACAGTTTACTTAACATAAGTAATATACTTTACTTAATATAATTAATAGAGTTTACTTAATAGAATTAATAGAGTTTACTTAATATAATTAATAGAGTTTACTTAATATAATAATATACTTTACTTAATATAATTAATATACTTTACTTAATATAATTAATATAGTTTACTTAATATAATTAATATAGTTTACCTAATATAATTAATATAGTTTACTTAATATAATTAATATAGTTTACCTAATATTATTAATAGAGTTTACTTAATACAATTAATATTGCAATATAGTATATTGTTTACTAGATATTGCAATATAGTCTATCGTTAACTGGTTATTGAAATAAAGTCTATAGTTAACTAGATATTGCAAAAACGAATATCGTTAACTAGATGTTGCAATTTTGTCTATAGTTTAAAACATATTGCGATTTATTATATTGTTGATGTTGTTGTTGTTGTATGGTTTAACGCCATTTTTCGGCACAAGATAGGTTATACATGGCGGCCAGTATTAATGGTGGAGGAAGAACCCGGAAAACCCCAGAAAGAACCACCGATCCACGAGAAGCTACTCGCAAGCGTTCTCACATACCCACATTAGCCGAATCCGAGACACAAACCCACGCAGACAGAGGTGAGATGGCAGTGATCCGTAACGGAGAGCGCTTTAGACCACTCGGTCACTCGGGACGCCTCCATATATATTGCAATAATGTCTATCGTTAACTAGATATTGCAATATATCCTATAATTAACTAGATATTGGAATATGGTCAATAGTTTACTAAATATAGCAATATGGTCCATAATTTATGGATATTCAAGGTAATGTATAGCATACTAAATATCACAAATTGTACACCAAAAATGATATTATTTTCAGACAAGGAATTAATTGTAAGAGCGTGCACATACAAGCACCACATGTCAAAATCACTAGAAATTAAATCAGTTTGTGGTTGATATCAATTTGTAGTTGATAGACGCTATACACGTTTGCTTTAAAGATATCAGGATATATTTCACAAGTGAAGTAGAACCATTATCTTGTCGTCGAGAGTGGCGAAAACATAGATAACACTGGAAAATATTTCCACTTTTCGAATCTATTCGCGGAATGATTTAGTGAACATTGTTCGCGCATGAGTGATGCAGAACGATTAGTTGTCTCATCAAACAGACTTCAAAGCGAGATAACTCTCTCCTACTGATACATTTTAATACTTCTTTATAACATTAACAAATGCGGGGTGGGGTTGGGATGAGCAGCTCTTGCTTACTATAGAGTAAGAATGTATTCTGAACACGTAGCATGATGTTGTTTTGAAAATATAATGCAAGAATCAACTCAAAAAGTCCAAATGAAGTGAGCAAATAGCATATAGACCTATGTATTTTAATGGACAGTAACATATCTAAAATGTACGTTCATGTATATTTAAAACAATGTATGTATGCGATAGAAAATGCACGTTTATATATAAAAAAGCATAAGTTACCAATCATTTAATTTTAAAAAGGACAACTAGACAAGGGTAGAGTTTGTATGTTGCAAATTATATTCTCTATAAGAACTGTAGAAAAAGGTACCATATTATATCCAGTGATTTGGCTGTCTTAAAGTGAAATCAAAAAACAAGAAACATGAAAAAGAAAAGGTACATCCCAGGCTCAAAATCTCTGAAAAAATGGTAGTTAATGATAATAACTCAAAACAAAAAGGCATTCCAAATTGTGAAGGACCTCACCAGAAAGAAGCAACCAAGACTCAGTACCATTCAAGATGAAAATGGAAAATGCCTCACAGAAGCAAGTGACATTGCAAAAAGATGGACTGAGTATTGTAAAGAACTTTATAACCATCCGTCCTCAGGAGACCCAGAAGTGCTCGAAGTTCCAAACTCCACAAATAATGATGATTTTCCCATTCTCAAAGAATAGTTGTAATCAGCAATAAGAGCAATGAAGAATGGATAGGCAGCTGGAGTAAACAACTACCCAGCTGAACTTATCAAGAATGGTAGGGATTCAGTGATTGAACTACTAACAAAAATCTGCAACAAGATCTGGCAGACAGGCGAATGGCCAACACAGTGGACCCAGTCAATAATCATAACAGGCAATCTCCAGCTGTGCCAAAATTATAGAACTATCAGTTTGATCAGCCATGCTAGTAAAGTGATGCTGAAGATCATCTTGAACAGACTGAACCCACAAGCAGAAGAAATAATCGCTGAAAAACAGGCAGCGTTCCATAGTGGAAGAAGCACAACAGAAGAAATTTTCAATCTTAGGGTTCTGTGTGAAAAGTACGCACAACATCAACAAGATATATATCATGTGTTCATAGATTTCAAAAAGGCTTTTGATAGAGTGTGGCATGAGGCATTGTGGGCCACAATGAAGAAGTACAACATGGGTCAAAAGTTGACCAACACCGTCAAGCAGCTGTACGCCAATGCCACCAGTGCAGTAATTGCTCAAGGTTCTGTGGGAGATTGGTTCAAGACTACAGTTGGAGTACGGCAAGGCTGACTCCTGTCACCCACGCTTTTCAACATCTACTTAGAGCGCATCATGAGCGAAGCCCTGGAAAACCACTGTTGGACAGTCAGCATTGTAGTGCATAACATCACCAACCTCCGCGTTGCAGACGAGACGACATTGATGGGCTGGCAGGCAGTGAAGATGAGCTTGCCACCGTAGTGAAGAACCTGGATAAAACATCATCCAGATTTGACAAGGAGATAAGTGCCAAGAAGACAAAGATGATGACAAACAGTGGCAAACCAATCTCAACCAAGATTAAAGACAGAGGACAGGAACTGGAAACAGTGGGTCAATTCAAATATCTTGTTTCCATAATCACGGAAGAGGGATCAAGAGCAGAAATTTTGTCACGAGCAGCACAAACAACGGCAGCTATCTCAAAGCTAAGACCCATCTGGAGAGACAAGAACATCTGTCTGAAAACTAAAATCAGACTATTGAGAGCACTAGTCATCTCAATCTTTCTGTATTCATGTGAGGCTTGGATCCTGACAGCACAATTACAGCGAAGGATTCAGGCACTTGAAACGAGTTGCTACAGAACCATCCTTGGCATCTCTTACATGGACCACATCACAAATGAAGAAATGCACAACACCATCAGGCACAAAGTAGGTCATTATGAAGACCTCCTCACCATTGTCAAAAAGAGACAGCTAAAATGGTATGGCCATGTCACTAGAGCCAACAGTCTATCCACAACAGTACTGCAGGGTAGCGTCCAAGGTGGTAGAATGAGAGGTAGACAGAGAAAAAAGTCGAGTGACAACATCACAAAATGTACCAGGAAAGGTTTTGCAGAGACACAGGCATTGGCATATGATCGAGTCAAGTGGAGGGAACTGGTCAGATGTTCAGCAGCACTGTGCCTCAACGACCAAACTAGGTCAAGAGGCTGATGATGTTCATGATGATGATGATGATGATGATGATGATGATGATGATGATGATGTCAACTATACTGTAACACTCAATGGAGCCTAAAATATAAACGTGTCATGTTAGTTCAGTCACATAAAGTTTACTTGATTCTTGTTCAAAAGAACTTAAAGGTGAACATTTCGTGTTTGCATTTTGTTTGAATACATTTCTGACGGCACTTCCACGCTGATTTTATAAATGTGAACTACAGTGTATTTCATTCATAAACATCTGTCCATCCAGAGACAGAGAGGTGGTATGACAGAAAACATGGAAACATGTTAGAATAATCTGCATTACGGCAAATATATATAACAATTAAAAGGGAACATAAAGAAATCGGAAAAGTGATATCGACAATGTCTATATCAGTTGTCTCCTACTGCTACGATTTAATATTTCTTTATAACAATAACAAATTCCTGGTGGGTTGAGGTGAGCAGTTCTTGCGTACTATAGATGAAGAATGCATTCTGAAACCAAACACGTAGCACAATGTCGTTTTGAAAATATCACACAAAAATCAACTCATTGGAGAGTCAGGGTTATATATATATATACAATATGCACACGTACATACTTATATACATACAAACATATAAATGGCCTTCTAAATCACATTTGTTTCCAATTGTTCCTTATTTTATTGTTTGTTTGATCTGGATCTTTGTTTTGATTCTTTGTTTGGTTGTTCGGAACTATTTTGGTTCTTTCTTGTTAAGGATGCCGGTTTTGCTTTGGGTTTTCTCACAGTAATATTTATTTTCATGCTGCATTAATTTGTTAACATGACACGAGTACTTTGCCTTCCTCTTCATGTTACCTAACATAACATCAATGTAAGCTTTCAATTGTTTTACACATGATTCTGTGAGAATATATTGCCAGATGTAGACCCAGTAGACGGAAATGTTCTCTTTTTAATTTAGATGGGTTCCCGCAGACGAGTATATGCAAACAAAAGTCTAATTGGCATGACCAAATGTTACTACAAGAAATTTTAATGAAGAAGAGAAAAATTATTATTAATGTTGTCAACGCCTATTTACAGCATGACGTGTATATGTTTGTAAATTAGTGACTTGTATAAAGGTTAGCGTGAGTCTTGGACATGTTTGCATCTTTGTTTTCATTAAATAGTATTAAAACAAGTCTAACCACTCCTGTCCTGATTGGTCAATGTGCAAACATTATTTCACTGAGGATGTTAGTCGACTGGAACAGCCGTTTTGGAAGATATTTGCACACACTGACACGTAGTATAATGAAATCTAACACTATGGTTCGGTACATGCTTTGCTTTATTGAAAAACGACAAAATGACATGTTCAACCCTTTGAGTTCTGTAATTAAAAAATAAGTGGTACAGCTACAGAATGAAATCTGCTGGAACCTCTTCTGATAGCTTTTGATCATATTTTAAATTTTAAAATATAATGCGTCGTTTGTAAAGGTATATTATCACAAGAAAGACTAGTTAATACAAATGCAATGTGATTAAGTGCCTTGCTCAGAAATATATAAAAGATGACCACCCTGGTCAGTCTGGACACTATTTGAGCCCGAAGTTATTGGTTGTTGGTGCAGCATGCCAACCAATGAGCTACACAGTCCCTAATACATACTAAACCAATATAATTATAAGAGTGTTTTTCTCTACACAAGTACGCATGTGTGTGTATGTGTGTGAGTGTCTGTGAGAGAGGAACTTTACATTTTTCCATCTGGTGTGTGTGTGTGTGTGTGTGTGTGTGTATGTGTGTGTGTGTTTGCAAAAACTTTCCAAAATGTTTTATTTCTGAATAGATTATATCTATCTTGAATCAGATGTCTACTTACAAACATAAAACATTCAGAAGCAGAATAGTTGGTAACATTTATTTGTACGTCCAGATACATGCGATGTATGAGGTCATAACTACCATTTTTATTTTGTATAGTACTGATAAATTGTATAAAATATATATTACAACAGTTTTAACAGTTATATATTCAATTCTATGTCCATTCCTTGTTACGCATGCATTCCTGATTTTAATACTTTCCTGAAAAATAAAATATAAGATGTTGCATTAAAACACAAGAGTCGTATGCTTTACGCATGCATGATAGAATCAAATAGATCATACGGCTGTCATGTTAAAAAATGTGATCGGATTACATGTAGAGCAAATTTTTAAAAATGGCGATATTACAAAATGAACAGGTAAAGTACGTTGAGACATCGAATATGATTGAAGGAATTTACGAAACCAGATGTTTTGATATAGAAGTAATTAACTTGAGATTCAATTTAAAATTTAATTTTCTGTATAACTATAAACTATGAGTACATCGGCAAAACATGAGAATGGTTATTCTGACTTACATTACTTTATTAATGTACTTATTATTACCTTTGCCACGACCAGTTCCACCCATCGTTGGCATTCCACGAGCTCCGCCTATTGTGAGCATTTCACCCGGTGCACCCATCATCATTGGCATTTCACGTCCCATCATTGGAATACCACCTCCCATCATTGGTATACCTCCTCCCATCATTGGCATCTCTGGCATACCTCCCATCATTGACATTTCTGTCATACCTTCTCCCATCATTGGCATCTTCATGCCTCCCATTCCTCCCATCATCACTTTCATCATCAAACCACCCATATCGCCCGTTCCGCCCATTCCTCCTCTCATGGTTGACATCATGGGCATCATATCACCACCCATCGTCATTGGCATTACGCCCATTCCTCCACCACCCATCATTGGCATTGGCATACCACTGCCCATAGCACCGCCCATTCCTCCGCCCATACCTCCTATGTTATGAATATTCGTTGATTATAATAAAAAGTTAAAAGCTTTTGAAAGAATGCGAAACAATGTAGATCTGAAATAAGTATCATCGTTGATTATAATAAAAAGTTAAAAGCTTTTGGAAGAATGCGAAACAATGTAGATTTGAAATAAGTATCACGATCTTACAAGAAATTAATAGTTGCCAGTTTTTTAATCTGTTTGTTTGTTTGTCTCTCTGCCTGCATGTATGTATGCATTTTTGTATGTATGTATGTATGTATGTATGTATGTATGTATGTATGTATGTATGTATGTATGTATGTATGTATGTATGTATATATGTATGTATGTATCTATGTTCGTTATTTGTTTCTTGAACATAAATAGAAACTGCTTTGCGTTCTTTTTCTGATTTTTTCAACTAAATGTTAATGAAAAAGACAGCTCTATAGTTATAGTTTTAATCTAAAGAGTTTGACTTTACGCACCTCTCTTAGCGTATCGTTTGGCCCCTGCAAAAAAAAAACAACAAATTAAACAGTAATAAACTTCTGGGTTATATATTGTGACCGTATAATTTGTGTAATTATATATTTATAATTCCACTACGAATTTTTCCATAAAATTCTTGCTTTGTAAAATGTATTCAAAAGGATTAAAACAACCAATGAAATCAACACTAGTATACATTCTTAAACCCATATTATTTTTCCTTAAAATACAAGACATCTCAACAGATTATCTAAAACATAAGTGAAAACAAATCTCAATAATCAATGCAATAGTGTGATAGGTCCGTATTCGAGGAAAGATGTTTATCTCCTTTATTTGTATGTATTAGACATACTAATTGCATAAACCAAGATTCTGCGATAAAGTCATTATCCACATGGAGAATATAAAAAATGATGTCCTTATCAGGTAGAAAAATAGTCACATAAATTCAAGATTATAACTTAGGACGATAGGATCTTTTGAAACAATTAACAATGAACTGACAAAAGATTATAGACATTAACGATGCACCACATCGAGGCAAACAATTTTCAAAAGTTTACTTACGTTTACCGTACTTCGTTCCTCCGCCCATACCTCCCATCATTGCCATACCGCCCATACCTCCCATCATTGGCATACCGCCCATACCTCCTATCATTGGCATTCCGACCATTCCTTTCATCATTGGCATGTCTCCGCCCGTTCCTCCCATCATTGGCATTCCAGACATTCCTCCCATCAATGGCATACCGCCCATACCTCCCATCATTGGCATACTGCCCATTCCTCCCATCATTGGCATTCCACTCATTCCTCCCATCATTGGCATTCCATTTTTTCCACCAATCCTACTCGGCATGCCACCTTCCATCATCATCGGCGTACCACCTCCCATCATCATAGGCATTCCGCCGCCCATTCCACCCATCACTGGCAAACCACCGCCCATCATACCTCCGACGCCCATCATGGATGGCATGCCTCCACCCATGCCTTTGCCTTTTTTAATAATAATAATAATACTAATAATAATAATAATAATAATAATAATAATAATAATAATAATAATAATATTAATAATGATAATAATAATAACAACAACTTTATGAATTAAACAAAAAACTGAAGATGTTGAAGATCAAGGAATAGAAGACAATGTTATAAATTAATGAAATTATGCTGATGAAATGAAAAGATGATGAAAATGATGAAGTTGATAAAGATGACAAACACAATACTAATTATTGCATCATAGATGATTAGGTCAAAACCTAATCATTACTCGGACATTGTACTGATTTATATGTCAGAATCCTAAACCAAAAAGATCTCCGAATAATTTTAATAAACCACAGAAAGTTGCGTAAAGAATGTTATTTAAAAAGAAAATTCTATAAAGCGAAATTAATCAATTATATTTGCTGTCACTGATATTGTAGTAGTAAATAAATACTGATTAACACACATTTCGAACGAAAATACATCAATTTCTGAATAGTGCATTAAACAGATAGCATAATGCCACCTTTCCGTTTTTATTTTACTGAGTATTATGTTAAGTACCATATTGTTTTCCAAAAATATTTAACATGCAGTTTATCTTAGTATTAAATACATTATTTACTATTAATAACCTCATATTTTAAACTTCGCAACATAATCAGATGGCTAAAATAAACAAGACTATTAGTGACCTCATTTTGGACCTTCACATAAAAATGAGATTGCAACAATAAACAAGACCCGGAAGGATTCACCCATATATCCTTAGATGTAAAAGTCCTAAAGTGACTAGATCTATGAGTGCAATGAAGCGTTTTATTTTTGTTACGATAGCGGAACTCACCGTATAATTGTATATCAATTTTCTTGCAAATCCTTTATGATTAATAATGTAATGTTCTCTGGATGAGAGGACTAATATATATTCTGACAAATGTGAGGCCGACAGATACAATTTTTATCAATGAGCGTTACATATAAGTTGTTTCATTGCCCTCAAATTTCAGCAAGATTGCATTGTCATACCGATTTGTCCCTATCTCGATCTTATCGATATTAACTCGATGGAAAGTTACCTAACTAAAAAATATGGTGGTAGATGTGACAGCTATCTCATAAAGGGATACATTTTGGGGCTTCTAGCCTAAGATGCATCAGAGTATCCGAGATCAAATGTACACAAATAGTAATTATATTAATGTTCTTCAATATTTTATGGTCAAGCTTTATTCATCAATGTACAGCTGTAGGTGATATACCATTTGTAAAGATATTTAAGTTCGTTCTTAACGTTAAAAAACTATATATATATATATATATATATATATATATATATATATATATATGATACAATCAGACTTTACACACTGATATAAAAGTAATAATGTCTAAAATAATTTATCCATGATAATCAAAAGCGGAGGATACATTTTGACAAATTTCGGAAACCCAATACCTGCATTTTGTTTATTACTGAAAAACTCTTATTGTGACAGCGTCAAGTGGACAAAGCAAAAATCAGTCTTTACTATGTGCTTCTTAAAAGTTCTATTTTGACCGCAAAGTAATCTGCGTGCGTCATTTATTTTAAAAACAATATTTGATCTTTATTCTTACCGTTTTCCCAAATGTATGGAACTAAAGAAAGAGTAGATATGCACGATTTAAATTGAAGAAGCCTGTATTTTTCATGTAGAATGTGCAAGAATATATTCACCGAACGATTACCGCAAAACTGTCCAAGTGACAGGTGTCCTTATCTAAAGAAAACTAATTTTCACATAAACCCTTCTCTGATGATTCTTATCTTTAACAATATAATTAAAACTTGCAAATACGTTCAATGGGAAGTGTGGAAAATTATGAGAAACCTGAATTTAGCAACTGAACAAAGAAGCAAAAGATTTTAGAAAGGAGGGAAATTAAATATGGATCATCTATCCACATTAGAGTCGTGATTGAAGAGTCAGTTATCTCTCACCTCCGTATGCCCAGGTACTTGCCACAAACGCGAGACATAGGGAAGAAAATAACGGATTCATGGTGGCGGTAGTTCTGTGCAAAAGAATATAAATATAATGCATAGTTTGAATTCAAATTTCAAGATAACGTTTGCAAAGAAAGTAAAGAAACCTAGAAAAAAGCGTGCATTTCAAAGAAAATAAATAAATAATAGGGGGAGATCAAATGATATCTTCTATATCTGATTCAGCCAGATATGTACGGTAGTACACCTTGTCATAAAAATAATAATTTTTAGATATTACAACTTTATTGGAATAAAAAATAGGAAATATAATATCGCGAGTAATTTTCGGTAAATTTTTTGCGTATATATACACAAACACACACACACACACACACACACATATATATATATATATATATATATATATATATATATATATATATATATATATATATATATATACATATATATATATATATATATATATATACATATATATATATATATATATCTATATATATTTATATATATATATATATATATATATATATATATATAAGGTTGAGCGACTAATTACTCACTTACAATGACTATTATCTTGATAGTTCTGATGATATTTATACTTTACTTTACCATAAGAAGGGAAACAAGAAGAACAAAACTATTACAGTAATTGATGAAATGGTCATTTTGCATATACTAGCATTATTTTAATGTAACATGAGTGTTTTGGTATGCTCACCTTAATAGACGTGGAGATGGAGTGAGGTCCGTCTGAATGGCTGGCCTGGACATTTCTTCAACTAAAGCGGCATTTTATAATAAAACTGAACGGAAGTATAGGTGTGAACATACTGTCAAAGAGTAAACATGGGTCGGCTATGTCATAGTCATGTTTGTCCACTGCTGAACGTTTAATGGACAACATCAAAGGTGGCCTAACGTGTTTGCAAGTTTATGGAGCACGTTCTACCTATGAATGTATGTATGTATGTATGTATGTATGTATGTATGTATGTATGTATGTATGTATGTATGTATGTATGTATGTATGCATTTATGTGTGTGCGTATATATTGTTACGTACTTAGGCTCGAAAAAGCAGCAACACAGAAAGAGTGAAAAATAACAAGCTTGTATAACTTGAACAATGAATTTATTAAGTACAATTATTTTCATAAAGTAAATAAACTTACGGTTTTAGGGAATCAAATCCAACATTAATCCAATAAAGAATTCACAAAATAATCCACTAATGGAATTGCAAAAGTCCTGATAAATAAATGTTCTAATAGTTCCAGGATCGAGTCTTGACGATGTAATCCAAAATGGCTGACAATGTCACGTGATGCAGTTCTTGTTTTTAATATAATCCAAATAAAAATCATAAACAAACATCCTTTTCCAGATAAATGGAATAATTCCTCTTGCTACAACGAAATGACACAATGTCCAGTACAAGGTAATTAAAATTTTAACTCAAACAGAAAACACAACTGATAACTTTAAAAGCCCAGATTCTACTGAATCTCTCTCCCAGTACAATGATTTAAATACCCGTTTTCTAATGTAAACAAGGGATCACGTGATTTTCTGGAAAGTCAAAGAAAGAAGCTACCTTCACCAAGTCACGTAATAATAAAATGATCCAGAAGAAAATCAGCCACTAATAAAAAGATATTTTTGGATCTAGCCAATCATTTCCAAGGCTTGTTTACACTCTCTAAAGAAGGGTCAGAAATGAGGTCAACAAGCCAAGGTCAACCTGTGTTTACAGCTAGAGTCTAGGTCAGCCTGAACTTTCCATAATAATTTCCCAATTAATGAATATGAAACCCTAAATGACAAATTTGGATTTCACAAAATAAATAATTTAAATCCAATAGCCGTAACACCTTCCCCCATAAAATAAAAAGAAAGGTTTATATGATAAAACTTTCTTTTTATCACAAACCAATTTACATCTGAGGTTAAAAGAACTAGTATAAATTAAACAGTATAATAAATTGTTATACACGGGAAAGAGCGTCTAATAATTATAATTATATTATCTTTTCCCTTATGTGCCGGATGTCAAGATTATATTCTTGTAATAACAGACTCCATCTTAGCAATCTTTGATTTTTATTTTTCATCTTGCCGATGAAAGTAAGGGGGTTGTGGTCACTAAAAACTATAATCGAAGAAGGAGCTGAACTTAAATAAACTTCAAAATGTTGCAAAGCCAAAATCAATGCCAGACATTCCTTCTCGATAGCTGAATAATTTCTCTGGTGCTTATTCAATTTCTTCGAAAAATAGCACACTGGATGTTCAATTCCATTTTTGTCCTCTTGAATTAAAATTACTCCAATCCCAACATCACTTGCATCAAAAGATAATTTGAAAGACTGACCAAAATTTGGAGCTGCAAGAACTGGTGCCGTTTTAAGTATGGCCTTCAACTTATCAAAGGCATCCTGACATTTTTTAGTCCAACAGAACTTGTTCTTTTTTACAATAAATTTGTCAGGGGTTCTACAATTATAGAAAAATTTGAACAAAATTTACGATAGTATCCAGCCATACCCAAAAATCGCATCAGTTGTTTTCTATTTTCAGGCACAAGGAATTTAGAGATAGCCTCAACCTTGGCATCTATTGGTTTAACCTGTCCATGTCCCACAATATGTCCTAAGAAAGTCACACGAGCACGGCAGAACTCACTTTTAGATAAATTAATTGTCAAACATGCATCAGTGAGTCTGTCAAAGAATTTTCGAATTGTTGCTAGATGTTCTATCCAGGTGTCGTTATAGATGATGACATCATCTATATAAGCAGCAGAGGGGGCGAACCTCAAAAACCAAAAAAAAGCGTCGAATCGTAAAAAAGCGTCGACAACCAACGCACAAAACCAAAAAAGCGTCGAAAATCGAAAAAAGCGTCGACAACCAACGCTTCCTCGTCTACGCCAGCGTCGTTTTCGTTCGCC
Source organism: Unio pictorum (assembly GCA_030141615.1). Taxonomy (NCBI): domain Eukaryota; kingdom Metazoa; phylum Mollusca; class Bivalvia; order Unionida; family Unionidae; genus Unio; species Unio pictorum. The sequence goes on along the minus strand of JARLTB010000248.1, from coordinate 1,303,656 downwards.
CCCTCTGCTGCTATGGGTTAATAATTATTTTACGAGTTCAACTGAATATTTGATCCAGTCTTTAGGATTTCACAAACAGACTAATCGCTAACACCTCCTTTTGTAGATCAATTAGATTATTAGATTGGTCTGTGAGTTTGAAATTAATTCTGGTTAGCGAATCATTATGACACCGCATATAGACTGGATTAACCGGAGACTCGATTATCAAAAACCCTGGAGGAGCTGTTGGTGCAAACGAATAAAGAATATATCCTTGCTGTGCTTGATTTGATCGTTCGAGATTAATTTGATAGCTTCCTTCGATAACATCACATACTAAATTGAGCGCAATCACTGAGGATATATTTACGTTGAACTGAGCGATATGTCTGCCGCCACCATCTGGGTCATTATTATGTTTGAGGATTGTTATTTCCGGTGATGCTGCTTTTTTCCATGCATCATGAATTATTTTAAAACCAACATCGATGGTGTCACTGAGAAGTTTTTTTAGTTCTGGTACGTTATATCCTGGTAGTTTAAATGTTGGAATATCTTCAACGCGGATTTTATATTCTGATGCAAATTTTGTTCTCGATAGGGGATTATCGTCATCTAATATATCCTGAATAATTTTTAGGTTAAATGTTTCCATATCGCCGATAATTTTGTTGCATGTTTCTACGACGCTGATAAATTCATTTCGGGTGAGGGAGCCGGATTTAAGAGATATTAACAACAGTGAAAAATCATTATTCATTGCTGTGAAATTTTCAACGACTTTAGGTTCGTTAACAAAATGATACCACGGAAACTCTTTACTCTCCTTCTCATGTCCGTGTCCGATCCCAAAAAACTCTAAGGGTATAATACTGAACTCTTTATAACTCCTTATTGGATTATCAGGTTTTATCACGTCGGTGATATAATCAGCTTTTTGTGGTTCTGGTAAATCAACGGTTTTCCCCCCTGGTGGTAATTCAGGCCATCCTAGTACGGTTCTAATAGAACTCTGATAAATATCTACGACGTATCCTTCTGTGCTTATCTCAATTGCGGATGATAGCGTCGGCTCATGAACTGTTATATCGAGTTTCGATTCTGTTCCAGTAATGGATTTTATTCTACGCGCGAATTCATTATTGATTTGTTCAATTTGGTAGGACCCTGTTGGTATTGAAACAACGTTCCAGTCTGGAGTCCCGTCTTCTTTATTCTTATTCGCGAACACCAAGGAATTATTCGGTTGTTGACCACCGAATGCTACCGATCTGATATTAGGCCAACTGTGATACACTCGTAGTTTTGCTAACGCTATCTCCTTCACTGGGACCGGAGAGGGGAAATTCACACTGAATTCTGGATTCGTTGATGTTATTGAGATCATGCTTGTTTGTACTGGGTTCGTGTTCTCCACTATTTGTTGAAGTAATTCCATCGGTGTTGTCATCGTTGCTATACTCATGTTGTCGCTCTAATTTTGATATCGCGGAATCGTGAATACTGACCATCACTGAGAACTCACTATCCGATATCGTTGAGGTTATTGATATCATTCTTTTTTTTTGGGTTCGTGTTTTCTAATTCCATCGGTGTTGTCATTGTTGCTATACTGTTGTTGTCGCTCTAATTTAGATATCGCGGAATCATAAATACCGACCATCACTGAGAACTCGCTATCTGATATAATCGTATTATCGAGTGACGACTATATCATCGAGGATAATTGCGAGTACGCGGTTGATACAACATTAAATTTAATCGAGTAATCTTGCAGTTTGCGTTGGCTGCATGATGATATCTTTTTTGTTATCCCGGTTGATATACCCGCGATTGTAGCCGCCGCAGAAATGCAAATTGGAACTACGACCGGGGCAATCATTGTAACCGATGCAAGTATTATTCCGGCGCCAGTGAGAACGCCTGACAACGAGTACATAGTAACATCAACTGCGGTGATTCTTCGTCGGTATTTTTTTATTTTTATTTGATACTCCTCGGCGAGGGTTTTGAGTCTAGTCTGAAATTCTCTGACCTGATTATAGCGATATTGTGACGGCGTTGATGTCATTTTTATTTCCAAATCAGTTTACGATTTCAATTCAGTTATTTGCTCAGATCTACTACGAATTCCAGATACCATGTTACTGATGCCCTAGTCAAACTTTTATCATCGGCTTTTATCGTTAACCGTTCAGTTGTATTCCTGTCGATGATCGTTGATATCACATTATTGACCCCGGATGAACTCGACGATGATATATTAAACTGAATTGGTGCTACCAGCGTTAATCGATAAATACCCTTGACAGTAGCTGTGATGGGTAAAATAACATGTGGCGATATCCACTCTAATGTTCCAGATTGAAGTGTGTATACGTTATTGATGAAGTTAATATGAGGAATTTTTATTTGTTCAGGTCACAGGAGACTGACTTTGATCGCAGTAAGATCTGCAATGATGATGTCTTGAGTTGTTTTAAGATCTTCAGGTCTACTATTTCGTTTACCAACGAATTTATCAATGATTTCATTGTTTATGAGGGTGAGCAATCGTACTGAGTGAAAAGAAATTGTATGAGCATCATATTCAGATCTTAGCTTTGTTAAGTTGTCGATTGCGGTTTTTATCGTTCCAATATTCGGTGTGGTCACTTGTGGAGTACCAAGAAATTCTTTTATCAGTGTATCGAATCTAACAATGGCTTCATTGGTTCTGCTGAAGTTTTCTCGTAGTGCGACAAAAGCAATTATATGAGCAACATACTCAGATCGTAGCAGTTCTAAATAGTCGATTGCGGTTTTTATCGTTCCAATATTCGGTGTGGTTGTTGGTGGATCACCAAGAAATTCTTGCAGCGGTTGATTGAATTTAGCAATGGCTTCACCGGTTCTGTTTATGCCTCTTCGTAGTGTGTTAAAAGCGGTTATATGAGCATTATAATCAGATCGTAGCTTTGCTAAATCGTCGATTGCGGTTTTTATCGTTCCAATATTCGGTGTGGTCGTTGGTGGAGCACCAAGAAATTCTTGTAGCGGTTGATTGAATTTAACGAATTCATCGTTGAGTGACTTTAATGAGTTTGCTGTGTTATCTACTATTGTTAGTTTCTCTGTGACCGTCGAAACAAGTACGCCTGGTTTGAGTTTACCATCCTGAAACAGCGCAATAGCGTCATCGGCGGCGTCATGTCTTCGTGTTAAAATATCATCCAACGACACATTACTGGTTTTCAATTTACCCTGTTTGTCTTGAAATACAACTATTTCGTTTGGGTCAACATTTGTTAAATTTAACGTCTCAGCGATTTCATCTTTAATTATTTTTTTTATATCACCCGTTGCAGTGTCATCGGGTTTGGGTTTCAGAGGTCTTCCCCAAATATCAATCATGTTATTGTAAAACTCTTTCTCTCTCTAAAATCTTTGTTGACGACTTCGTTGAAAAATCTTCGATTTTCGCCAGTGATTCCTAGTGTATTCATTTACGACAACATGTGGTGGTTTTCCCCTTGGGTTGCCCAAGGAGTTAGAAATAGCGTTAAGGACATTTAATACTTCACTGCCGCATATTGGTGGGTCATTCATTTGTTGTGTTGGTAGCGTAGAATACCAAGTCTTCATTGGAAAAGTTTTTATATAACGCATAAACTCGCTTGGCGGAGCTAACCCATATGAATCGAAATAGACAATCCCACGTGGATCAATAGCGTATGCAACCCAGTGGGTTCCAGGTCCGGTGCTGTTATCTAAATTAATAATACCGGTTTCAACGCTGTTTGGTTGATGTGGTAATTGATCTTTCATAAAGACACCTCTGAAATTTTTAATCGCTAGTTTTTTAGCGGCATCCATTAAATCAAAATTGGACATAGGAATCAAAGATTCCACAACCATCGGTTCCTCAATCGAAGATTTGGGAACCATAGGTTCGTAAATCGAAGATTTCTGAATTAATAAACCGGTCCTAGTCTTAGACCCTTTCCGCTGTACCACGAATACGGGGTTCCTGGTAGTCTTAGACCCAATCCGTGAACGGATCGTCCCTTTTTTTTATATCCTTTCCCAGTTGCTTTCTGTAGTGCCATTCCTGCCGCGGTACCAACGGCTCCTAACGCTGCCGCTTTAGCCACCGCTGGGGCTGCTGCCGCAATCAAAGCTGGAATCGCAGCTAACAACGGGAATATACCGCCTGTTTTCATAATATTTTTGATAGCAGCCGCAGAAAGAGTAATCTGAACACCTTTTTTTGCTACTAGTGCATCATTGAAATGTTTTATTTGACGAGTTGTCAACGACAACTTATTCTGACCACCGGTCATTTGATTGGGTTTCAGCGTGATTGTGGTTCCACATTGCTTAGCTGATTTGGATTGTAGTTTTTTTAATTGACCGGGAGTCAACGCAACACTAATAACACTATACGACATTATACAATAACAGATTGATTCTAAATCGTTTACGATTTCAATCAAAGATTTTCCACTGGCGCATCTACCACTCTCATTCTTCCACCAACACCTTCGAGTAGCATTGATTTATCACTGAGAATGACAGCAACCGCTCTGTAATTAATAATACCACCAGGACGGGTTACACGGGCTCTAAAGTGTATATCAACGACAGATTGTCTCATCAAATCAAGGTGTTCCAATGAAAAGTAATAAATCGGATATAGACTTTTGAAATCCAATTGTGATATTTGCAAACCAGTATCAACATTTTGATCACGTGCCATATACGACAATAGGTTATGATACACGCGTGCAATATGATTCTGACCGTAATTAAGTTGTACATCCTCAGATGGTTCCTGTTGGCCGTTTATTCTCAGCGAGACTTCTCTAACACCTAACTGATCAAATATCATATGACTACGTTGTTGACTACCAACTCGCTCATTATTCTGTAACGCCACGAATATATGACGTGGAGCTGAAACGCCTTGTCGCGCTGCCAGGTGCCATGTGAATATATCATCGACATTATCAGGTTTAATATCCGTACTCACTGATAACCAACTCAACAACGACTTTCCTCCTTGATCCATAAATGATAGTAATCGCTCTTCATTTGTGATCGATGGAGTTAACACTGGCATCCACAATGATAGTTTTGTTAAATGGACTTTACCATCGGCAACACCAGCATCACGCCAGATTGCATCATTATCAGTACCCTTTCGTACAAGCGCTACTGTATGCTTCGCTCCATAGATAACTTTTCGGACGTTTCTACAGAATCCGAATATATGATGCAGTGGAATCGCGCATGAAAACTGTCGACGTTGTCCTTGTAATGTTGCTACACGTGTTGCAAATCCTAGGTTATAATTAATGATATTATTTATGACATCAAAATCACCAGCTGGTCTTACATATCCGGCTGGTGCTGTATTAACTGAAGAAGCATGTGTTGCCTTTACTCTAGAATACTGGTTGTGTTCAGGGTGATCAGTGATATCCTTCGCGAACATCATAGATGGACCAGCTGATCTTGTATAATCATCAGAATATCTCGCTAACCTTATGATTGTTGTAGCCACATCAACTTCACGGTCAATGGATTCAATTTCTTTTCCATCAATGAGATATCTAGCGCTTTCAAATAACGCCATGATACCGTTATTGACAAAACCGACTTTGATAGTTGGGTTATTGTCATATGGTGTATTAGCTTCAACATTTGTTATAAGTTCTCCTTCGATTTCGATAAATGCCTCACACGGTAGAAAATATTTACTGGTATCATGAACTTGAAGTTCAATTCGCGATCGGAGATCCGGTTGTGCTGCGTGATAAGAATAAAATTGAAAATCGCGTACGGAATCATTCTTGAGCACTGGGGCATCCATATCAAATGCTGGATCAGGTGACCTTTTGAACATTTTATTCTATTTATCAGAGTCTAAATCGTAAAATCGTAAACGATTTTCACCGTAGGATTTTCATCGTCGTGTTTTTTTAAAGCCACTTCCCGCTATCATGTTTGCTATGTTATTTTGGTCCCCTTGATTTATCAAGGGAGTCACCAATGACGAAGTCATCAACGATGCTAATTTTTCGTCTACTGCGTTATTTATAATTCTACTAACACTTGCAGGCATTTCCGCTGTAGACGGTAACGGTATCGGTTTCTTTTTTCGTAAATCACTTCGTGATTTCACTAATGATGTTATTTTATTCTTTGCGGCTGAAAACGCTTTTCCAGCGAAATCTCCGATTTTGCTAATACCCTTATCACGAATAACATCAATGGCTTTCATTCCTAGTTGTTTAGCCAACGGCATCACTTTTGGAGCCATTCTCGAAAATAATCCTAAAATGGTATCACCGAGACCATCTCCGTAGTATGCTCTATAAACAGGCAATCGTGAGTTTACCACATAGACGCTAGTTGGTTTGTCATGGTTGTAGTGTATGATCATTATTTGAAATCAGAAACAATTTTTCAATTGTAAAAAAATTTATCAATTGTAAATTCAGTCGCTGTGATACCCACTTGATAACTCGCCAGTGAAATCTCGATATGTTTTGATATCCATGATACCACCTTGAAATAACCGCCTGCAGATATCAGCTGCTTCATTAATTATTTCCGGTGAGTTATTTCCAGCTCGGAACCCTCCTACAAGAACTTCTAATCGTGATATATCACTGAGAACACTACCAGGACAGAAACTCAAAGAGTTTCCAATTCTTGGATTCTCACTGGAATCTTGCAATCCGCTTCCGCTAAAACCCATTGCTTCATCCAGTTTTTCATTCAGTTTTTCTTCATCCGTGGGTTGTAAATAACCAAGAGGATCATAATCATCATCATCATCAGGTGGTAGTTGTTGTTTTTCAGGCGAGAAAAATATCTTTGCAGGTTGTTGTTTTTTAGGTGAAAAATATATTTTCTTTGCAGGTTGCTGTCGCTGCCTTTGCAATTTTGGCGGTTTTTGTTGTTGTTTTAGTTCTTCAAATTGTTTATACACTATACCCACCGCATTGATATATTCGATGTATGATGCACTATCCGTCTTAATTTGACTTTTTTCAGTTTTGATCTTATAGAATATATCAGCCCAGTGAGTTATACTTCTAACAAACTTATGATGTTCTGGTTTCAACATATTTTTCCTGTTTTCATAAGTCGAAACAACAAGCGCAGGAATTTCTGTTGGATCAGTCTTATCAATTGCTGCTAACCCTTCCTCGTTAAATCTCACGCGTAAATCATCTACTGTTCTTTTTGATTCCATTTTTGTACAGCCTGTTTTGTTTGTTCAGTTTTCGCTGCTATTTTTTCGAGTTTACCGATAACAGATTTCCCCGTCTCGGGATCATCTCCCAGTACAGCGCGCTGTACCCCTTTCGTTGCTGTGGTTACTGGTTTAAACAATTCTTCAGATCCCGCAGCAAAATCAGTCTGAAGACTCTGTCGTTGTTGCAGTTTATTTCTTACAGAGTAGCGAATTGGTATAAATCCCCTGATTGCATCCAGTCGTTCACGAGCCAATCGGGTCGTTAATGCTTCATTGACCATTATTTGAAATGAGAAACAATTTTTCAATTGTAAAACAATTTTCCCGAACCTGACCTAACAGACGAAAACATTTGACATGTCAGATTCGGAGGGCGAAAACCCGAGGTTTTTTACACAGGATTTTCGAGATTTTTTATCAAAAAGGGCTAAATCAAGCAAATCTTACATGAATTTCAATCAAAAAATGCTAAAAAAAAAAGGAGAATCTGATACGAATTATGGCTAAAAAGTGTAATCTGATAAAAAATCTCGAAAATCCTGTGTAAAAAACCTCGGGTTTTCGCCCTCAGAAACCATGAAATGTCTGACCTGTTTGAGCAATTTTATATTGAAAACTATGTTTTTTTTCATCGCGGGTGGGTGAGAATACACAAAAATAAAAAATTATTACTAACCTGTGAGATGATTATGACATTCAATCAAAAAATGCTAAAAAAAATGAAAATCTCCTTGAGGGTTGGTCACGGTCAAAATCGTTCATTTTCTTGAATTAACGCTCGTAGGTTTCTAACTTTAGAATTCATATCCTTTTTCAATTCGTATTCGTTACCTAATTCTTTTCGTATTCCTTCTACGATAGTATATAACGGGACGAACACACGTCACTGGAGAATGCAAGAGAGTCTCGAATAGAATTCTGAATTCTCTTGATGAACGCGTATTTCTTAGGTAGCATATACTTGTTAGTGTTAACTCCGTATTCTATATCCTGATAATCCGACATGATTTGATCAGGATTTAACCCATCTGATAGTTTGATATTCTGATTTTTCAATTCTGAAATCTCGGATATAATGCTATTCATTTTTTTCAGAATTCATATTCTATGGTGATTACATATTTCTAAATGAAAATTATGACGCATCAGACATAAATAAATTGAATTCTCTGTTCGGTCTTTTTTGAAATCGCCGATCGATAAATCCCCTCTGCAACGAATCGTACTGAGGGTGAACAAATATCGAAATGCCTACCGGCGCTGGTTATTGATTGAAATATTTTTTCTTCGTTAGTTGTTGTATTCAAAGATTTTACGGGTCTCGCTCGCTTCGAGTATTTCCCAGTCCATCCAGATGAATTATTTTCACTCTGTGTAACAACTCGTAAATTTGATAAAGAATTGTTCATTGGATTAGAATCAATGTGATCAATGACAGAATTATCCTCGATCAATCCATTGAAACATTCAAATACGAAACGATGATTGAGATATTTCTTCTTTCCAGCGCCAAACCTCAAATATCCATGATTATTCACATCACCAACTGGTTTCTTCAGTCTACAGTGTCTGACAGTACCATCACTGGATGCTTCATAATTTGTAATCAAGGGATGCGGTCTGAATTCTTGGTTCATTATATACTATACTATTCTTTGTCTAATTCATTGTTTGGTTTAATAATAAATCTTTCAATATAGTCTTGAGGTGTTCTTATGACTTTATCCTTGACTCTGACAGTGTCAGGGTCAGGGACTTTGTCAGGGACAGAGTCAAGGTCAGAATGTTTGATTGAAAATTCATATGATTTTCCATTTTTGATTCTTTTGTCATAATAACGCTTCAATTCCCTGTATCGTTTGCCACCGCAATTCAAACACAACTGAGATTTTCCCCTGACCCCAACCCCACATCGTATGCAAGGTAACGGACCAAGGCTTCCACGACGAAAACTTTGCATATGATACCCACAGAACTCATTTCTGCATGATTTGTTACACGGGGTTGTTGATCCAATCATAAGCCATTTGCAGTGATTCATTATATATAAATCCTCCATTTAAATGCTTGTTTTAATTATAGTATGGAGGAGTTCAAGAGATTATCGAAAATTACGCCCTGGAAAAATGTTAAATTCAATCTCGATAGAGTCTCTGATACGCCAAAACGTCTAATCGGTGATAGAACTATACTGGGTAAAATCAGAGACTGTTTTAATGAATTCTACCGAGACGGTGCAGTACACTGTTGGTCGACATTTCGAATTATACATGACGATGTCAATGTACCCAACATCGATGCTACTATGAACGATGAAAGAGCAGCTGAGGTGATTTCACATCTTGGCTGGAAATCCAAGAGTAAATTGCAAAGTAATTCCCAACAAAAGTATTTTTTCAGAATAAAATTCATTATCGAAGTCGAGGGCAAATGGATTATTAGGGATAAATTTGAACCAATCCTCAAGGATAAAAAAACAATCACGCTGAGTAGAGATTCCAAACCAGGAATTCTAACTGGAATCGACAAACCATACTACGAGAGATCTTATCCCGTAACAGCAATCGTTTATGGAATATACCCGTTAAATGATAAACCCGATATTGCAAAACTAGCTTCTATGAAATATTCTAGTTCACTGAATTGTGTAGCAACACGAGTAATGGAACACTTCACAAATGCATCCCGAGGAAATAAACTAACTGATCTGCGACGTAGGAAAATAACCGAATGGGAACTGACAGTGAAACAGCACGGTGCAAAGATTTCTGATATAGCTAAATTAGAAACATTATTAAAATTCCCAATATCAGTAACGACAATAACCGGGGAAGTATTACACGAACCGAAATATAGATTACAAGGAGCGCCAATACAGATTATTGATCATAACGAACACGCGTGGACACCTGCAGTAACAATATTTCCACGAGAACGAATCGTGAGATATATCCCCCCGGAATTCGTCGGGGATGTTTTTTATAATGAGAGATTATTCGATGCTATTCATGCGTTGTGTAAAGAGGACCCTGTGTCAGTGTGGTTACTTAGAAGTGATGAAGATCCCGAAATAGGATTCGATCAATTTGTAAGACCAAATGGTGAATTATATCGCGTTGAAGAATTAGATAACAGAATGAGAGAAATCGCTAATGATTTTTCACCGGAGAGTTTCCATGAAAAACTACTCACGGGTAGTTTTACTATTCCATCAGTGGTAGCTCACTTCGCAAGAGAAAAAAACTCATGGCGTCCAACACGAAGTGATTTTCTCGAGGATGTTAAATCGAGTTGCGTCAAATTCGGTCATGGAGGACTGTGGAATACGAAATACTCACGTGATGGTATGATTTCAATTGATATATCCGCGTGTTATCCTGGAAGTTTTCTCGGGTATGGAGAATGCGCTGAGTACTTTAAACGATTTGGACACCCCACGCATGAAATGACTCGTGTTGCGATTAATGGACCATTACCTGATTTTGATTTAACCGGATTCGCTCGTGTGATATTATTCGAATTCGCTACAGGGTTACATCCGTGTAGTTATGTTTGGCTCGGTAGACATATATCTGAAAAGGCCTGGATGCCAATAGTGTTACTACGATATATGATTGATTGTGGTATGCTAATATCGTTGATTGTCAGTGAAGGGATTATATCCTATCGAGCACAGAAATCAGTGTGGTTACCACAACCCGATCTGGATAGAATAATTAGCGAACAGCGAAAACGGTTTCCTGATTTCAGCGAGGAAGAAGTCATGAATTGGTCTAAGAGGTTATTTGAAATTAAAAGCGGACAAGCAAAAGATTTTGGACGAAGAATAATCGGTAAATTTACCCAGGGTGAAAGATACGACAATGCAAAATATTCTTCGAGGTTGATCATAGACGTCGCTGAATACGATTTTATTGTAGCGGATTTAACGAAACAGGGAAAACTTGTATCCCGTAAGGATGCTTTTCTATCCAATGGTGAGAAATTAGGTACGGTTGTTACCTACTGTGATGGATATAATTCCCAGTACACACATTTGAGAGGTTCTATGCTAGCCTATGCTTCTATTAATCTATTTTCGATGATAAATAGATTTCCTAATACCGCGGTTAGAGTAGCCACTGATTCTATTTATATCCACGAGAAATACAAATCATCTGTGGCTGAATTCACAGATCCGGAGGAAGCGTGGGGGTGTTGGAGATTTAAAAAGGAGACGCTACATGAGTATTGTGAATCCGCAGATGTTACCATGGATGATAAATATCTTTCGTGTAACCGTATTGAAATTCAATCAGAATTTTCTAATGCACCACCGGTATCTGATCCAATATGTAGATATAAGACAGTTTATTTAAACGGTTGTGGTGGATCAGGAAAGACAACTCGTGCAATCGAATTATTTCGTCGGTCAAACATGATTGTGTTAACACCAACTCACAGACTCGCCAGAGAAATGATACAAAGAGGGGTAAATGCCTGTACCTACCACAGTTTTTTTCGATGGAAGGGTGACAAATGGACCCCTGATCGAATGGGTGATAAATTCATTCCTGAAATCATAATCTGGGATGAAATATGCACAGTGTCATTAGATGTATTACAAACATTTCTTGAATGGTTGTTAAACAAAAACACAAAAGTCGTCATGTGCGGTGATCACGGCCAACCACCACCATTTATCGGTGCATCCCCACATGAGTGGCTAAAGGGTTTTGTAGACTATTATGAAGAAATTACCACTGATTATAGATCACTTGATGAACGATTACGAGAATTCAAAGCGCTAATTAGACTACAACCGGATAGAATCCAGTGTGAAATAGCGCGTGAAGTGATTTCAGAAACCCCAATGAATGATTTCTGGGAAGCGTGGAAACCAAATGATTTGATAGTAGCAAGTAGAAAAATAGTCAGAGACACACTTCAGATGAAGTTATTTGAAACGCATAAAGAAAAATTTGCAACGCTTCCAGTACCCCTTTGTTATAGGCCATCGGATACACGAAAACAGAACATTGAAGTTGATATTCCAGGACAGAGTGAAAAACAAATTCTCGTATTAAATGATATTGTGCTGGTTGATATCAGCGTCGTCGAAAATGCATTGCGTGCTAATAAATCCCCGTGGACGCTAGGATACGCAGCGACGATACACTCTTCACAGGGATTGACTATATCGGATACAATTGTTTGGATGGTGGATAATCACATCGAATGGTCGAATTTAGTCTATCTCGCAGTATCCAGAGTACGAAGAATAAATCAACTTCGAAGAATTGTTTTCGATGATAATGACACCACAATAAATGATATTGATGTTAGCATCATTAATAAAAAAATCTCCGGTTACAAACAACAGGACAAAAAAAAAAACAACGAGAATTTGATATTGATGCTGAATTAATAATTACGCTGAAGAAACAACAGAATAATCACTGCTCGAGTTGCAATTGTATAATGCGTTGGCAGTATTCGGATAAGGATCCTCGCCAATTCACCGTAGACAGAAAAAATAACAATCTCGGTCATGTCAGAAACAATGTGATGTTGACTTGTCTTGAGTGCAATAGACGCAACGGTGCTAGTTAAGACCATGCGGTGGCAATTGAGTATCCTCGGGAATTACCTGTAGTTGTTGTCGAGTAAATCCTCGTTGAGGGGCAGTTGAATCCAGTTTATAGACTGGAGGTCTACCCGTAGATCGTGTTATACTAGATATATTGTGTGCAGTAACACTCCAAATAGGATCAGTAGCCCTTTTTTTACCACCCTCAAGCTCTCCTGGTTCGTATAAGTACCTAACAGTGACATTACTACCAAGAATTGGTTCTTTGAAATCTTATTGTACGGGTATAGACTTCTTTTTAATAGCGTTCCTAGGTTTCATGTTGATTGTTCTAGTAATCTCATTATTAAGTGCGGTAATCACAGCTGGTAACCTTTTGACCCATTCACGGGATCGCTTTTCTTGAATGAATTCTTTTGCGTATTGATATCCAAATAACCGCTCAGCAATCGTCCGATTAAATCGTTCTACAATGGCCTGATCGCGATGTAGCGCAGTATGCCCTCGTCGTATGGTGACATTATGATGTTTCATTGTAGATAATACTGCACCCTGAAATTCCTTGCCAGGATCAACCTGCAATAGATTTGGCTTCAGTGGCTGATTTTGTTTTTAACGGTTCTGCTTCTTTGTATCTTCAATCAATGTAAAAATTTCTTTTTCGACGCTTTTTTGGTTTTGTGCGTTGGTTGTCGACGCTTTTTTTACGATTCGACGCTTTTTTTTGGTTTTTGAGGTTCGCCCCCTCTGCTGCTATATAAGCATCACAATTTTCTAGACCAGAGGTAATCATATTCATGAGACGTTGAAATGTACTTGGCGACCCTTTCATCCCAAACGGCATTACTTTATATTGGTAAAGTCCATCTGGAGTCACAAATGCTGAGACTTCCTTTGCTCTTTCCGTCAGTGGAATCTGCCAAAATCCTTTCAGAAGGTCAGATTTGGTGACATACTTGGCATTCCCGATTTTATCAATACAATCGTCAATTCTTTGTAATGGAAATGAATCTGTTTTGTCACACTGTTCACCTTCCTATAATCAGTACACATACGGAAAGTTTTATCTGGTTTTGGAACAAGTATGCATGGTGAACTCCAATCACTTTTACTGGGCTCGATAAAATCATTCTCCAGCAAATATTGAATTTCCTTTTTTAAGTATTCCTGTTTGAGTGGATTCATCCTGTATGGATGTTGTTTAAGACCCAACAAATGTATTGCTTTCAATACATGAATGTGACCTTGACCTCTTGGAAATAAGAGCATTTTTAACAGGTCTGTCTTAATTCTGATGCCTATTTTTTAATTTATAGCAATCAGAAATAACGTGTCCTTTTTTCTTGCAAAAGTTACACGTCGAAAGAGACAAGGATCTAGAATCAAACTTCTCTGAAGTTTGATTTTTGAAAGTTGTGTTAGTTTGAGTTTTAGAAGGGCTTGAATTAGGCGGAAATACTTTTCTGCCATTAAATTGTTGAGTAGAAGTCTTGTTAACAAAAGGAACTTTATGTGTCAAAAAATATTCGTCAGCAGCTCGAGCAGCATTTTCCTAGGTTTCAATCTGATGCTCATCAAGATAAGTTTTAACATCATTATGGACACAGTTTTTGAACTCTTCAATTAATATAATTTGCTTGAGATTTTGATAATCTTGCTCGACTTTCTTGACTAAACACCATCTATTAAACAACTGCTCTTTTTTGTCTAGCAAATTCGACATGAGTTTGTCCAGCTTCTTTTCTGTAATTTCTAAATTTTTGCCTATAAGCTTCAGGAACTAACACATAACCTCTTAAAATGCATTCTTTTACTACATCATAGTCACTACTTTGATGAACAGACAGTGAAGTGTAAATCTCGCTAGCCTTACCAGTAAGTACACATTGTAGTAACTGAGTCCAATTCTCTCTTGGCCACTTTAAATTTTCTGCAACTTTTTCAAAAAGAATAAAATATTTGTCTACTTCTTTTTCTTTGAAATGGAGCACTAATCTAATATTCCATGCTAAATAAAAATTTTAATTTGAAGTATGATGCTGATTCTCACTTGCCAGCTCTATTTCTTTCATTTTCATTTGAAATTCCCTTTCTTCCTTCTCTCTGTCATATTGTAATTGTTTTTCCTTCTCCCTTTCCTCTCTCTCTCTCTCTCTCTCTCTCTCTCTCTCTCTCTCTCTCTCTCTCTCTCTCTCTCTCTCTCTCTCCTCCTTTTCAAATTGTATTTGTCTTTCTTTCTCCTTTTCCTGAAATTCTAGCTTCTTCAACTCTAATTCTCTCTCTACTCTTTTCATATTGTAATTGTCTTTCTTTCTCCTTTTTTTGTCTCTCTCTCTCCTCTTTTTCAGATTGTAATTGTCTTTCTTTCTTTCTCCCTTTCCTTTCTCTCTCTCTCTCTCCTCTTTTTCTCTATCAATCAGCATCTGCTCGTTTTGTAATTCAATTTGTTTCTCTTTCTCCCTTTCCCGAAACGCCAGCTTCTTTAACTCTAATTACATCTGGAATTTTAATTCTAATTCCTTTAGTTTAATGTCAGAGTCTGATGTAGACTTACTGACTGAAATCAAAGCACTTTGTTCCAAAACATCCTGTTCTAACAAATATTGAACCAAAATTTGTTTGATATCTTGTTTCGTTAAAGAAGCCTTGACTTCAAAAAGATCATATTTTCTAGCAAGTTGAATCAACTCATCTTTTTTTAAAAGATTTAATTGCTCCTGGGTAGGATTAGAAAGAAATATTTCTACCTTAGATGTCATTTTGATACAAGCCTGTCACTTTCACAAAAAATTTAAAATTTTCAAAAACTAGGGGAAATTCAAATTTAAATTATAATTTATTTAAATCTCAATCTCAATCTCAATCTCAATCTCAATCTCATTCTCAATCTGGACGATATTCACCAATTTCTATGTTACGTGTGTAACAGAATTGTTACCGAGAGGAGGGTGGATTAAATGAACAATACAAACACAATTTGTGAAAGAAAATATAAATTTATGTAATAAATTATAAATGAAAAAATACAGATGTAACAACACAATAATTCATGCACTCAACCCACAATTACACTCACAACCATTCACAATACATGAACAAATTAAATAACAATACAAAAGGAATCTCAGATGTAAAGGGATCTCTTGGATTATACACAGATCCAAGAATCCTTCACGAAAGTTAAATAAATGCAAGAATGATTTACGAAAAAAAATAAACACAAACGACAAACTATCTATCGCACGATGGATTGCGATAACTAGCACGATCATATACTTGTATTGAATCAAGTTGCTAGCTTTTATTGATATCTATGTGATCACTTGAAATATTATTGCGATCTGACATAAGCATGCAAATACAACAATGTATTAAATTATATTATAATTTCAATACACCTATGTGTCTCCCCTGTATAACCGCACGATTCAGCAACAGTTGAATCGTCTCCCAGTTTCCCCGAGAACCGAGGGTTGACCAATACTATTATCGGACGTTTCCCTACACGGATCCACCACAGTTATACGTTCAGACAGCATACAACATCTACCAGAACCAACGGTTCCTCACTCCCCTAGATGTCAACCCGGACGTTTTACAACTCAAAGACAGCTCCGACACTCGGACTTCTAGCTTTCCGGATATTTACACGTTACACAGATTTTGACGAACAGACAGTTCGACACACAGACAGATACTTCAATTCCGTTTGCACAAATTAACGGCACAAGCACATTCAGATATTTATACAGAGATGTTCCAGAACAAACAATAGATGTCCCACAACAAATCAAACGATATCAAAGACGTTTATCAAAAGATGGTATCAGATGTGTTAACAGCTACGGTATCAACGATGTTATTAGCAGCTACGGTATCAACGATGTTATTAGCAGCTACGGTATCAACGATGTTATTAGCAGCTACGGTACCAGAAACAATGTAACAACTATGTTAGCAGCTACGGTATCAGAGACGGTATCAACGATGTTATTAGATGCGCTATCAGTGATGAACTTCTACGGTATCAACGACGGAATCAGCTGGAATCAGACTGAATCAGACTGAATCAATGATTGTCAGATGTTATCAGATCTACGGAATCAACGATGTTATTAGATCTCCGGAATCAACTATAATAAACAAAACCAGACTAATAATAGTGGTCTCAAAAATAATCTAAGCCGTAGATTACGATATTTCATTTAAAGTCTAAAAGTGACTAGTAATTCCAAATATTCCACGTTCATTGCAATAAAGGCATCATTATACGAAATGATAATCTGAATAAAATTCACAATAAAACGAAATGTAAATTTAACACTCACCCCTTTGGCTGGAGATTTGCAAGACGAGGTTATCTATCCTTCGATTAGATATTTGGGTTCCCGTAAATAATAATGAGAAATCCTTAGCCTTATATACTCTCTATAGGTGAACATAAATCACATCGAGCTTATTGTGCACCACGTGAAACTAAAGTTCCGGATTCCATGTAAATTAACATCAAGCCCATGCAAATCGCTACACGCCGCTTACCCTGGAGAAAAGCACTTAATCACCCCAGGTAATGCGTGTACGACGAAATCAAGAAAATGGTGAGTTTCGTTTACAATTCAAGAACAACAAAAATCAGTTCAATTTTCGCCTAATTCTGTGACAATACCTCCCCCCTAAGAATAAAAATGTACACATTTTTAAAACTAACACAGAATAGAAGAAAAATAACTATTGATGATATCTTACAACATTTACACTGGTTATACTACAAACTGGATTTTATTACTGGGCAAATTCATACAAATTTCCCATCATGCCCTACTCAAGTAGTCTGCGCCTATATTTTCAACTCCCCTTATTGCTTCTACACGGAAACGATAAGGTTGTAGTGTTAGCGCCCAACGCATCAACCGAGCGTTAGCGACCTTGGCCTTGTTCAAATACAGTAGGGGTTGGTGATCAGTCTCAAGAACGAAATCTCTCCCAAATAGATATGCGTGATACTTCCCAATTCCCCATACTACGGCCAAACATTCCTTTTCTATAACGGAATAATTTTTCTCCCTGGGTAGCAATTTTCTACTCGAGTAAGCTACGGGTAACTTACTGTCGTCCTGCTCTTGCAGTAAAACTGCCCCCAACCCAGTTTCAGAAGCGTCTGTTCTTAGAATAAAAGGTTTGCTGACATCTGGCAATTTCAATATAGGTGCACTAACCAGTTTCTCTTTCAGAGTACAAAATGCTTTATCTTGTGGCGGTCCCCATTCAACTTTGTTTGGTTGCCCCTTCTTGGTCAAATCAGACAGCGGGCTAGCAATGGCTGCAAAGTTCGGTATAAACTTTCTGTAAAAACCTACTAGACCTAGAAATGATCTTACCTGCGTTTTATTGGTTGGCTTTTGTGCGTCTCTAATTGCTTCAACTTGCTTGGGATGAGGTTTTAACTGACCCATACCGCTGACCCTATGACCCAAACAATCTAAATCTGTATACCCAATACTGCATTTAGTGGGTCTCACTGTGAGGTTCGCTCTGCGGAGTCTATTGAAGAGCTCGCTCAGTACGGACACGTGCTCACTCCAAGTATTCGTGTACACGAATATGTCGTCTACAAAGCTATCAACGTTTGTTAAACCTTTCAGCAACTTTCGCATCAAACGACAACAAGTGGCGCTGGCTCCAACTAACCCGAAAGGCATCACTTTGAATTGATACAACCCTTTCTGGGTCGCAAATGCCGTCAAAGTTCGGGACTCTGGGACAATGGGAACCTGCCAATATCCCTTGGACAGATCCAATTTGGAAATCCATCGGTTTCCCGACAACTTTGCAAATAGACCCTCCATATCTGGCATTGGTTCTGCATCGAACACAGTGATTTTATTCAACTGCCGAAAATCTATACAGAATCGGTTCGTCCCGTCCTTTTTCCTTACTAACACTACTGGAGACGAATATGGTGAGTTGGAGGGTTCAATCACCCCCAGATCCAACATTTTACTCACCTCTTCGTCCACAGCTTCACGTGCGTTGTATGGCACCGGATATCCCTTGATTCGAATAGGGTCAGACGTATTCAGTTTAATTTTGAGGTCCAACAAAGTTGTACAACCTGGTCTATCTGTGAATACATACGAGTGTTTAGCCAAGAGCGCATTAATCTGTTGACGCTGGTCTTTCGTCAACTCCGCACTCACATCGACTTTATCTATCCCCTCCCCCGCAACTCCCAAGGGACATTCAAGGGCACTCTCGATATTCGAATCAGCTTCATCATCGTCTACGACTGCCGTACAAACGACATTTAAGACCCCCTTTTCAACATTGTCGCTCTGTCTCTTGATGTATAACTTGAGCATGTTAGCATGGAATGTTTTTACATTACCGTCCATGTCAATTTTATAGTCCATGTCACCTTTTACTTCTTTAACTTCATATGGACCTTTCCACTGGACTAATAACTTATTCGAACTCGTTGGAAGAAGCAATAGAACCTGATCTCCCACAAGAAATTTCCTATTACGCGCTCTGCGGTTGTAATACTTGGCATATCTGCGCCCGGATTTAATCAATTCGTCACGTGCCATCTGGCATGTACTCTCAAGTTTGTTTCTTAGATCTAACACGTACTGGTAAGTCGTTTTTATTTCCTCGTTCGCGACATCACCAGTCCATAGTTCGCGTAGTATCCGCATCGGGCCTCGAACTGTCCTACCGTACAACAGTTCGAAGGGTGAAAACCCTAAACTTTCCTGCGGTACTTCACGGTACGCGAACAGAACAGCGTTTAAATAACGGTCCCAGTCTTGCGGACGTTCCGCGCACATCTTTCTCAGCATGCTTTTCAGGGTACCATTAAACTTCTCTACCAGTCCATTGCACATCGGATGGTATGGGGTAGTGTTTAGCTGTTTGATGGATAACAGCCTACTTATTTCACCCATGAGGTCAGAGGTGAATTGGGCACCACAATCAGTGAGGATTTCCTCTGGCACCCCTACCCTACTGAAGATATCAACTAATGCTTCAGCTACCCTTTCCGTTTCAATAGTTGGTAACGCTACGGCTTCAGGGTATCTGGTTGCGTAGTCAACCAGAGTAAGTATGTACCGATTCTTTCTTTCGGTAACTGGGTGTATTGGTCCTACAATATCTACTGCCACTCTTTTAAACGGTGTATCTATTAATGGCATCTGTCCCAAGGGCACCCTTGTGACCCTTCCCTTACAGACGGTTTTCTGACATACGTCGCACGACCTACAGAACCGTGTGACATCGCCATTAACACCTGGCCAGTAGAATTCAGCGACTACCCTGCTAGTGGTCTTAGCCTTACCTAGGTGTCCTGCCATGCTTGACTCATGCGCCACCCTAAGTACTTGAGATCTATATCTCTGGGGTACGACCACTTGCCAATACTTCTTACCCTCCCGAGCGCTAAACTCCCTATGAATTAATCCGTTCTTGCGTACGAATCTAGAGCTACCCCCACGCTTGCAATGTTTAATCGCGCCGGACGTGATTTTCTCAACAATTGTTCTGATGGATTCATCACGTTCTTGCTCTTGTTTGAAATCATCGCGGGAAATTCCTGAGATCGATTCAGGGACTATTAATTTATGAAACGCGGTTTTCTCTCGCCGTGTTTGCGCTCGCGTTTCGACTGCCTGGGCCAAAGGTATTTTAAAATCGGCCATGGTTGGAAGACGGGAACCTTCAACATTACCGATCGTCAGATCGTAAATAGGATTGTCCATACAAAGGGCATCAACAGTTCCCGTTAAGAAAGGTGTTTTTACTGTGATCCTTGCTACGGGAATGCGACCCATCGTCTGATCAAGTAACATACATGGGGATTCCCACCCGAGCATTTGGTTATCCTGCACGAGACTACGTTTGATCACTACGCCCGTACAACCAGTGTCACGCAATACCACGACTTCTCGACCGTTGACAAACCCTCTCGCGGTTGGTACACGCGCTTCAGGAAATAAACACGTGCCAAGCGAATGAATACAAGGTTCTACCTGTACGATGTTATCAGTTATACCTTTACTTTGTATAGCCACTGCTACCTTATGTATAAGTGCCTTTCTTTTAGGACAGTCTTTTTGAACATGACCCAATGCATTACACAAGAAACACCGCACACGCTGTAAAACTGGATTCCCAACTGACCTTTTTACCTCAGCTGATTTTACAGGCTCCCTAGGCATAGGTCTTACAGACTCGTTTCCAGACTTAAAATCTTTTAAAACCACGTTCTGGGTTCCCCCATGAGCTTCGGCAAATAAATCGGCTTGCTTAGCCATATCTTTTACGTTCGTGAAGACTTTCTCCTTCAGAAATTGATCTAATTCTCGCCCAACTGTATTAAATAATTGATCTCTGAGCAAGAAATCAGTCAACCCTTCAAACGTCTTCACCGCTTTGCCGCATTCAATCCACCGCTCAAAATAGTTCGCAATTCTGACGGTGAACTGACCAAAGGTTTCTCCCTTATCGGGCTTGCTATACCTGAACTTTTTACGGAAACCCTGTTCAGTAAGCTCGTACCTTTTTAGAAGTGCTTCCTTTAGGACGTCGTACTTAAACACATCGTCCCTAGGAAGTCGCGAGTATACATCCAGTGCTTTACCTTTTAATAAAGCACTCAGATGCAGCGCCCAGTCATTTTGACTCCACTTCTGGTTTTCGGCATACCGCTCAAACCGATGAAGATAACTATCTATGTTATCTTTTTCATCGTCAAAGGGAGGTAATTTGGGGCCCCTTAATTTGTTAGTGGCAGAATCGTGTTCTCTTCCAGATGTCGCTAATTCTACCTTACGCTCATGATCCCGTTGTTTTGCTGATTCTTCTAACTCGAACATTTCTAGTTTTGCTAGTTTTTCTAACTCTATTCGCCTTCCCTCCGCTTCCCTTTCCCATTCTATCCTGTCTTTTTCGGCCTGCTTCTCTAATTCTATCTTTTCCCTCTCGGCCTGCTTCTCTAATTCTATCTTTTCCCTCTCAAAGGCCCATTTCCTATCTTCGGATTCCCTTTCTAATTCCCGTTTCCTTTCATCGGATTCCCTTTCTAATGCCCGTTTCCTTTCTTCGGCCTCCCCCTTTTCCTTTTCTAATTCCCTATGTAATTCCCTTTTCCTTTCTTCGGCTTCCCTTTCTAATTCCCTTGCTCTTACCCTTTCTTCCTTTTCTATTTCCCTTGCCCTTGCCCTTTCTTCCCTTTCCCGGGCTTGTTCTTCTTGAATAAATTTCCTTAAACTTTCACCTTCATATCCGAATTCTTTGCCTAAGGCAACCAAGTCCTTAAGGGATGACATGACAATTGTAATATGAATATAGATAGGTAACCAAACCAATGTTTTAAACACGTTTATACTGGACACACGGACCTAGGTAAACTAAACAAAAATAAACTCCAACTAGAGTATTATCTTAACAGAAGGTCACGCTCAAATATAAACATTAAATGTATACCTTGACAAAAATGATTGACAGTTCACTTAATCCAACGATCCCACTTCTGACACCATTGTAACAAAATTGTTACCGAGAGGAGGGTGGATTAAATGAACAATACAAACACAATTTGTGAAAGAAAATATAAATTTATGTAATAAATTATAAATGAAAAAATACAGATGTAACAACACAATAATTCATGCACTCAACCCACAATTACACTCACAACCATTCACAATACATGAACAAATTAAATAACAATACAAAAGGAATCTCAGATGTAAAGGGATCTCTTGGATTATACACAGATCCAAGAATCCTTCACGAAAGTTAAATAAATGCAAGAATGATTTACGAAAAAAAATAAACACAAACGACAAACTATCTATCGCACGATGGATTGCGATAACTAGCACGATCATATACTTGTATTGAATCAAGTTGCTAGCTTTTATTGATATCTATGTGATCACTTGAAATATTATTGCGATCTGACATAAGCATGCAAATACAACAATGTATTAAATTATATTATAATTTCAATACACCTATGTGTCTCCCCTGTATAACCGCACGATTCAGCAACAGTTGAATCGTCTCCCAGTTTCCCCGAGAACCGAGGGTTGACCAATACTATTATCGGACGTTTCCCTACACGGATCCACCACAGTTATACGTTCAGACAGCATACAACATCTACCAGAACCAACGGTTCCTCACTCCCCTAGATGTCAACCCGGACGTTTTACAACTCAAAGACAGCTCCGACACTCGGACTTCTAGCTTTCCGGATATTTACACGTTACACAGATTTTGACGAACAGACAGTTCGACACACAGACAGATACTTCAATTCCGTTTGCACAAATTAACGGCACAAGCACATTCAGATATTTATACAGAGATGTTCCAGAACAAACAATAGATGTCCCACAACAAATCAAACGATATCAAAGACGTTTATCAAAAGATGGTATCAGATGTGTTAACAGCTACGGTATCAACGATGTTATTAGCAGCTACGGTATCAACGATGTTATTAGCAGCTACGGTATCAACGATGTTATTAGCAGCTACGGTACCAGAAACAATGTAACAACTATGTTAGCAGCTACGGTATCAGAGACGGTATCAACGATGTTATTAGATGCGCTATCAGTGATGAACTTCTACGGTATCAACGACGGAATCAGCTGGAATCAGACTGAATCAGACTGAATCAATGATTGTCAGATGTTATCAGATCTACGGAATCAACGATGTTATTAGATCTCCGGAATCAACTATAATAAACAAAACCAGACTAATAATAGTGGTCTCAAAAATAATCTAAGCCGTAGATTACGATATTTCATTTAAAGTCTAAAAGTGACTAGTAATTCCAAATATTCCACGTTCATTGCAATAAAGGCATCATTATACGAAATGATAATCTGAATAAAATTCACAATAAAACGAAATGTAAATTTAACACTCACCCCTTTGGCTGGAGATTTGCAAGACGAGGTTATCTATCCTTCGATTAGATATTTGGGTTCCCGTAAATAATAATGAGAAATCCTTAGCCTTATATACTCTCTATAGGTGAACATAAATCACATCGAGCTTATTGTGCACCACGTGAAACTAAAGTTCCGGATTCCATGTAAATTAACATCAACCCCATGCAAATCGCTACACGCCGCTTACCCTGGAGAAAAGCACTTAATCACCCCAGGTAATGCGTGTACGACGAAATCAAGAAAATGGTGAGTTTCGTTTACAATTCAAGAACAACAAAAATCAGTTCAATTTTCGCCTAATTCTGTGACAACGTGCTTAGGCTCGAAAAAGCAGCAACACAGAAAGAGTGAAAAATAACAAGCTTGTATAACTTGAACAATGAATTTATTAAGTACAATTATTTTCATAAAGTAAATAAACTTACCGTTTTAGAGAATCAAATCCAACATTAATCCAATAAAGAATTCACAAAATAATCCACTAATGGAATTGCAAAAGTCCTGATAAATGTTCTAATAGTTCCAGGTTCGAATCTTGACGATGTAATCCAAAATGGCTGACAATGTCACGTGATGCAGTTCTTGTTTTTAATATAATCCAACTAAAAATCATAAACACGCGTCCTTTTCCAGATAAATGGAATAATTCCTCTTGCTACAACGAAATGACACAATGTCCAGTACAAGGTAATTAAAATTATAACTCAAACCGAAAACACAACTGATAACTTTAAAAGCCCAGATTCTACTGAATCTCTCTCCCAGTACAATGATTTAAATACCCGCTTTCTAATGTAAACAAGGGATCACGTGATTTTCTGGAAAGTCAAAGAAAGAAGCTACCTTCACCAAGTCACGTAATAATAAAATGATCCAGAAGAAAATCAGCCACTAATAAAAAGATATTTTTGGATCTAGCCAATCATTTCCAAGGCTTGTTTACACTCTCTAAAGAAGGGTCAGAAATGAGGTCAACAAGCCAAGGTCAACCTGTGTTTACAGCTAGAGTCTAGGTCAGCCTGAACTTTCCAGAATAATTTCCCAATTAATGAATATGAAACCCTAAATGACAAATTTGGATTTCACAAAATAAATAATTTAAATCCAATAGCCGTAACACCTTCCCCCATAAAATAAAAAGAAAGGTTTATATGATAAAACTTTCTTTTTATCACAAACCAATTTACATCTGAGGTTAAAAGAACTAGTATAAATTAAACAGTATAATAAATTGTTATACACGGGAAAGAGCGTCTAATAATTATAATTATATTATCTTTTCCCTTATGTGCCGGATGTCAAGATAATATTCTTGTAATAACAGACTCCATCTTAGCAATCTTTGATTTTTATTTTTCATCTTGCCGATGAAAGTAAGGGGGTTGTGGTCACTAAAAACTATAATCGAAGAAGGAGCTGAACTTAAATAAACTTCAAAATGTCGCAAAGCCAAAATCAATGCCAGACATTCCTTCTCAATAGTTGAATAATTTCTCTGGTGCTTATTCAATTTCTTCGAAAAATAGCACACTGGATGTTCAATTCCATTTTTGTCCTCTTGAATTAAAATTACTCCAATCCCAACATCACTTGCATCAACAGATAATTTGAAAGACTGACCAAAATTTGGAGCTGCAAGAACTGGTGCCGTTTTAAGTATGGCATTCAACTTATCAAAGGCATCCTGAAATTTTTTAGTCCAACAGAACTTGTTCTTTTTTTCAATAAATTTGTCAGGGGTTCTACAATTATAGAAAAATTTGGACAAAATTTACGATAGTATCCAGCCATACCCAAAAATCGCATCAGTTGTTTTCTATTTTCAGGCACAAGGAATTTAGAGATAGCCTCAACCTTGGCATCTATTGGTTTAACCTGTCCATGTCCCACAATATGTCCTAAGAAAGTCACACGAGCACGGCAGAACTCACTTTTAGATAAATTAATTGTCAAACATGCATCAGTGAGTCTGTCAAAGAATTTTCGAATTGTTGCTAGATGTTCTATCCAGGTGTCGTTATAGATGATGACATCATCTATATAAGCATCACAATTTTCTAGACCAGAGGTAATCATATTCATGAGACGTTGAAATGTACTTGGCGACCCTTTCATCCCAAACGGCATTACTTTATATTGGTAAAGTCCATCTGGAGTCACAAATGCTGAGACTTCCTTTGCTCTTTCCGTCAGTGGAATCTGCCAAAATCCTTTCAGAAGGTCAAATTTGGTGACATACTTGGCATTCCCGATTTTATCAATACAATCGTCAATTCTTTGTAATGGAAATGAATCTGTTTTGTCACACTGTTCACCTTCCTATAATCAGTACACATACGGAAAGTTTTATCTGGTTTTGGAACAAGTATGCATGGTGAACTCCAATCACTTTTACTGGGCTCGATAAAATCATTCTCCAGCAAATATTGAATTTCCTTTTTTAAGTATTCCTGTTTGAGTGGATTCATCCTGTATGGATGTTGTTTAAGACCCAACAAATGTATTGCTTTCAATACATGAATGTGACCTTGACCTCTTGGAAATAAGAGCATTTTTAACAGGTCTGTCTTAATTCTGATGCTTATTTTTTAATTTATAGCAATCAGAAATAACGTGTCCTTTTTTCTTGCAAAAGTTACACGTCGGAAGAGACAAGGATCTAGAATCAAACTTCTCTGAAGTTTGATTTTTGAAAGTTGTGTTAGTTTGAGTTTTAGAAGGGCTTGAATTAGGCGGAAATACTTTTCTGCCATTAAATTGTTGAGTAGAAGTCTTGTTAACAAAAGGAACTTTATGTGTCAAAAAATATTCGTCAGCAGCTCGAGCAGCATTTTCCTAGGTTTCAATCTGATGCTCATCAAGATAAGTTTTAACATCATTATGGACACAGTTTTTGAACTCTTCAATTAATATAATTTGCTTGAGATTTTGATAATCTTGCTCGACTTTCTTGACTAAACACCATCTATTAAACAACTGCTCTTTTTTGTCTAGCAAATTCGACATGAGTTTGTCCAGCTTCTTTTCTGTAATTTCTAAATTTTTGCCTATAAGCTTCAGGAACTAACACATAACCTCTTAAAATGCATTCTTTTACTACATCATAGTCACTACTTTGATGAACAGACAGTGAAGTGTAAATCTCGCTAGCCTTACCAGTAAGTACACATTGTAGTAACTGAGTCCAATTCTCTCTTGGCCACTTTAAATTTTCTGCAACTTTTTCAAAAAGAATAAAATATTTGTCTACTTCTTTTTCTTTGAAATGGAGCACTAATCTAATATTCCATGCTAAATAAAAATTTTAATTTGAAGTATGATGCTGATTCTCACTTGCCAGCTCTATTTCTTTCATTTTCATTTGAAATTCCCTTTCTTCCTTCTCTCTGTCATATTGTAATTGTTTTTCCTTCTCCCTTTCCTCTCTCTCTCTCTCTCTCTCTCTCTCTCTCTCTCTCTCTCTCTCTCTCTCTCTCTCTCTCTCTCTCTCTCTCTCTCCTCCTTTTCAAATTGTATTTGTCTTTCTTTCTCCTTTTCCTGAAATTCTAGCTTCTTCAACTCTAATTCTCTCTCTACTCTTTTTCATATTGTAATTGTCTTTCTTTCTCCTTTTTTGTCTCTCTCTCCTCTTTTTCAGATTGTAATTGTGTCTTTCTTTCTTTCTCCATTTCCTTTCTCTCTCTCTCTCTCCTCTTTTTCTCTATCAATCAGCATCTGCTCGTTTTGTAATTCAATTTGTTTCTCTTTCTCCCTTTCCCGAAACGCCAGCTTCTTTAACTCTAATTCCATCTGGAATTTTAATTCTAATTCCTTTAGTTTAATGTCAGAGTCTGATGTAGACTTACTGACTGAAATCAAAGCACTTTGTTCCAAAACATCCTGTTCTAACAAATATTGAACCAAAATTTGTTTGATATCTTGTTTCGTTGAAGAAGCCTTGACTTCAAAAAGATCATATTTTCTAGCAAGTTGAATCAACTCATCTTTTTTGAAAAGATTTAATTGCTCCTGGGTAGGATTAGAAAGAAATATTTCTACCTTAGATGTCATTTTGATACAAGCCTGTCACTTTCACAAAAAATTTAAAATTTTCAAAAACTAGGGGAAATTCAAATTTAAATTATAATTTATTTAAATCTCAATCTCAATCTCAATCTCAATCTCATTCTCAATCTGGACGATAGCCACCAATTTCTATGTTACGTGCTTAGGCTCGAAAAAGCAGCAACACAGAAAGAGTGAAAAATAACAAGCTTGAATAACTTGAACAATGAATTTATTAAGTACAATTATTTTCATAAAGTAAATAAACTTACCGTTTTAGAGAATCAAATCCAACATTAATCCAATAAAGAATTCACAAAATAATCCACTAATGGAATTGCAAAAGTCCTGATAAATGTTCTAATAGTTCCAGGTTCGAATCTTGACGATGTAATCCAAAATGGCTGACAATGTCACGTGATGCAGTTCTTGTTTTTAATATAATCCAACTAAAAATCATAAACACGCGTCCTTTTCCAGTTAAATGGAATAATTCCTCTTGCTACAACGAAATGACACAATGTCCAGTACAAGGTAATTAAAATTATAACTCAAACCGAAAACACAACTGATAACTTTAAAAGCCCAGATTCTACTGAATCTCTCTCCCAGTACAATGATTTAAATACCCGCTTTCTAATGTAAACAAGGGATCACGTGATTTTCTGGAAAGTCAAAGAAAGAAGCTACCTTCACCAAGTCACGTAATAATAAAATGATCCAGAAGAAAATCAGCCACTAATAAAAAGATATTTTTGGATCTAGCCAATCATTTCCAAGGCTTGTTTACACTCTCTAAAGAAGGGTCAGAAATGAGGTCAACAAGCCAAGGTCAACCTGTGTTTACAGCTAGAGTCTAGATCAGCCTGAACTTTCCAGAATAATTTCCCAATTAATGAATATGAAACCCTAAATGACAAATTTGGATTTCACAAAATAAATAATTTAAATCCAATAGCCGTAACACCTTCCCCCATAAAATAAAAAGAAAGGTTTATATGATAAAACTTTCTTTTTATCACAAACCAATTTACATCTGAGGTTAAAAGAACTAGTATAAATTAAACAGTATAATAAATTGTTATACACGGGAAAGAGCGTCTAATAATTATAATTATATTATCTTTTCCCTTATGTGCCGGATGTCAAGATTATATTCTTGTAATAACAGACTCCATCTTAGCAATCTTTGATTTTTATTTTTCATCTTGCCGATGAAAGTAAGGGGGTTGTGGTCACTAAAAACTATAATCGAAGAAGGAGCTGAACTTAAATAAACTTCAAAATGTCGCAAAGCCAAAATCAATGCCAGACATTCCTTCTCGATAGTTGAATAATTTCTCTGGTACTTATTCAATTTCTTCGAAAAATAGCACACTGGATGTTCAATTCCATTTTTGTCCTCTTGAATTAAAATTACTCCAATCCCAACATCACTTGCATCAACAGATAATTTGAAAGACTGACCAAAATTTGGAGCTGCAAGAACTGGTGCCGTTTTAAGTATGGCCTTCAACTTATCAAAGGCATCCTGACATTTTTTAGTCCAACAGAACTTGTTCTTTTTTTCAATAAATTTGTCAGGGGTTCTACAATTATAGAAAAATTTGAACAAAATTTACGATAGTATCCAGCCATACCCAAAAATCGCATCAGTTGTTTTCTATTTTCAGGCACAAGGAATTTAGAGATAGCCTCAACCTTGGCATCTATTGGTTTAACCTGTCCATGTCCCACAATATGTCCTAAGAAAGTCACACGAGCACGGCAGAACTCACTTTTAGATAAATTAATTGTCAAACATGCATCAGTGAGTCTGTCAAAGAATTTTCGAATTGTTGCTAGATGTTCTATCCAGGTGTCGTTATAGATGATGACATCATCTATATAAGCATCACAATTTTCTAGACCAGAGGTAATCATATTCATGAGACGTTGAAATGTACTTGGCGACCCTTTCATCCCAAACGGCATTACTTTATATTGGTAAAGTCCATCTGGAGTCACAAATGCTGAGACTTCCTTTGCTCTTTCCGTCAGTGGAATCTGCCAAAATCCTTTCAGAAGGTCAAATTTGGTGACATACTTGGCATTCCCGATTTTATCAATACAATCGTCAATTCTTTGTAATGGAAATGAATCTGTTTTGTCACACTGTTCACCTTCCTATAATCAGTACACATACGGAAAGTTTTATCTGGTTTTGGAACAAGTATGCATGGTGAACTCCAATCACTTTTACTGGGCTCGATAAAATCATTCTCCAGCAAATATTGAATTTCCTTTTTTAAGTATTCCTGTTTGAGTGGATTCATCCTGTATGGATGTTGTTTAAGACCCAACAAATGTATTGCTTTCAATACATGAATGTGACCTTGACCTCTTGGAAATAAGAGCATTTTTAACAGGTCTGTCTTAATTCTGATGCCTATTTTTTAATTTATAGCAATCAGAAATAACGTGTCCTTTTTTCTTGCAAAAGTTACACGTCGGAAGAGACAAGGATCTAGAATCAAACTTCTCTGAAGTTTGATTTTTGAAAGTTGTGTTAGTTTGAGTTTTAGAAGGGCTTGAATTAGGCGGAAATACTTTTCTGCCATTAAATTGTTGAGTAGAAGTCTTGTTAACAAAAGGAACTTTATGTGTCAAAAAATATTCGTCAGCAGCTCGAGCAGCATTTTCCTAGGTTTCAATCTGATGCTCATCAAGATAAGTTTTAACATCATTATGGACACAGTTTTTGAACTCTTCAATTAATATAATTTGCTTGAGATTTTGATAATCTTGCTCGACTTTCTTGACTAAACACCATCTATTAAACAACTGCTCTTTTTTGTCTAGCAAATTCGACATGAGTTTGTCCAGCTTCTTTTCTGTAATTTCTAAATTTTTGCCTATAAGCTTCAGGAACTAACACATAACCTCTTAAAATGCATTCTTTTACTACATCATAGTCACTACTTTGATGAACAGACAGTGAAGTGTAAATCTCGCTAGCCTTACCAGTAAGTACACATTGTAGTAACTGAGTCCAATTCTCTCTTGGCCACTTTAAATTTTCTGCAACTTTTTCAAAAAGAATAAAATATTTGTCTACTTCTTTTTCTTTGAAATGGAGCACTAATCTAATATTCCATGCTAAATAAAAATTTTAATTTGAAGTATGATGCTGATTCTCACTTGCCAGCTCTATTTCTTTCATTTTCATTTGAAATTCCCTTTCTTCCTTCTCTCTGTCATATTGTAATTGTTTTTCCTTCTCCCTTTCCTCTCTCTCTCTCTCTCTCTCTCTCTCTCTCTCTCTCTCTCTCTCTCTCTCTCTCTCTCCTCCTCCTTTCAAATTGTATTTGTCTTTCTTTCTCCTTTTCCTGAAATTCTAGCTTCTTCAACTCTAATTCTCTCTCTACTCTTTTTCATATTGTAATTGTCTTTCTTTCTCCTTTTTTTGTCTCTCTCTCCTCTTTTTCAGATTGTAATTGTCTTTCTTTCTTTCTCCATTTCCTTTCTCTCTCTCTCTCTCTCCTCTTTTTCTCTATCAATCAGCATCTGCTCGTTTTGTAATTCAATTTGTTTCTCTTTCTCCCTTTCCCGAAACGCCAGCTTCTTTAACTCTAATTCCATCTGGAATTTTAATTCTAATTCCTTTAGTTTAATGTCAGAGTCTGATGTAGACTTACTGACTGAAATCAAAGCACTTTGTTCCAAAACATCCTGTTCTAACAAATATTGAACCAAAATTTGTTTGATATCTTGTTTCGTTAAAGAAGCCTTGACTTCAAAAAGATCATATTTTCTAGCAAGTTGAATCAACTCATCTTTTTTGAAAAGATTTAATTGCTCCTGGGTAGGATTAGAAAGAAATATTTCTACCTTAGATGTCATTTTGATACAAGCCTGTCACTTTCACAAAAAATTTAAAATTTTCAAAAACTAGGGGAAATTCAAATTTAAATTATAATTTATTTAAATCTCAATCTCAATCTCAATCTCAATCTCATTCTCAATCTGGACGATAGCCACCAATTTCTATGTTACGTGCTTAGGCTCGAAAAAGCAGCAACACAGAAAGAGTGAAAAATAACAAGCTTGAATAACTTGAACAATGAATTTATTAAGTACAATTATTTTCATAAAGTAAATAAACTTACCGTTTTAGAGAATCAAATCCAACATTAATCCAATAAAGAATTCACAAAATAATCCACTAATGGAATTGCAAAAGTCCTGATAAATGTTCTAATAGTTCCAGGTTCGAATCTTGACGATGTAATCCAAAATGGCTGACAATGTCACGTGATGCAGTTCTTGTTTTTAATATAATCCAACTAAAAATCATAAACACGCGTCCTTTTCCAGATAAATGGAATAATTCCTCTTGCTACAACGAAATGACACAATGTCCAGTACAAGGTAATTAAAATTATAACTCAAACCGAAAACACAACTGATAACTTTAAAAGCCCAGATTCTACTGAATCTCTCTCCCAGTACAATGATTTAAATACCCGCTTTCTAATGTAAACAAGGGATCACGTGATTTTCTGGAAAGTCAAAGAAAGAAGCTACCTTCACCAAGTCACGTAATAATAAAATGATCCAGAAGAAAATCAGCCTCTAATAAAAAGATATTTTTGGATCTAGCCAATCATTTCCAAGGCTTGTTTACACTCTCTAAAGAAGGGTCAGAAATGAGGTCAACAAGCCAAGGTCAACCTGTGTTTACAGCTAGAGTCTAGGTCAGCCTGAACTTTCCAGAATAATTTCCCAATTAATGAATATGAAACCCTAAATGACAAATTTGGATTTCACAAAATAAATAATTTAAATCCAATAGCCGTAACACCTTCCCCCATAAAATAAAAAGAAAGGTTTATATGATAAAACTTTCTTTTTATCACAAACCAATTTACATCTGAGGTTAAAAGAACTAGTATAAATTAAACAGTATAATAAATTGTTATACACGGGAAAGAGCGTCTAATAATTATAATTATATTATCTTTTCCCTTATGTGCCGGATGTCAAGATTATATTCTTGTAATAACAGACTCCATCTTAGCAATCTTTGATTTTTATTTTTCATCTTGCCGATGAAAGTAAGGGGGTTGTGGTCACTAAAAACTATAATCGAAGAAGGAGCTGAACTTAAATAAACTTCAAAATGTCGCAAAGCCAAAATCAATGCCAGACATTCCTTCTCGATAGTTGAATAATTTCTCTGGTGCTTATTCAATTTCTTCGAAAAATAGCACACTGGATGTTCAATTCCATTTTTGTCCTCTTGAATTAAAATTACTCCAATCCCAACATCACTTGCATCAACAGATAATTTGAAAGACTGACCAAAATTTGGAGCTGCAAGAACTGGTGCCGTTTTAAGTATGGCATTCAACTTATCAAAGGCATCCTGACATTTTTTAGTCCAACAGAACTTGTTCTTTTTTTCAATAAATTTGTCAGGGGTTCTACAATTATAGAAAAATTTGAACAAAATTTACGATAGTATCCAGCCATACCCAAAAATCGCATCAGTTGTTTTCTATTTTCAGGCACAAGGAATTTAGAGATAGCCTCAACCTTGGCATCTATTGGTTTAACCTGTCCATGTCCCACAATATGTCCTAAGAAAGTCACACGAGCACGGCAGAACTCACTTTTAGATAAATTAATTGTCAAACATGCATCAGTGAGTCTGTCAAAGAATTTTCGAATTGTTGCTAGATGTTCTATCCAGGTGTCGTTATAGATGATGACATCATCTATATAAGCATCACAATTTTCTAGACCAGAGGTAATCATATTCATGAGACGTTGAAATGTACTTGGCGACCCTTTCATCCCAAACGGCATTACTTTATATTGGTAAAGTCCATCTGGAGTCACAAATGCTGAGACTTCCTTTGCTCTTTCCGTCAGTGGAATCTGCCAAAATCCTTTCAGAAGGTCAAATTTGGTGACATACTTGGCATTCCCGATTTTATCAATACAATCGTCAATTCTTTGTAATGGAAATGAATCTGTTTTGTCACACTGTTCACCTTCCTATAATCAGTACACATACGGAAAGTTTTATCTGGTTTTGGAACAAGTATGCATGGTGAACTCCAATCACTTTTACTGGGCTCGATAAAATCATTCTCCAGCAAATATTGAATTTCCTTTTTTAAGTATTCCTGTTTGAGTGGATTCATCCTGTATGGATGTTGTTTAAGACCCAACAAATGTATTGCTTTCAATACATGAATGTGACCTTGACCTCTTGGAAATAAGAGCATTTTTAACAGGTCTGTCTTAATTCTGATGCCTATTTTTTAATTTATAGCAATCAGAAATAACGTGTCCTTTTTTCTTGCAAAAGTTACACGTCGGAAGAGACAAGGATCTAGAATCAAACTTCTCTGAAGTTTGATTTTTGAAAGTTGTGTTAGTTTGAGTTTTAGAAGGGCTTGAATTAGGCGGAAATACTTTTCTGCCATTAAATTGTTGAGTAGAAGTCTTGTTAACAAAAGGAACTTTATGTGTCAAAAAATATTCGTCAGCAGCTCGAGCAGCATTTTCCTAGGTTTCAATCTGATGCTCATCAAGATAAGTTTTAACATCATTATGGACACAGTTTTTGAACTCTTCAATTAATATAATTTGCTTGAGATTTTGATAATCTTGTTCGACTTTCTTGACTAAACACCATCTATTAAACAACTGCTCTTTTTTGTCTAGCAAATTCGACATGAGTTTGTCCAGCTTCTTTTCTGTAATTTCTAAATTTTTGCCTATAAGCTTCAGGAACTAACACATAACCTCTTAAAATGCATTCTTTTACTACATCATAGTCACTACTTTGATGAACAGACAGTGAAGTGTAAATCTCGCTAGCCTTACCAGTAAGTACACATTGTAGTAACTGAGTCCAATTCTCTCTTGGCCACTTTAAATTTTCTGCAACTTTTTCAAAAAGAATAAAATATTTGTCTACTTCTTTTTCTTTGAAATGGAGCACTAATCTAATATTCCATGCTAAATAAAAATTTTAATTTGAAGTATGATGCTGATTCTCACTTGCCAGCTCTATTTCTTTCATTTTCATTTGAAATTCCCTTTCTTCCTTCTCTATGTCATATTGTAATTGTTTTTCCTTCTCCCTTTCCTCTCTCTCTCTCTCTCTCTCTCTCTCTCTCTCTCTCTCTCTCTCTCTCTCTCTCTCTCTCTCTCTCCTCCTTTTCAAATTGTATTTGTCTTTCTTTCTCCTTTTCCTGAAATTCTAGCTTCTTCAACTCTAATTCTCTCTCTCTCTCTACTCTTTTTCATATTGTAATTGTCTTTCTGTCTCCTTTTTTGTCTCTCTCTCTCTCCTCTTTTTCAGATTGTAATTGTCTTTCTTTCTTTCTCCCTTTCCTTTCTCTCTCTCTCTCTCCTCTTTTTCTCTATCAATCAGCATCTGCTCGTTTTGTAATTCAATTTGTTTCTCTTTCTCCCTTTCCCGAAACGCCAGCTTCTTTAACTCTAATTCCATCTGGAATTTTAATTCTAATTCCTTTAGTTTAATGTCAGAGTCTGATGTAGACTTACTGACTGAAATCAAAGCACTTTGTTCCAAAACATCCTGTTCTAACAAATATTGAACCAAAATTTGTTTGATATCTTGTTTCGTTAAAGAAGCCTTGACTTCAAAAAGATCATATTTTCTAGCAAGTTGAATCAACTCATCTTTTTTGAAAAGATTTAATTGCTCCTGGGTAGGATTAGAAAGAAATATTTCTACCTTAGATGTCATTTTGATACAAGCCTGTCACTTTCACAAAAAATTTAAAATTTTCAAAAACTAGGGGAAATTCAAATTTAAATTATAATTTCTTTAAATCTCAATCTCAATCTCAATCTCAATCTCAATCTCATTCTCAATCTGGACGATAGCCACCAATTTCTATGTTACGTGCTTAGGCTCGAAAAAGCAGCAACACAGAAAGAGTGAAAAATAACAAGCTTGTATAACTTGAACAATGAATTTATTAAGTACAATTATTTTCATAAAGTAAATAAACTTACCGTTTTAGAGAATCAAATCCAACATTAATCCAATAAAGAATTCACAAAATAATCCACTAATGGAATTGCAAAAGTCCTGATAAATAAATGTTCTAATAGTTCCAGGTTCGAATCTTGACGATGTAATCCAAAATGGCTGACAATGTCACGTGATGCAGTTCTTGTTTTAATTATAATCCAACTAAAAATCATAAACACGCGTCCTTTTCCAGATAAATGGAATAATTCCTCTTGCTACAACGAAATGACACAATGTCCAGTACAAGGTAATTAAAATTATAACTCAAACCGAAAACACAACTGATAACTTTAAAAGCCCAGATTCTACTGAATCTCTCTCCCAGTACAATGATTTAAATACCCGTTTTCTAATGTAAACAAGGGATCACTGATTTTCTGGAAAGTCAAAGAAAGAAGCTACCTTCACCAAGTCACGTAATAATAAAATGATCCAGAAGAAAATCAGCCTCTAATAAAAAGATATTTTTGGATCTAGCCAATCATTTCAAAGGCTTGTTTACACTCTCTAAAGAAGGGTCAGAAATGAGGTCAACAATCCAAGGTCAACCTGTGTTCACAGCTAGAGTCTAGGTCAGCCTGAACTTTCCAGAATAATTTCCCAATTAATGAATATTAAACCCTAAATGACAAATTTGGATTTGACAAAATAAATAATTTAAATCCAATAGCCGTAACAATATATATATATATATATATATATATATATATATATATATATATATATATATTTAAATTCTGTCTGATAAATCGAAACCGGGTCACTCATTCTACCTGTTGGTATTGTTGCAGAAGTCAAAATTTATATCATCAAAATACAGAGTTATATTCATTTACACGTACAGATTGCCAGCCGTGAGATTACCTCCAGTTCTCAGGTCGCGGATTTGACCATGTGTCTGGGACTTTTAGCCCAAAATTCTTACTACAAGGTAACAATACAGATTAGAACTAAAACAATATCATGAAATACAAGACTTTGTTTCGTCCTTGCCGCTGTTAAGTTCATTGCATATCAACGTCAATATTCTGTCGTCGCGTATCTGCTGGTCGATAATATAAGGGTACAGGCAATTCTGAAAATTTCTCTCGTAATAATTTCTGCTGAAGTGCAACAGGAACTTTCTACTTGCAACTATCAAATCATTTGGTCATTTCCTATCACAAAAATGATTCATAGGAGTTTCTGAAATTATCTAACGCACTAGTTAACACTGAATTTTATTCGGTTGTAGTCTCAATAATTTCTTAAACCCTCTTAATTCTGAATCAAGCACTCTACGATCATCAGTTATCTCATCATAATAATCTACAAACGGTCTTAACCATTCGTGCAGAGACATTTCAACTGAAGGTGTTAGTTACCCATGATCGCCACACATGACCACAGCTGTATTCTTCAACAATAACCAGTCGAAAAATATTTTAACGTTTCTAGCGACACTTTTCATACTTCATCACAAATGATGATCCTTGGAATATATTTTTCGCCCATTCGATCAAGACCTCATGCGTCTCCGTTCCATCAGAAGACGCTTTAATAGTACAAGCTGGCTTGATTCTCTTACAAGTTTTTTGGTTGGTGATAAAACAACCATATCAACTGAACTCTGCCGAAATAACTCAATAGCATAATAATTATGTAACATGTCTGTTTTTATTCTCCATTCGCTCCAACCAGTGCTTATTTAAACTTGAGTCATCAATTCTGGATATTATTTTCGATATAGAAGGAATCCATAGCATCTCTGACCTCAGTGTCAGGAAATCTGTTCACCACGATAATACATTTATCGAAACATACGCGTTCATTGTAAATCTCAATTGAGCAACCTGCAATGATTCGATGTGACCAACAATTGTACCTAATCGTGTTATGTTAGGCAAGTAAACCTTTTCTCGACTAATAAAATCGAATTAAACATGGTCTATAATTATTCTTGAAATGTCGTTTATGACCATATTGTCCTCATTGGGTAAATTTACAGTATTCTTCTACCAAGATCTTTTGCGCGTTTTTGTTCTTCAGATTATATCTATTGTTGTGGCAACCAAACTTCAGTTTGCTTCCTATCCGATACATTTTCTTCCCTTGCAAGCACGATAATTATACTTTTGAACTGAGTAAATCTCTTAATAAAACTATAGGAGCCAACTTCTTTACTGAAACGTGTCTACTAAACCAGACATAACAAATCGGATGAAGAACTTTAGAAAACTCAAATGACTCTATAAAAGCTAATTCAATAAGTTCAAAATCCAGTAAAGGTCAATTTACCGATACTCTGTACATCTCGTGTGTGGGATGTCTAAATCGATTAAAGTATCCCCATTTCCAAGACATCTTCCTTGATGACACGCTGCTATATCAACCGAGATAACGTCGTTATGATTGTAAAACGTGTTCCCCAATCCGCAGTGTCCATATTCACATCGTTATAGTTGTACGTCTTCAAGACGTTCAAGTTATATTGGCTCAACGAAATTGTTTCTCTTAAAAACGAACAGCAGCTAACAAAACGGTGAATTAATTATTCAGTAATTGTTAAATATTATCAGTGTGTGATGAAAATTTCAGAGCAAGATTTTTTTATTTTCTCGTAGAGATTCTTAATGATAAATGTCTCCGCTAGGTTATACAATTGATCATAGATTTCATTATCGGAACATGAAAAGAATCACACAAATATTGGATTGCTTCTACGTATTTGTTACGGAAAAGAAATATATCACCAATTGTACCGTTCGAGTGCGTGAAAACTTCATTACTGCAATATTTCATGTATGCCCATTAGAAACAACGTTATTTATCGGACTGCCGCTTGTTTATAATGTATCGAAACGTGTAAATCTCTCCTGTTATCGTTTTTACTATTATTCTTATTGTAGTTTTTTTTTTCTAATTCAGCGACAGCATTAGTTATCATTGACTTATTCAGCCAACTTACCTATTTATTTACGTTGTAGATCCGTTACCCCAACGCCACGTATCGCATTTGTGAAATGTTCCATTACTCATTTATTTACACAGTTTATTTTTGAAACTTTCGTTGGCGCTAAATCATCAAAGCTGTTATTATCATTCAGCGGCTATATCCCGTAAATAACCGTGGTTATAGGATGCGCTCGTCGTGTATACTACGATATGTAAATGTCAGTCAATATTCCTGGTTTGCAAGTTTTCTCAGAGTATCAGTTTGTTTAATTAGCAAATGCAGGGTCTCATTTGTCACGTATAATAAAATAATCATTGTCTATTTCTGCTAATACGATACATTTTATTTTGAGAATTTATCTTCGTTCGTCGAGATAATTAATAATGGTTGCTGCTTGTTGGTCGTTCATTGTAGCATTGATAACATCGGTGAAGACTGGCAACACATTTGGTTTTGCGTATAATTATGAATTTTGACCACACATGATATGCATCATCGTTGCAAAATCTTTTCTTTGCACCACGAATACTTTTAATCAGAGTATTCGTCGGATCATATAGATAATACTTCGGTAAGTCAGGCGTTCTTCTATCAAGATCAAATCTGGATTTAGAAGGCTTGATTTTAGATAATCTCTCAAACTCCTCCATATTTTAATTGCAAAAAAGTATAAATTGAAATCGGAATATTATGTGCATATAGAATAATTAAAACAAAGAATATATGCAAGTGGTCGATAAGTTCTACGACTCCTTTTAATAAAGCCTGTGTAAATGAATTGGCATTATATCATTTACAAAGCGTACATCGTGGAGGTCTAGGACGAAAACCATGTTAAGGAAGTTGTGTTGAAGTTAGAGGACCAACACATTTGTGTGTAAAATTTAGTGATAACAAATATAGAGAACTGAAGCGATAATATGATACACAATGACAACAACAATAATAACAATATTATAAGAAACGCAGAAGATTATACAGCAAGATTTCTACATAATAATTTATAAAATAATAGTATAGCTATAATGAATCATAAAGAATTTATGAGACATCATATCATCATAGATTAAAAAGCATCTCGTCATAGTATAATCAGACAGAGCAGACTAAACAAAAACAGTCGGTGCTGTCGATAATACTGGTTATTTTAAATTAAGAGATGGAAAGAAAATATATTTGTGTCACAGATTTATATTCGAATGTTTTAACGGACCAATCTTCACAATTATTTGTTTAATTTAAGAACTATTATGCATAGAATTCTCATGTTCAAATGCTTAGAGATGTAAAACAATTGTACAGACGGTCATTACATTATTAAATACAGAAACTGGTGAAAAGAACAAATCCATCATTAAAAGCAGCTGGCAGACATTCAAATGTTTTTAAATGGGCGTTTTCACAGAGGCATAAACATAAATATAGTTTAATTATTGTGATGGGAGATAACTCTGTCAAGCTAATTTCTTTCTGCAGATTAATAAGTAATTGCCTTTGTTATTGTGTTATTACTTTTGCTGTCTGAGATTATAAGTGAGAATTAATTAATGTTCTCTTCGCTGGCTGCAGTGAACGAAACAAAAGTGGAGAAATTCGTATCTCTGTCACACGATCGAAAACATTAGATCAGAATTATCTCTAGAAATGAACAAAAAGATTATCAATATGCATTAAGACAACTAAAACATGTTATATCAAATGAAATCACAGTCTAGTGAAAATGAAAGTAGCAGCTTTTCCGAAAGTGAAAGTATCAGCTATAAACACAATTTTTGCTGTCTTGAATTTGTCAGTAGAAACCTAAAATACCTCAAATATACGATATGTTATTCTGTTCCGAGTCAATGAACCCATCAATCTGATAATATTTTTTTATCTGATAGAAAATAATACAGGAATCCGCATAATTCAGAATCTGATATCTATCACACGTAATCATTATAATATGATATCGCCGTAGTTCATTTAACAGTTCATGTCTTAACATGAAGTCTTTATTGCAGTATTCATCAACAGTTATGTCAACTGTCAATTATTCTGCCGCTACTGATGGCAGTGTAAATACTGTTTTGATTGCATTTTCAATTGCCTGTTTGTTTATAATAACGGATTATAACATCGTAGATAGTCCGGATTAATGGGGTCATGTACAATCAAATAATAGGGAGGTACTTAAGGTGCAAATGTATGCAGGAAATATCCTTGCTGAGTGTCATTTGGATCTTCACGATTTGCTTCATAGCTTCCATCAATTACATCGCAAACAGGTCTGACTGCAATTGTCGACGTTCACCATACCGATTACTGTTGTAAAGAAGAATATCTGCCAATGGGATTATTTTTCTTTCCATGCTTCAAATATTTTATGAAAATATTCATTGATGATTTAAATTTAAATTAGTCGGCAACTTTGCTAATGCAGCTGAATAGTTATCGGCGAAAATGTGTCGATTTGGGACATGGTTAAAAGTACCTTCTGACTTAAGCACCACTTGCCTTATACTTTGATGAACAATTTCAAGATAAAAATAACCTGGTTTAAAATTTATATTTGTTGGATAATTTCTTCCTTTGTTCATATAATATCAAAACGATACTCGCTACATAATTGACTCATTTTGTATAGATTCAGTGAATATCATTAAATGTATGTTTGATATCATTTTCGATATATGGCCTTTTGGATGTTCCATTCACCCGTCAAATAACATTAATGTTAGGATCTATTTCACCACCGTAGGTGTTAACTTTTATTTTTCTACAAAAGGGTGTATTTTCATAATTTGAAGTATTTCCCAATACGATCGTTTCTCTGTAATAAAAAATCCTCTCGTTTTGCTCCTGGTATTGCTGCATGTATTGGTGGTGGAACTTCAGGTCATCACAACACTGAGTTGATCGATGAATGATATATATCTACAACATTCTCCGACTTAGTATATCTAAGGTATTCTTCAATGAACCTTTAATTCCCTTAATAGTTGTGTATGATTAATGGGTGTAATATCGTTTATACGGATTGGTCTTACTTAGATGTTCACTTTGGAAAGAAGTGCTAGCTCCAATTGTTCATATTCGCTTGCTGGATTTCAGCAGTAAATTGTAAAAAAAAAAAAATAGCTCATAAGTTTCATTACATTTTATACATTTGGTAATTCATTCATTTCACTTTCAGAACTGGTATTGTCTATTTGGGCAAAATTAGTTTTTTTCCTTTTTTAGTAGGTGCTAATGATAATGTACATGACATTAATTCAGGCTGCTTTTTTAACAAAAGGAAGCAGTCATTTTTATTAGGAGTATGCTTGTATCATGTTCAATTTACATAAGTACAATATCTAAAGCATTGTCAGCCAAATTACATCAATGTAGCATAGAGGTATTCCATGAGAGACAAGGAAGAAGATTTCATAAACGGACAAAGTATTTTATTCCTAAACTGTTTTAAAAAATTCGCCGACTGAATTTTGTCTTGGTTTTTTTATTTATTTTTTTATTTATTTTTTTCTCATTATTTTTTAACTTCACTGAAGTATGGCCTGAAAAAAAATAGCCTCGTAATTTATGAATCCGCGTGGATGATCATTTTAAGATTGATTAGTGTGTTGGTTCATCTTTTAGTGACTGTAAACAAATACTGATCAAACTGAAGACAAACAAAATGTTCATGTAATAATGACACCAAAAGCACACATTCGTTTGAAAAGTGTAAATAGGGCATTATAACATGGTCCAAACGTCTATGACTGCATGCAAAATAGCATTCCGAATCTCCATTTCCATACAGCCAGTCATTATACAGCAACTAGTTCCCAAAGAACATCACATAAACTGGCCCTTGGTTAGTATATTGGTTTTGCAAGCAGCCTCCAATCGACTTTATAATCCAAGCACCAAAATAGAAATACTCAAAGTTAAACTGCATCATTAATTTTGATCTGTTAATTATTTCTACCGTTTGCAACATTAGGTTCGATCTGTTAATTACTTGTACCGTTATTTCTTGAGGTCAGAATGTGGGCATAATGCTTTCTTGTCCCAGCGACTGTACAACATTAGATATTTACAAACGAGTTATTCCCAGCGACTGTACACCATTGATATTTATAATCGAGTTATTCCCAGCGATAGTACAACATTAGATATTTACAAACGAGTTATTCCCAGCGACTGTATAACATTAGATATTTACAAATGAGTTATTGTTCATTTGACTCTGAATATAGTTTATAGTTTACTTGATATAATTAATAGAGTTTGCTTAATATAATTAATACAGTTTATTTAATACAATTCATATAGCTAACTTAATATAATAATATACTTTACTTAATATAATTAATATACTTTACTTAATATAATTAATATAGTTTACTTAATATAATAATAGAGTTTACTTAATATAATAATAGAGTTTACTTAATATAATTAATAGAGTTTAATTAATAGTATTAATATAGTTTACTTAATATAATTAATACTTTACTTAATATAATTAATATACTTTACTTAATATAATTAATATAGTTTACTTAATATAATTAATATAGTTTACCTAATATAATTAATAGAGTTTACTTAATACAATTAATATTGCAATATAGTATATTGTTTACTAGATATTGCAATATAGTATATCGTTAACTGGTTATTGAAATAAAGTCTATCGTTAACTAGATATTGCAAAAACGTATATCGTTAACTAGATGTTGCAATTTTGTCTATAGTTTAAAACATATTGCGATTTATTATATTGATGTTGTTGTTGTTGTAGGGTTTAACGCCATTTTTCAGCACAAGATAGGCTATACATGGCGGCCAGTATTAATGGTGGAGGAAGAACCCGGAAAACCCCAGAAAGAACCACCAATCCACGAGAAGCTACTCGCAAGCTTTCTCACATACCCACATTAGCCGAATCCGAGACACAAACCCACGCAGACAGAGGTGAGATGGCAGTGATCCGTAACGGAGAGCGCTTTAGACCACTCGGTCACTCGGGGCCCCTCCATATATATTGCAATAATGTCTATCGTTAACTAGATATTGCAATATATCCTATAGTTAACTAGATATTGGAATATGGTCAATAGTTTACTAAATATAGCAATATGGTCCATAATTTATGGATATTCAGGGTAATGTATAGCATACTAAATATCACAAATTGTATACCAAAGATGATATTATTTTCAGAGAAGGAATTAATTGTAAGAGCGTGCACATACAAGCACCACATGTCAAAATCACTAGAAATTAAATCAGTTTGTGGTTGATATCAATTTGTAGTTGATAGACGCTAAACACGTTTGTTTTAAAGATATCAGAATATATTTCACAAGTGAAGTAGAACCATTATCTTGTCGTCGAGAGTGGCGAAAACATAGATAACAATGGAAAATGTTTCCACTTTTCGAATCTATTCGCGGAATGATTTAGTGAACATTGTTCGCGCATGAGTGATGCAGAACGATTAGTTGTCTCATCAAACAGACTTCAAAGCGAGATAACTCTCTCCTACTGATACATTTTAATACTTCTTTATAACATTAACAAATGCGGGGTGGGGTTGGGATGAGCAGCTCTTGCTTACTATAGAGTAAGAATGTATTCTGAACACGTAGCATGATGTTGTTTTGAAAATATAATGCAAGAATCAACTCAAAAAGTCCATATGAAGTGGCCAAATAACATATAGACCTATGTATTTTAATGGACAGTAACATATCTAAAATGTACGTTCATGTATATTTAAAACAATGTATGTATGCGATAGAAAATGCACGTTTATATATAAAAAAGCATTAGCTACCAATCATTTAATTTTCAAAAGGACAACTAGACAAGGGTAAAGTTTGTATGTTGCAAATAATATTCTCTATAAGAACTGTAGAAAAAGGTACCATATTATATCCAGTGATTTGGCTGTCTTAAAGTGAAATCAAAACACAAGAAACATGAAAAAGAAAAGGTACATCCCAGGCTCAAAATCTCTGAAAAAATGGTAGTTAATGATAATAACAGATAGTGTAATTATTAACTGTTTTCAACTTTGTAATTTAGTAACTTGTATCAAATTCAGTGTTATATCTTTAACATTACCCA
Source organism: Unio pictorum (assembly GCA_030141615.1). NCBI lineage: Eukaryota > Metazoa > Mollusca > Bivalvia > Unionida > Unionidae > Unio > Unio pictorum. Next base: position 1,258,740 of record JARLTB010000248.1, on the reverse strand, counting down.
TGCAAGAGGCAATAAAGGTAAATATTTATTACACATTAAATTTCACAGTCCATGAAATATATAGATATATATATATATATATATATATATATATATATATATATATATATATATATATATATATATATATATATATATATATATATTGTTACACGCACAGGGGTATTCATTTGACCGAGCGGTGTCAAAACCCTAGCGCGAGTCACGCTGGAAGTCATATGTTTTCCCCAAATTTCCAAAGACTTCCATACAACTTGAGTTGTAAAATGGAAAGAAAGCCGTGTCTGCTATAATTAATAATCTTTGCTCTAATCAATTGGCGACCCAGAGGAGACAACTTGCCCAAGAGTCCATTAACCGCACCTTAGCATGGTTTTTCTTCTTTATCATCCTATTTCCGTACCGCAAGCCAGTCATGCCATAGAAATTCCACTAGTATTCCCTTACTAACTGGGAAATATTTAACTGCGCGACCCTAGGCCAGTCAATCTACAGAATTTCCGGCGTATCACGCTCATATACATACGCCCATTTTCCACTATGGACACATAAACGGTACCTACCAAGTTCCAACTTATTGATTCCATTATATTCCCCCCATAAATACTGCCATTTCAATCACATCACTTTTATACACCGCGGAATTTTAATATGGACTATGTTACTTAAGGGGACAGTCATTCGGCTTGTACCCAAATTCACTACTAACGACCCCAGCATGGTTCAAATTCACTAACACTCGGCTCTGTGATGTTTGCTCCTACTAACTGGCTAACTATCTCGGGCTAGTAATGTTTCCATGGCACCGAAGACCAAATACTCGCACAAATTAAAAACGGGATGCTGTCAAATACACATACTCCAAATTTATTACAATATATATGGCGAAAGGGTGCAACGAGCCTCTCTGACCGTAAGTTTAAACGTGCTATCAATCACAAAAACCAATCAAGGTTTTATAAATTATAAGAATTGGAAAGAAAAGACGTTTGATTTAAATTGATAAAGACCGGGATTTAATCAAACATTGATCGATATTGTCAATACTATATAAAACACTTCATCCAGAATCCAACAAGCCAAATATTGGACATGTTTGCTCCTTTCTTTGTTTTTATTAAATAGTATTCATACAATTCTAACCATGCCTGGCATGAATGATCAATGTGCAATCATAACCTCACTGAGGATGTCAGTTGTATGGAACAGACGTTTCACTAGAGGAAGTACAAGCCAAAAGATTACGTCATCAGATTTTCATCAAATGAGATAAGACAGAATATAAAGATATCCTTTGAGTTTTGGAATTTAAAAAATGAAGTGATACAGTTTCGGAATGATGTCTGTTAGAGCCTCATATTTAAGCTTTTGATTATAGTTTAATTTTCAACACATAATACGTCGTGTGTAAAAGTATATCAGCACATGAAAGACTCGTTAACTCAGAGGCAATATGGTAAAGTATTTTGTTTGAAACTTATTAAAACTGACCACCCTGGTCAGTCTGGACACCATTTGAGCCCGAAGACATTGGTTCTTAGTCCAGCATGCCAACCAATGTGCTAAAAGTGAGTCCCTAAAACAAACTAGTGTCACGTGTTATAAGAAAGCTTGTCTACACATGTACCCGCGCGCGCGCCGTTTGTGTGTGTGTGTGTGTGTGTGTGTGTGTGTGTGTGTGTGTGTGACAGAGGGAGTATACATTTGTATCATCATGTGCGTGCGTGAAAGTAAAGTCTTTGCAAAATGTTTTTTTTTAATAGATTATATCTATCCTGAGTTAGATGTCAACATACAATGATAAACTATACAGAATCAGACTTTTTGGTAACGTTTATTTGTTTTTCCAAATACACAAATCTTACATTATCGAAAATTAAGAATTGCACTTTGGACCTGCTTCATTGATCTTGTTACCGATTGGCATGCGAGGTATGACGTCATATTTTTATATTGAATAGTACTGAGAAAGTGTATAAAATATACATTACAACGATTTAAATAGTTATATATGCAATTATAAGTCCATTCCTTGTTCTGCAGGTATTTTTGATTTTAATACTTTCCTGAAAAATAAAATAGAAGTCTTAGCATAAAACACAATGAACACATGCTTTATAATTGCATGATTTAGTTTATATAGATCATGTTGCTGTCATGTTAAATAATATGATAATAATGTATTATTTTTTTAAAAAGCTTTTTCAAAATTGCAATATTACAATATGGTCAGTTTAATTAGGTCGAGACGGCGACTGTGATTAAAAGAATTTACCAAATAATTTCTTCTCAGGAAAGGTTACATTGGCAGGAGGTTGTGAGATGCTGTTACATCGGTAGTTGTACCGTCTCTACTTTGTTTTGATCAAGACGTAAACAACTCGAGATTCAATATTAACATTTAATTTTCTTTATAAAAATAGACTATGAGTAAAACATGAGAAAGGGTAGTCTGCCTTACATTACTTAATAATACTGATAAACTTTCAAAATTAACAAAACTTCAGTATTGACGGTACAATATATCCATGCTTCTGATTTGAACCTTTAGTTATTGATTTATTTATTTATATTTACCTTTGCCACCTGCTCCACCCATCTTTGGCATTCCACCAGCCCCGCCCATTGCTGGCATTCCACCGGCTCCGCCCATTGTGGGCATTTCACCCGCTGTACCCATCATCATTGGCATTTCACCTCCCATCATTGGCATACCACCTCCCATTCCTCCCATCATTGGCATACCTCCTCCCATACCTCCTCCCATCATTGGCATACCTCCTCCCATCATTGGCATACCTCCTCCCATCATTGGCATTTCAGTCATACCACCAGCCATCATTGGCATCTTCATGCCTCCCATTCCTCCCATCATCATCGGCATCATCATACCACCCATTTCGCCCATTCCGCCCATTCCTCCTCTCATTGTTGACATCATGGGCATCATCTCACCTCCCATCACCATTCCGCCCATTCCTCCACCACCCATCATTGGCATTGGCATACCACTGCCCATAGCACCGCCCATTCCTCCTATGTTATGAATATTCGTTGATTATAATAAAACACTAACACCTTTCATTTAAAAGATGGAAAAACATTGTAATACTACATTAGTAGAAAAACTCAAAAGAAATTATTATCTGCCAGTTTTTACATCTGCTTGTGTGTTTGCCTGCCTCTGTGTGTGTGTGTGTGTGTGTGTGTGTGTGTGTGTGTGTGTGTGTGTGTGTGTGTTATTTCTTATTAGGTTCTAAACAGGAACTGCTTTGCCCTTATGCTCTGAACTTTTCAATTAAATGTTTATTAAAATACAACTATATAGTTATGGTTTCCAGCTAAACAGTTCGACTATACGTACCTCTCTTTGCGTATCGTTTGGCCCCTGCAAAATCAAAAGAACAGTAATAAACTGATGGGTTATATATTTTCATTTTTCCTTATTTCGCATTGACAAAGAAATAAATCAGAGAAATCGTTATTCATGTACACACATGACTCAGTTTTACTATAGATATTCATAATTACACTGAGCACTCAGATTATTTTAAAATTCTTGTTTTTAAAAGGTATTCAGTAGCGTCATGTGAACCTATGTGATCTACCCTTGAGTAAATTTTTAAACCGATTACATTTCTTTACAATAAAAGTCGTCTTTAATTAATTTGTCAATTATTGCATCTATAAGACAGAAAATAATTTCCCATACCCAACTGAGGAATGTGATAGGTCAGTTTGTATCTCCTTTATTTGTATTTATTGGATAGATTAATCGCATAAACCAAGATTCTCTGATAATGTTATTATCCAAACCTAGAATGACAATGACGTTCTAAACATGTAGAAAAGAAAAAAACTACATATGACCTACGAAAGACAATAGAGATACACTACAGTGTAGTAAACAATTTTCAAAGTTTACTTACGTTTACCGTACGTCTTTCCTCCGCCCATGCCTCCCATCATTGGCATACCGCCCATACCTCCCATCATTGGCATACCGCCCATACCTCCCATCATCGGCATACCGCCCATACCTCCCATCATTGGCATACCACCCATTCCCCCCATCATTGGCATTCCACCCATTCCTCCCATCATTGGCGCTCCACCCATTCCTCCCATCATTGGCATGCCGCCGCCCATTCCTCCCGTCATTGGCATTCCGCTTTTGCCACCCATCATACTCGGCATGCCACCTTCCATCATCATCGGCGAACCACCTCCCATCATCATGGGCATACCGCCGCCCATACCACCCATCATTGGCATACCACCGCCCATCATACCTCCACTGCCCATCATGGTTGGCATACCTCCGCCCATGCCTTTGCCTATAATAATAATATCAATAATAATGATTTTTTTTTAAAAAAATTAAAACTAAACATGAAAATGGATGTAGAGAAAGAACAATGACATAAATAAATGAAACTGTGTTGATGAAAATGACGGGGTTGAAAATGATTTTGGAAAAGAAGAATTGGTAAACAGGTTTATTTGTCATAGAGGTAATAGCCTCTTTGCGGAATGTGAAAACATTACGTTACTCGATCATTGTACTGATTTATGTGTCAGAATCCTAAATCAGAGACATTTTCGGAAAACAATTAACAAGCACCAGAAAATTGCGGGAAATAAAGTTGTAACATAAATTTTTCCATAAATCAAAATGTGCAGCTCCGTTGAAGATAACATTTGCCACTGACGTTGCGTAAAGTGAATGAAATACAGATTAAAGCTCTTTTCGAACTAAGAAATATCAACTTCTGAATATTGTATTAAATGGTGACGTCCATAAATGATTGTGTCAAAGGGGCAATAAACGCTTTGTAATTTATAGCATAATACGACCAATTTTTAAATAACTATTTTATTGCTTTTTATACAAAGTACATTACATTTAACAAAGTTATATATATGCACTTAAACCAAGTACATTAGTTTCTATACCTCATTGGACTTTCGGACATATATTAAAAAGCTAAACTAAACAAGGGATGCACCGCAAATATCTAACACAAAAATGTCAAAGTGGCTGCTTGTCCCTGCCTATATTTAAACAAACGTTCACACAAACCTTGTTGTGAGATTCGTCTCGATAACAATATAATTAACACTTGTAAATAAGATTTATTAGAAGAGTGAGGGAAAAAGAAACCCGAGTTTAAAAAAAAGGACAATAAAAGAAGAAAAAGATTTTGAAAAGAGAGAGGGGTGAATTGATTTTTTATCCAAAATATAGTCGTGAATGGAGAATCTCTTACCTCCGTATGCCCAGGTACTTGCCAGAAAAGCGAGACAGAGAGTAGAAAATAACGGATTCATTGTGTCGGTATTTCTGTGCAAAAGAATAAAATATAAAATGCAGTTTTTCAATTGAACGTTCAGGCACAATGTTTGGAAAGAAAGAAGGTAACAAACTACCATCATTTCATGCTTTTATATGGCAGATAAATACAATAAATAAGATGTTATGGGTTATGTAATGAAACCTACTAATTCTGCTTACAAACTATTGGTTTCTAAGTAGATACTGATTGTAGTAAAATAATTGTTTAGATTTTACAAATGTATTGACATCGAAAAATGTAAATGTAATATCGCGAGTAAAAGTTTTGGCATATATACACAGATAGCCTAATAAGATAAAATATTGGAGTCACTTTGAAAACTCACAAGAAGAAGAAGAAGAAGAAGAAGAAGAAGAAGAAGAAGAAGAAGAAGAAGAAGAAGAATATACAATTATAATGGTCATTTTGTACATACTAGTATCTTTTCTGTTTTTGTATGCTCACCTTGAAAGACGAGGAGATGCTGTGAGGTCCGTCTAAATGGCTGGCCTGGTGATTTCTTGAACGAACTCGGCATTTTATAATGATCCTCAACGGAAGTAGATGTTAAAAGATAATGTCAAAGGGTAAAACATCGGTCGGGCTATGTCACGACCGTGTGTGTCCCCTGCTGAACCGTCATGGACAACATCAAAGGTGGCGTAGCGTGTTTGTAATTTTGTCGAACACGTTCTGCAATGTCGTCTGCTCGTCGTACGTTGCTTCTGAACGCTACACACAATGGGTTTAATGTTTAACCAGACGATGTGTTGTAAAAGTGGACATGGAAATGCTCTCAATTTGTTACTCTTGCTTCTTAAAATAATGCGTGTCTTTTCACTTGAGTTATCCCAGGTCAAGTTGGAAATGTTTTATGTTTGATGAAAGGAAGTTGCCTATTGCTTCGCTTTAATCAAGAACATACTATGCTATATTGGAAAACAGTTGCAAATAAACACTTATATAGCAGATGAAAGGCAAATCCTAATAAAAGTTCTGAAGAACAATGCCGAGACATTCATGTATATTATTTACTAGATTCCCGAATTATTTTACATTTCCTACTTAGATAAATAAATATGTACATTCCTGTGTGATAATTTTTCACTTGGACAAAATGCATTCAATGTTAGTAACTTTCTGGATAGGAACTTGTATAAACTCATTACTTTGAGATAAAATATTGCTAAAGAATATTTAATGTTTGTGCTTTGTATAAACTCATTACTTTGAGATAAAATATTGCTAAAGAATATTTATTGTTTGTGCTTTGTATAAACTCTACTTTGAGATAAAATATTGCTAAAGAATATTTATTGTTTGTGCTTTTAGCCTATAGGTTTACGTTTAAGCTCATTCTATTAATACAATTGGGGGGGGGGGGCTTTTGTGTTATCATTTGTTTGCAGCGGTTCTAGGTAAGTGAAAGGAAAGTACTTTTGTTTCACGTTCTAACGAGATGGTTACTAATCTATGTAAACAGTACTTTTGTAATTAAACATCCAGGATGCTTAACATGTGCTTGTATTTTTCTCAGATATTTGTAACGTATTTTTGGCTTGGATGCAGTTAGATTGAACTATATAAAAGCGATGCTTTTTTTTAGATACATGGACCAAGTATGAGAGCCTAAAAATGCATATGTGGTATGTCCCGTTCTTCTGAAATATACATTTGTATTTGACATCATTAACAACCGGGAGATTCGCAAATTTTTATATTTAATTTTACTGTTTTCCCCGCTCACGCCTTTGGTCTTTTCTCCTTCCGAAAGTTCTTATGTACATATTTGATAAATCGATAGACAAGTTTCATATCAACATTCGTTCCGCTTTATGTTGATAAAATCTTTAGTCAATTCCAGCGCGGTTAAATGTGCAAGTTTTCTGTTTAAAAATTTTCTCTTATTGAGACACGAGCTTTACCGATCCGGCACTAAGGCTGTTTAGCTACTCTAGAAAATCCATAGATTTCGTCCCGTTTTAAAATACACATATTGCTGATGGAATTGGTGTGGGTTTTTCTCTATGAGAATAGGAAAACTACCAGATTGTAGTGATATGTTAGATTTGCCGGGCACTGCAGTTTGAACTTCCAATGGATTTGTCAAACTTTTATTTTCATTTGGTAAATTAATACATGTCAACCCCTTAAATCCAACAACAGGGCAACAACATAAAGACGAATAGTCTAAATACACCGCGATATTACATCCCTATGTACGATGTATGTGATTATAATTCGATATAGTTTGTTGCAATTTATCTTTGGTAAATTTAATTATTAAGTGCTTTGTCATAAATGTGTATAATACGAACCTTGAACAGTATGGTGGAAATTCTAGTTAAACAATAATAAAAGGATAAATTATGTAATTAACAATTATGATCAAATTGAGTGGGAAATTCTTCCCAAGAATTGATGAGTAAAAGGAAAAACAGACACACGCGGTGTGTGTGTGTGTGTGTGTGTGTGTGTGTGTGTGACTGTGTGTGTGTGTGTGAAATATATTGATTAGTGTATTGAAGAAAAATACGCATAATAAACATAAATTAAACATCTTATTACTATAGTGTTCCGTCATCTTGTAAACACTTTAATTTTAAATAAAGGCTCACGAAGAGACATTTTTCTTTCCAGTTGCACATAATGATGTAAGAGATTAAGTCAGGTGTCGGAAACATGAATAGATGTATATAAGCATTATACTTTTCCATATATCAGTATGTCTTTATATTCATAAAATGGTATAGTTTACAAACGAAAAATGGATCTTGGATCGGAAGAAGTTGTTCAATAATGATTCCTATCACCGCAGAGAATGTCAAACTCTGTTTTTTGCTTTTCATATATAGGCGTCCATCTTCAAATGCTGACTGGAATGAAGATTTTGAATTTCAAATAGTGAAAGGTTGAAATGAAGAGAAAAAAGTTTACATATTAGGTGACATAAATAGGGACCTCCTAAATACAGACAGAACGAAAAATATTGTGGATTTGGTTGTACCTTTGTGATTTCGCAGTTAGTCAAGGAACTAACTAGGATAACATCTAGTTCAAAAACATGTATAGACCCTACATAGACAAACACTAAAGACAACGTTACAAGAATTTATGTTTTAATAATTGGTTTCAGAGATCATTTTGCCATATATAACTCTTGTAAAACGTTCAATATTGATAAATTTCTGAATAGACTTACAGCACGTGCCCGTTCGGATACTAATGATGACAATGAAGATAATTAATGAATTTGGGATGTTAGTTAATAAACAGGCTCCTTTCAAGACACATAGATGTAAGTATGCTGATCAACTTTCGCTAGTCACCAAAGAAATTGTAGATACTATAAAAAGACGAGATTTCTTGAAATCTGTAGGTAATGAAGAGGAATACAAACTCTGGAGAAATAAGATAAGGAGAAAAAAAAACAAGCACAGAAACTGCTACCAAGAATATTGATGACCAAAAAACACAACTACAAAACTATCTAAAACATTTCAAAGGAATTTGGAGCAGTAATGTACAAAAATAAGACATGTAAATCATCCTTAATTCATTATCATGTTTATGTTTAGCGTAATAATATGTATGATCCATGTGACATTGTAAATAATGTCAATAAATCTTTTGTAAACATTGCTCCAAAACTAAAATTATTTTATTTCAAGAAAATTCCAAATGAAAATAAATGTAAAATCCCGGGAGAAAATGAGCTTCGATTAAGTTTTGAATTACCAAACAATCATTTAAAATTATAACTCAAACCGAAAATACAACTGCTAACTTAAACAGGAAATAATGTGACAAAGTGGATTTGAGTCAATGACACGAGAAGGGGAAAACACTAGTAGCCATAGACCAACAGAGGCTTAACGAACCAGACTTAAGGAACCGTGTGGATATTATAATAAAAGCGCACGATTACTTTAGTTTTGGACAGTGTATCATGGTGGACCATCTCAACTGCATATACACGTACAAAAACCTACATATTTCTGTTTGGGTCGTAATAGTGTGGTAACGGTTTATGCGTGTCTTCATTAATTAATGTTGCATCATAATTGTGTACACATTTTTACTTCTCGAACTTCCATACAATAAAAGTATACCTTCTTTTAGCGAATATGCTTAATAAATAGCAATCAATTGCGCTTGACCGACTGTAGGTGGACTGAATAGAAATTGTCTTAAATTCTTGCATGGGATCCAAGACTTAAACCTGAACCTTTTAATAAAAAGATATACTAATCCAAAACGTTTTTTGATACCGTGTGAACCGACAAAAGTCATGACTAAAATTCAATTCAAGAGACAAAGTTGATAGGCTGCCTTGGTTCAATTCAATTCCGATAGTAAGATTCTTTAATGTAGGACACCTGTTTGCTGACATTTCATTGGACGTATTAGTAACTTATCTAGGACTTGATTGGCAGTGGCAGATGCTCTATCTGTTCGGGAAATGGACGAACCCGCCCATACACGAGTTTCCTGCTGCCTTGCAGGTTGGCTTTGGTTAGCCAAAGGCTAAGGGAGTAAACCCTAAAAGAAAATCAGGAGTGAAGACCTTAAGGCAGTTGGACGATGTACTACATCCCCTTCTGGCAACTCCTTGGTCTGGAGACGGATGGGCTCCGCCAGACGACTTTTGCCCAAGACACACTGATAATGCGGGACAAATCTGAAGTTATCACACCGGATCGGTCGTCATCTGGGTCAACAAGGACCGCGTCTGCCGTTTTCCACCAGAACGAAGGTGACAAGGGTGCTACTGGTACTTTGCATAAAATCAGAGCGAGAGACAACGTTGCCATCGCCACCTGGACCATTAGAACTCTGGCGCAAACTGGAAGACTCCAAGAGTTGACACATGAGATGGAACACTACACATGGCACATACTGGGACTCTGTGAAGTAAGATGGAAAGCCCTAGGAGAACACCAAACTGAAGATGGGCATATATTATACTATAGTGGAGAGTTGGACAAGTCCATAAATGGAGTAGGCTTCCTTGTAAACAAAACCATCAAGGGATCTGTTCTTGAATGTCGCCCCATATCTAGCAGAATCATCTCCATTCGTCTGAAAGCATCCCCATTTAACATCACAATTATCCAAGTCTATGCTCCAACTACTGATCATGATGATGAAGAAATAGAGGAGTTCTACAACAAACTTCAAGGTATAATAAACATGGTAAGTAAAAAAGACATCCTTATTATCCAAGGAGACTGGAATGCCAAAGTTGGCAAAGATGCTCTAAAAGACTGGGATGATCATTGTGGACCTTCTTGAAATGAGCTTACCAATGAAAGAGGGAGACGTCTGCTCGAGTTCGCAAGCTACAACAACTTGGTACTAGCCAACACCCTGGGTCAACATAAAGCTTCCCGATGCTGGACATGGCATGCACCAAATGGAACCCATCATAACCAGATCGACTACATACTAGTTCAAAACCGGTACCGATCTGGCATCAATAGAGAAAAAACAAGAACGTTTCCAGGTGCTGATGTTGGGAGTGATCACGACCTCGTCATTATAAACTTCCGAGTGAGGTTGAAGAAAACTAACAAGCCTAAGAAAATCAGGCTCAAATTCAACCTTGAACAACTGAAGGACCCTAACATCTGCAAGTCATTCCAAGCCACAATTGGAGGAAAATTTCCTCCACTCCTTGTGATGGATGTTGATGTTAAAGTGACGACAGACACTTTCAACACAGTCATGACAAAAGTTGCCAAGGACATCATTGGCCTCCATCGCCCAAAGAAAAAACCCTGGGTTACAGAAGAGATTCTGAATCTGTGTGATGCCCGAAGAGACCTAAAAAAAAAACACCAGACACACAACAGGGGCAGTGGAATATCGAGAAATAAACAAGAATGTCAGAAAAGAAATTGAACAAAGCAAAAGAAGATTGGATTGGACAACAGTGCACAGAAAAAGAGAACAGTCTGATAAAGAACAACAGCAGAAAGGCATTCCAAATTGTGAAAGACCTCACCAGAAAGAAGCAACCAAGAGTCAGTACCGTTCAAGACGAAAATGGAAAATGCCTAACAGAAGCAAGTGACACTGCAGAAAGATGGACTGAGTATTGTAAAGAACTCTACAACCATCCGTCCGCAGGAGACCCAGAGGTGCTTGAAGTTCCAAACTCCACAAATAATGATGATTTCCCCATTCTCAAAGAAGAGGTGGAGTCAGCAATAAGAGCACTGAAGAATGGAAAGGCAGCTGGAGCAGACAACATCCCAGCTGAACTTATCAAGAATGGTGGAGAATCAGTGATAGAACTACTAACAAAAATCTGCAACAATATCTAGCAGACAGGCGAATGGCCAACACAGTGGACCCAGTCACTAATTATAACACTCCCAAAAAAGGCAATCTCCAGCTGTGCCAAAATTATAGAACTATCAGTTTGATTAGCCATGCTAGTAAGGTGATGCTGAAGATCATATTGAACAGACTGAACCCACAAGCAGAAGAAATAATCGCTGAAGAACAGGCAGGGTTCCGTAGTGAAAGAAGCATAACAGAAGAAATTTTCAATCTTAGGGTTCTGTGTGAAAAGTACTCACAACATCAACAAGACGTCTATCATGTGTTCATAGATTTCAAAAAGGCTTTTGATAGAGTGTGGCATGAGGTATTGTGGGCCACAATGAAGAAGTACAACATGGGTCAAAAGTATACCAACACCATCAAGCAGCTGTACGCCAGGGCTACCATTGCAGTAATTGCTCAAGCTTAAGGTTATGTGGGGGAATGGTTCAAGACTACAGTTGGAGTACGGCAAGGCTGTCTCCTGTCACCCACGCTTTTCAACATCTACTAAGAGCGCATCATGAGCGAAGCCCTGGAAAACCACTGTGGGACAGTCAGCATTGGAGGGCGTAACATCACCAACCTCCGCTTTGCAGACGACATTGATGGGCTGGCAGGCAGTGAAGATGAGCTTGCAACCTTAGTGAAGAACCTGGATAAAACATCTTCCAGATTTGACATGGAGATAAGTACCGAGAAGACAAAGCTGATGACAAACAGTGGCAAACAAATATCAACCAAGATTAAAGTCAGAGGACAGACACTGGAAACAGTGGGCCAATTCAAATATCTTGGTTCCATAATCACGGAAGAGGGATCAAGAGCAGAAATTTTGTCACGAGCAGTACAAACAACGGCAGCTATGTCAAAGCTAAGACCCATCTGGAGAGACAAGAACATCTGTCTGAAAACTAGTCATCTCAATCTTTCTGTATTCATGTGAGGCCTGGACCCTGACAGCAGAATTACAACGAAGAATTCAGTCACTTGAAATGAGATGATACAGAACCATCCTTGGCATCTTTTACATGGACCACATCAGAAATGAAGAAGTGCGCAACACCATCAGGCACAAAGTAGGCCATTATGAAGACCTCCTCACCATTGTCAAAAAGGGAAAGCTGAAATGGTATGGCCATGTCACTAGAGCTAACAGTCTATCCACAACAGTACTGCAGGGTAGTGTCCAAGGTGGTAGAGGGAGAGGTAGACAGAGAAAAAAGTGGAGTGATAACATCACAGAATGGACCAGGAAAAGTTTTGCACAGACACAGGCATTGGCACATGATCGAGTCAAGTGGAGGGAACTGGTCAGATGTTCAGCAGCACAGTGCCTCAACGACCACACTAGGTAAAGAGACTGATGACGATGATGATGATGATTGGCTGTCTTGGTTCTGTTAAATTCCGATAGTAAGATTATTTAATGTAGGACACCTGTTTGCTGACATTTCATTGGACGTATTATTTACTTATTTAGGACTTGATTGGCTGTCTTGGTTCTATTAAATTCCGATAGTAAGATTCTTTAATGTAGGACACCTGTTTGCTGACATTTCATTGACTGTATTTTTTACTTATCTAGGACTTGATTGGCTGTCTTGGTTCTATTAAACTCCGATAGTAAGATTATTTAATGTAGGACACCTGTTTGCTGACATTTCATTGGACGTATTATTTACTTATCTAGGACTTGATTGGCTGTCTTGGTTCTATTAAATTCCGATAGTAAGATTCTTTAATGTAGGACACCTGTTTGCTGACATTTCATTGGACGTATTATTTACTTATTTAGGACTTGATTGGCTGTCTTGGTTCTATTAAATTCCGATAGTAAGATTATTTAATGTAGGACACCTGTTTGCTGACATTTCATTGGACGTATTATTTACTTATCTAGGACTTGATTGGCTGTCTTGGTTCTATTAAATTCCGATAGTAAGATTATTTAATGTAGGACATCTGTTTGCTGACATTTCATTGGACGTATTATTTACTTATCTAGGACTTGATTGGCTGTCTTGGTTCTATTAAATTCCGATAGTAAGATTCTTTAATGTAGGACACCTGTTTGCTGACATTTCATTGGACGTATTATTTACTTATCTAGGACTTGATTGGCTGTCTTGGTTCTATTAAATTCCGATAGTAAGATTATTTAATGTAGGACACCTGTTTGCTGACATTTCATTGGACGTATTATTTACTTAACTAGGACTTATTGTGGACTGGATATCAAAAGGTGCAGTTACAAACGGACTTCAGGGTCATGAGACTCTAGTATATCAGTACTGATGGTATGGACTAGTTGCGGGGGAAGGGGGGTCATTACGTGATTATGGCGCTCGTCTATGCAACAGGAAGTTAGGTAGAGTAGGCCGTTTGGATTTATAATTCCATGTGTGTTTTTACCTATATTTTTTAGCATAATGTGGGAAGTAACGACGGACAAATGTTAATCATGTTATAAATAAAACAAGCCATGCGTTCATGACGTTTATTTTGATTTTGTTCTGTCTTATATTTAATCTTCAAAACTAAACAGTTTTATCAATCAGTTGTTTTCACGTGACGTCACAAAACGTGTGTACTTGCATATCCGCCATTCTGAGTCCCTATCCTACATAACCGGCACGTTTCATTTTGTGAGTAAAAATATAAAAATACATCACATTCTGTTGTGCATGTGAACCTCTCGAGATCGAATCGCGTGACTCTTTTTACGTGTTTTCTTCAAGTAAAATATATATTTCAACCATATTTGTTATTATTTCCTAAACAAATAGATCGATCAATAAACAAACGCATAAACAAATGGACATACAACCAAGTATAAACATGTAATGATTTTCGATTTTCACGGGCTTAAATCAAGCATTTGATTATCGTTTAAAGTTTAAAAGCCAATTGTTTATATACAATTTCATATTTCTAAAAGCATTTGAGGAAAATATCGTTTTGACATTCGAAACAACGTCATTTCCGTCAGACACGTGTTTCATTTGAATACACTAAAGATGAAACTTCTTTAACCGGTTATCGCTTTCTAGATTAAGCCTACGTCCACCATCTCCTCCACAAATACAATATTTGAATATACTACTTAAAATGGTTTCTCAAATATTCTATGGCACAAACACATGTTGTCGCGAAAAATATTTGTACATAAAAGTTCTAGCATAAAAGACATGCTATGAAATTTTAATTCGTGACTGACATTGTATCCAGAAAATCATGATCTGGAAATACTATTTCAAGATGACCAGCTTAGGGATATGATACGAATGACTTTTTAAAAACGGCAATATTGTCTGTCTGTAAACAACAACAAAAAGTGCATTTCTTAGATATCAATAATATACACGATTACGGTTCTACTTTGCTATTCTGTCTTTCGTTATAAGCAAGGGAACTTCCAGCTTTATTTTTATTTTGTGCTATGTGCACATAATTTCAAGTATAATCTATGTATTGTGTCGAAGAAGTAAATATCCTTATCGATAGTTAAATCAGATTATTATTCTTGAATATACATAATGACTAATGTTGACAACGGTTTGTTAGGGACTCAAAATGGCGGCAGAAGGTGCGCGCGCGTTGAATTGTGAGTATTTGCGTACTTAATCGTGACGTCTGTGAAAACAACCCATACAATTATGGAAATATCGATTTTAAATGTTGTCTTCCGAATCAGCAAACATGTTGGAGAAAAGACAAGGGTTATGAAAAACATTAAAGTTAATAAAATACGATGGTCGAGGACAGACTAATTGATTTAGTGTCGTGGTCGAATATGCGATATCGCGGCCTTTAATCTCGTTAAAATATCGCTTTGTCGCATTATCGTATCTTGATGCCGTTGTATCGATCTGCTCCATTATAGTAGATACCTTTTACATCATGCATGTACATAATATATATATATATATATATATATATATATATATATATATATATATATATATAGGCCAAGGTGTGAAGAAAATGGATATTTTGTCAACCTTGATGTACACAATATTTATAAACGACTTGATGCGACAGTTAGAAAAAAGTGTATTTAAAGTAAAGATTGGATCTATAGCTCTGGGGAATCCAGCCCTAGCTGACGACATTTCACTTTTGGCTATATATCCTAACAAAGTACAAAATCTTTTAGATATAGCATATATACGCCTTCAGAAACAAGTTGCGATTCGCACGTAGTGTCAGAAAGTTATACATTATCAATTTCAGTACCCAATACAAGAATTATGTCAGTATGAAATGGTATCTTGGGCTGTCTTTTTTGTCCATCAATGATTCGGCAACACACCTGAAACACTTGACGCACGATGCAATACTAGATGCATGCAAGAAGAAGAAAAAACATATTTTCACGGTCTGTTTGGTATTGGCATGAAACCGAAAGGTTTAAATCCTTTGGTTACTTCATATGTATCAAAAAGGTAATTTTTCCTTCCATGTTTTATGGAAGCGATTTATGGTGTAACATTTCAAAAAGTGATTTCTCTTTATGGGATAAAACTCTGAGGTATTTTGCCAAACATTACAAGGCTTGATAACAAAATTAATGTTTTTACAAAGATCGTGTTTGATGCTTACAACGTGTTTAACGTTACGTTATTTCACTTCATTTTGAGCGGATGCGTGTCAAGCTACGGGTTAATTTTAAAGCCATAAGACACGCTAAAGAAGTTTCATTTGCTTAAGTATCTAACTAATTATTTTCCCCATTCCGAAATTGGAAAAGAAGATGTAAGGTCACAAATTGCTGGTCTTGAAAATAGCATCTGGAGAGTTCGTATGTCTAATCAAGTAAATTTTGAAAGATTCTGTTCCATACACGAATATTTACGGCAGGCTTCATTGTGGCAGTCGGCTAAAATCAGACAGCACACTAACGTATTAGATGTGGGAATGCTTATACAGACTAGATACTTCATTGTTGTGTTGCTTGTTCGTATATGTCGAGGTTCAGAAACTATTTATGGGATGTCCTTATTGATAAATTTCCACTGAGCCTGCACATTACGTTATTTAATGCAGATGATGAGATGCAACTACAATATCTTCTAGTCAAAAGGTTATCAGCAGTTGTAATCGACAACGAAAACTCAAAGCTATTCGCCCTGTGTCATGCAGTGTGCAGCTATCTTCTGCAAATATACAATGAAACCTGTCTTGAAAGACCACTGCTATGTAAGACAACCTGTCTTGAGAGACCATAATTTTATGGCAGAAAGGGTGGTCTTTGAAAACATAACGATGATGATGATGTCTATATTTGCAGACACCAAAAACTCTGTATTCATAGCATAAAACAAATGGTCTTAAGGTGCAAACAGAAAAAAGTAAATAAATGTTCTACACTGTGACATGTCCTCAAGCACATCTTGATATGTGTATTAGATGTGGGAATGCTTATACAGACTTGATACTTCATTGTTGTGTTGCTTGTTCATATGTGTCGAGGTTCAGAAACTATTTCTGGGATGTCCATACTGATAAATCTCCACTGAGCCTGCACATTACGTTATTAAAGGCAGATGATGAGATGCACTACAATATCTCCTAGGGAAAAGGTTACCAGCAGTTGTAATCGACAACGAAAACTCAAAGCTATTCGCCCTGTATGCAGCATACTATGTCATGCAGTGTGCAGCTATCTTCAGTAAATATGGTACTGAAATTTGCAATTTATTCATTTGAGGAACTCTTTATTGATTGATATACTGTAAGAATTTGTATTCTGATATTCATTTTTTGGGGAACTTATTTATTTATTGTATTCAGATGATTTATTGTTATATCATGCAATCTTCTATGGAAGGAAATGATGATGATGATGATGATGATGATGATGATGATGATGATGCATGTACATATTACCTATTAATGTACTAGTATATATACATAATAATTGACCTGTACAAATCATTGCAGTAGTTGAAGTCCTTGGTAAATGCAATTTCCTGTAACTAAGTGAGCTGTTAAAAAGAAAAAGGCCCAAACATGGGGGTTACTTTTCTATGGATAGGGATGTCTTTCTACGGGTAAGAGGAAAGACTGGAGGTCATTTTGCAACGTTACGCCTGTTCCACTTGGTCATTTTCTCTTCCTGTATATCAGACCTAAATGGAAAACAAATCGACCCGTTAATCTTTTGGAATTTATTTATAATTCATTCATTGAATTTTCCAAAGCTGGTATTGTCTAATCTTGCAAAATTCATTTCCTAAATTTTAATAACATCAAACTTTAGCGTACCTTGGTACTAGTTCAGGCTCATCTGTTGAATATGTTTCTAATGCAAACTTCATCTTATATCGGTCCTTCTCACTGAATAACTGTAGACTAGAACCTAAATCACATTCAGTAAATCAATATCGACTTCTGACTCGTTAATAAAAAGGATTCAGCCAGATCTCAGTGTATGGATCCAGAAAGAATGGTAGTACATGGACTCTCACCAAACTGTTTTTTTTTCAAACTCAGTAACTCCCACAAATGAAGAAACGGAGAAGACAAAAAAAAACTCAATTAGTAGATTACCCTAAAGTAGAAATAATAATAATAATAATAATAATAATAATAATAATAAAAATAATAATAATAATAATAATAATAATAATAGCAGGCCCCCATATCCGCGTTGATACCATAAATACCAAGAAAAAGTTTGACTGTAAAAATACTGTAAAATATTTATTCAGTCTAAATTCATCAGAATGAATTTATAAACGGATATCTACATAAGTATTCGGATTTAATTGTAAGTCCTTTTCTTGGTCAGGCTAAGACCATTACACTAACGCAGTGTCTGGTGGTCCCAGGCTTTCCATTCTCGTGGTAGCTTCTCAGATCAGCATCTGCTTAATAAGCATATGATATCAAATTGTTCTCTTGCACTCCAATAGTATTCTTGTATACTGAAACTTCTACTCATGTGCATAATTTGGAATGGGTAAACATAAATTCTACTAAAACTACAAAGTTACCCAAAAGATAATTTTTTTTTTAAAAATTTAAAAATTAGTGGCTAACGTGCAAAACCATCAAAAGAAAACAATATTTAAAACTGAAAATAAAGTTAGTATTACCGCCAAACATGCAAAAAGGGTACTTGTCAACAAAGTATGGATAAACGTCATTAACATCCACTCACCCCACCCCCAAAATGGGGACTAAGCAAGAGATAAAGTTTTTTTTTAAAATGTTAAAGAGAATCAGAATGAAAAGTTTAGCGTCAGTCAGAAGCATGACCTTTGGGATGGGGATGTCATGAAGGCTTATTTTAACATCCACAATTAAAATTAAAATCAAATTAATAATTTTGACGTTTAGCAAACTCTGCAGAGACAATTTTAAACCTCATGGAGTGCATAATACCGCATAATACAAAAAATTGTATATAACATTAAAGGAGACTCAAAAGAAGTGTTTTCTTTGTTAAACACAACTTTCTGCCTCATACAGCACATGTCAGACATTAGGATCCAAATAGATTAATCCAAGTCAAACTGCCTGATTAAAAAAAAACAACAGGCAAAATCAGTTTTTAAAACTTGAAATAGCGGACATTAATTTCTACAAATGCGGCTGTTTTCGTAGAAGTTTGTGATTAAATAAATAACTTATGATTATCGCACACACCACATTACAGAAGGCGAAATGTGTTGTGTGGCTGTACATACGGGATTGTTTTGATCAAGAAGACGGAGAAAGAAGAAATAGAAGACTGGACAAAAGATACAATGGAGCTAGACGCTTCCAACCAATATGGAAAATGGCTTCATGTAAGTTGATGAGACCAACAAATTGTTCTCCACCTTTTTTAATTTTGACATCGCCAGTCAAATTTGTTTTAAAAATTGGAGAAAAATTTGTGGGTCTAGTAAGTTGATGTGAGAGAACGAAGAGCTTCTCATTCTCAAAAGCATTATACAAAAGCTGAATTATTAATTCTCTGAATCTAAATGGTAACCTAATTTCCAGTCCATAATTATAGTTAATTTAAATCACAAAAAAATATTTTACATTAATGACCTAAGAACGATTATGCATTAAATATAATAAATAAAGTCAACGCTACTGCAGATTAAGTATAGAGTGAAGGTGTAGATACAGTGCTGGATTAAACCCCGCGGGGGTCCTTCAGCGGTCGAAATCTTCCCTCCTCCCACCCCCCCCCCTCGCAAATTATCTCATATCAATATTATTTTGATCCGTTCTTGCGAGGCCACAAAAAAATCGCGGGACCCATAGGCCGCTTCCTACTCTACCTATTCGGTAATCCGACACTGTGTAATTATATTATTTCATCCATTCCAACCTTAATTGAGTGTGTGACTGAAGTGCGTTCTATTTTCGTAACCGAAACCGGTTAAAATTCTGTATCTAAAAAGTATCATTTGGAAGGAAGAAATCAACTTTTTGTTGCCAACATTTGTAAACTTGGAATACCTAGTGATCCAAGGAACTCGGCTATCACAAAAAATACTATGAAACAACATACAAACTTTAAAAGCTTTCTCTTTTTCCAATTATAAAGCTGGAGGAAATAATAACAACAATAATATTAATGTCCTACGGCAATGTGCATGGTTTGTACCTTTTCCCATTTACTACTTGTATGGAACAAATTACCATTCCTTCTACAATCATGACAATTGAATAGAAAATTCAATGAAAAATTGGAAGAACAAGGAACATCATGTGTCACAGGGTTGATGGAGCATTTGGATTAAGCTATCTGGTCTTGCCCAGAGGTGGTATGTGTGGGTTTGTTTCCTGAGTAGATACTTGTTTTAATATTTTTAAAATCTATAATGGCAATTTAAGCAATACTTTAGAGATAAAAGAATTGATTTTCTAACATTTTTTTATGTATAGAGAAAAAAATACTGTTTCCAAATGGACAAACCAATTATTTTGGTTGATAATAGGAGGGACCTTGGATTTATTTTCAAACTAAAAACAAAACATTTATAATGTCTCGGGTTAGTTTATTCTTTTCAAATAATATTACTGGGTATAATACGCTCTTATTCCATAAATCAGAATGAGATTTTTAAAAAGCTATCTGAAGGATGGAAATTTATAGTTTTGGTGTCAAAATATCCCCCCTTCCCTCCAGAAACTATATGTGCAGTCCTTGAGTTTAATACAAAACAAGGAGAAAAATCTCTAAGCGCTGTTGAACCTGCAGATTGCAAATTTTATTTTCGAAACAAAATTCAATCTAATGCTAGTAAGCCCTACTTAGTTTTTATAAAGTATGTTTACTTTACCCTTTAATAGTTTTCTTTATTGTTTTGAAAGGAGTCAAGAATATCGACTTCTTCAATATGCTTATAATATCGTGATATTATGTATTTTCTTTGTTCATCTATGTCAGTTAATCCATCCGTGTCTCTTAATGTTTTACTGATTCTTGATAAAACTCATATGAAGGACCACTTAATAACATTTAAGTTGCATTGTGTGAATTTGGGATTAATATGTTGGTGTACCGTATAAATCAACAACTGAATGCTTATCTTTGTATCATTGTATGAGAGAGAGAGAGAGAGAGAGAGAGAGAGAGAGAGAGAGAGAGAGAGAGAGAGAGAGAGAGAGAGAGAGATGATCTCTATGATCCCATTACACACTAAAATACTTGCTTTATCCAAAGCTCTAACACTTCATACTAAAACTGATATTTAGAAAGAAGAGTATATTACTATGTAACAAGGCTATTAATCCCATCTGCGACACAAGTACACAGACCTTCCCTGTCACATAAAATTAATGTGAAAGCATCAACATCCATTCCCACGCCGTTGAGTGAGTTTGATTTGTCACGTGATTGTATTAATATAGTCAAGATCTATGTTTAGACGAAACCATCACAAAGCTAGTCTGGTTCCCTGCTTAGTATGCTCCCATGCGTTGCACTCCGCTATACTAACGCATGGGAGCATACTAAGCAGGGAACCAGACTATCACAAAGCGCGTTGCGAGTTGGCAGACTAAATGCGATTTTCAACCTTATTAGATCGAAAAAATATATTAATTAAAAAAGATCGAAATTTCAAATCAAACAGAGGAAATGCAAGGAAAGTTATATGTATAAATTTGTATGTAGTAAGCCCCTTTACGGTTGTCTATGACCTATAAATCTTACAACATTATGACCGCAAAGTGAATACACACAGGATCTAATTGTGCTGTTAAACTTTGCTTTTTTAATCACAGTACATACTGTAGGTCATAGCAATCGGAACGCACAATAATACTGTAATTATTACTTATTAGGTACTGGACGGGGTGATAGCAGGTTGTGGGAACAAGGTACGCTTTTACTGGTAACATAGCCCTTATTATAACCTCAACGCTATCTACGGCTATCTTGATTATCTATTTTTATTATTTTTTGAGGATGTGGTTGGTATCATGTTTCAATAGGGTGAGTAGACACAATAAAGGATATACCATTTCCGGTCATATATTTTCACCATCAACCGAAAACAATTTTCTGGTTTTGCTACAAGAATTGAAACGAGAAAGCTCCAATTTTCTAGAAATAGCAAGGCTACTTTATTGGTATCATTCTATCTGCTTTGGTACTTTGGCAATCATTTCGTCAGTTACAAAATAAAACAATCATTGCATTTGGATAACAGGCACCGGATTTTCGTGATGCATGCTGATGTGATCAGCGTTTAAAGAGATTAGTCAAATCAGGGCGGATTCAGAACTGGTGATTAGAGTTTGAACGAAATTGTATTGTAACGCTTATGTGCACGTTCATATACAGGATTCAGTGTTCATTCATTCTTCATTAGCCTCTATTCATTAGATGGGAGAGAGTTTTTATTTTAACGTGCGACAGTTCTATGAAGAATTTTGATTAAGAGTATGTATTTCCAGAGGGAGGGATAAATAAAACGTCGAGACTGACGTAGGTACTTTATGTGTATTCATTGTTTTTCTTTCTTTCTCACGCATGAAAGATGTACTGAGAAGCAAAAGAAGGCAAAAACGGTTCAAGTTTTAATCAATTGATCAAGCAAACATAAATCGACCAATCAACAATTAATTAATCGAGTCACTATGATGCACATTGATGTAACGATCCTCAACTAAAAGAGAAGAGTGAGGGGATAAAAATAATGAAATTGAACTTACTAATATCATTAATATTAACCGTTTATTGACTGTTATGTTAACTATACACGTATATATATATATGTATATATATATATATATATATATATATATATATATATATATATATATATATATATATATATATGTATATATATATATATATATATATATGTATATATATATATATATATATATATATATATATATATATATATATGTATATATATATATATATATGTATATATATATATATATATATATATATATATATATGTATATATATATATATATATGTATATATATATATATATATATATATATATATATATATATATATATATATATATATATATATATATATATATATATATATATATATATATATATATACTTACACGTAAATGGACAAAGTACATGTTACTAGCTTTATAACATTTTGAAAGAATGGTGCAGATACAAATACGGTTTAGGTATGTATTAATGATCATGTATAAAATGTTATGTGTCAGATTAAACTACGACAATATTTTGCTATCTATAATCCGGTTGCGAAATGCGTACAAATAAAACAAAGACAATTTTTATACGTATACTTTTGAGTGCAGTTTCGAGTGTATGATAATATAGGCAACCTTTAATATTCTAGCACCTTATAGGTATATCTCAACTAATGTAATAATAAAAAGTCATCAAAGGAAGAAGAAAAAAATATAAGGGGGGAAAATGTAATAACCTCGGTGGAGACTAGACATGGTGGCCACGTAGGATTTTGAGACAATGGGTGTTAACTTGTTACTTTGTCTGGAACAATATTCATAAACAATGAAGCAACTATGGACAACGGAAAGAACGATCACGAAAAAAGACAAGTGTGTAAATTCAATGATTTGTTGGAGGTCATACAAAGCTGGCGAAAATAAACATAGGAGCATAAATCGCTAATGATATTTATGTCGACAATAAATCAAAATGCCGTATAAATCCACAAATGCGCCTGAAACGCAACGTATTATTTTTTTTAAAAAACTTAAAGTTCGCTTGTAAAACAGTTTAAGTAAAAAGAAAACGTGACGTGACGCGAATCCAAAGATAATTTTTAAAAATGGCACTGCACATTCTTTTTTTTTTACAAAATAATTGTACCACCATAATGTCTTCATAGCCAATAAGCTGATTTTGTAATAATTGTTTTACATGACTTTGTTGTATTCAGTTCAATCCTGTTGAATATGAAGGTTTATTGTGTTTATCTTTTAAAAGCTGCCGTAGCTAATGATTGATCGACAGAATTTTCAATTTTTTTAAATAAAAAAAATACCATTACACTATAATTCTTTACATTACATTTTTTTAAATTAAAAATTAGCGGTTTTGAAAACACATTTCAATGCACACTGTTTCTTTGCAAAAGCTGTTTTATGTGGTAGTGGATCAGCATAACTTTCACAATTTCAAAATTTCTTCTCACATTTGGTGTTTTCTGCTACATTCATTCAAAATAAACTGTGCTAATTTTCAGAAGTTCTTTTAGGTTCATCTATTGTTAGTAGCAACTGTGATATTAAATAGTGGATCGGCATATATTTCACAGCTTAAAAATCACACCATCCCAAATTTCTTCCATTAAATTTAGTTAAATTATATTTAGTGGGTCGATGGTGGGGGTGGGGTCTTGTTTAATTGAATAGTGGCACCTACATTCGGAAAAGCGGCAGCGACTCTTGGAGAAGCGGAAAAATAACAAATCTTGACGGACGACGACAGGTCGACCATACCACAAACTCACTTGAACGTACGTCCAGCTCAAATAGCAACAAAAGAGTAATAACAATGTTCTTTATAATCAACGTTTCCGTCAGTTAAGTACATCGCAAAGTTGTAAAAGGCAACTTCATCGCAAACAAATTTCAAGGCTAGTTTCCTCCAAATCAGTAAGTCGCAGTGTCCATGCCCAAAACTTTAACTCACGATGTAACTGACCATGTCGTCACCATTTTTGTCAGTTTTATTGTCCTTTTTACATAAAACTATCCCAAAGAGAAACACAGGACTCGTGTCTTTCATACCTCCAAAGAATGTGACGACAAAGACTAAGTAGCAGAAGAGAAATAAATAGTGGTGGAGTTGTACCAGTAGTAGTTGGAAGAGAAATAAGTAGTGGTGGAGTTGTTCTAGTAGTAGTTGGAAGAGATAAAGTAGTGGTCGAGTTGTACTAGTAGTAGTTGGAAGAGAAATAAGTAGTGGTGGAGTTGTACTAGTAGTAGTTGGAAGAGAAATAAGTAGTGGTGGAGTTGTTCTAGTAGTAGTTGGAAGAGCTATAAGTAGTGGTGGAGTTGTACTAGTAGTAGTTGGAAGAAAAATAAGTAGTGGTGGAATTGTTCTAGTAGTAGTTGGAAGAGCTATAAGTAGTGGTGGAGTTGTACTAGTAGTAGTTGGAAGAGAAATAAGTAGTGGTGGAGTTGTACTAGTAGTAGTTGGAAGAGAAATAAGTAGTGGTGGAGTTGTTCTAGTAGTAGTTGGAAGAGAAATAAGTAGTGGTAAAGTTGTACTAGTAGTAGTTGG
Organism: Unio pictorum; assembly: GCA_030141615.1. Lineage (NCBI taxonomy): Eukaryota > Metazoa > Mollusca > Bivalvia > Unionida > Unionidae > Unio > Unio pictorum. The sequence continues at coordinate 1,233,358 of JARLTB010000248.1, read as the reverse complement.
AAGAGCTATAAGTAGTGGTGGAGTTGTACTAGTAGTAGTTGGAAGAGAAATAAGTAGTGGTGGAGTTGTACTAGCAGTAGTTGGAAGAGAAATAAACAGTGGTCAAGTTGTATTAGTAGTAGTTGGAATAGGAAAAAGATGTGGTGGTAATAGAAGTAATCCAGAAAGTAGGTTTTGTTGTTGCTGATGTTGTTATGTAATAACTATCAGCAGTTGTATGAAGAAAACGAAAGTGGCAACAATATCATAGTTGTGATAGTAATGTCAGTTAGTCAGTGTAACGTAGTCGAGCCGACCCTTTGAGATTAGGTTGGGTTTTGAAGAAATAACAAACACGTTTGTTCAAATAAAACTTATATTATAAAAACAAATCATCATGATAGGTATATATATATATAATGAGCACACAATACACACACAAATGAATCTACTACCCTACTATATGACGGTAGTCATACACTATAGTACTATATATATATATATATATATATATATATATATATATATATATATATATATATATATATATATATATATATATATATATATATATATATATATATATATATATGTGAATCATACACTACTGCATTATATCCATAGTCATACACTACTGTATTATATATCTATAGTCATACACTACTGTATTATATATCCATAGTCATACACTACTGTATTATATCTCTACAGTCCTACACTACTGTATTATATCTCCATAGCGTAGTATGACATTGACCATTGATACGATATTCGTACTCCACGCAACATAGTCAGTAAATCAAATCACAAGGTTTGAGTGACTATAATGATACTATTTGTGTCACACACACAAAATATAATCAATAAAAACCAAACAATCCTATCCAATTGACTAAACACGCTATTCGTGTTTTACATAAATAGTCAAAAAGCAAACGGAGGGTTCTATTGACTACAAACACGCTATTCGTGTTTTACATAAAAGTAGTCAACAAAACAAAACTGCAAGTGTTAACATTTCACTTCCCTGCGGTGTGACAGTAGCTCATTGTCCGTCTCCATTCCACCGGTTATCATTGGTCTTGAATACTCATCTATTCACACGACCGGCGAGCTGAATATAAAAAATCGACAATTTTCCAAATAATAGAAATGAATTTACACAATACATAAAAACTAACGTGCTATTCCGAAACTGAATATTCAACTGAAACAATAAACCAAAAAGAATGTATTTAACTCACCCAACTTTTTGGCTCTAATATCTGACAAATGTAACGTTTAGAGGTCTGCTCTAATGTCCACTGTGTCTTAAAAAGACCCTGCACTGTACCTATATAGTAGTCTTGTGAAAAGTAATTCGCGTGAATTATCCGCGCGGCACGTGCAACTCGCTGTATAGGACAATTCACGTTGAGGAGTATGGTGTACCCTCTACGCCATATCGGATATTGCGTAACGAGCTTAAAAATAATAATTCATGAAATACAGAACGTCGACAAACACATTATATGACAAAATTAATGCTTAAAATATAGCTTAGAGGAGTATAGTGTATCCTCTATGCCATATCGGGCATTTCGTAACAGTCAGATCTCGCACATTGTATTACTGCTGCTGGCAAACAACGCTCACACTGGAACAAAGGTCAGTCCATTTTTTCTGTCTCTACCGTCCTCCTCCTAGTAGAAAAAACAAGCTGACTGCATCTCTCTTTTTGGAGCAATTTCCAAATCTTCTAGAGTATGGAAATTCGATAGGTGGCAACCTAATTATTCTTGGAGATTTCAACTTTCACTATGACTGTCCTGGTAAACCAAACACGTCAAAACTCCTAGATTCCATTCATGTTTTTAATCTTAAACAGTCAGTTAACCAACCTACCCATAAACTTGGTCACATTTTAGACTGGTTTCTTTATAGACCTGATGATAATATTCTGCAATCAAACCTTGTATCCCACGAACTTGCATCGGATCACCTCTGCATTGTATGTCATCTCGACGTATCAGTCCCTAACCCTCCACCTCTGTTTGCTACTAAGAGAAACCTCCGTATGATAAATAGAACCAAATTCATGCATGACATCTAAGAAAACCTAACAACTTTTTTACATCCAACAGCGGAACAACTTGATAACTGCCTGCTTTCATTGCTTGAAAAACATGCCCCAGCCACCAAATGCAGAGTATCAATTAAAAAAAAAGTGTTCTCCTTGGTATAGCAGTGTTAGGGACCAGCTTCGCACTGCTAAAAGACATCGCCGAAAAGCAGAGAGGCATTGGCTTTCCACCAGACTCACTATTCATGAACAAATCTACGAAGCCGCTAAGAAGAACGTCACAAACATAGTCCATTTAGCCAAATCATCCCACTACAGTACTAAGATCACGGAGAGTTCGAGCTGCAAAGAGCTCTTCGAGATAACTAACAAACTAATGTCAAGGAACAAATGTACACCACTTCCAACAACCTTCTCTCCACTAAACCTACCAGACCAATTTGCAAATTTCTTCGATGACAAAGTTCAAACCATTAGAGATTCGCTTGACAGCACAATTTCAACCGATTCGTCACCATACAGTTATGATGCAGAATTTCAGCGACAACCGTTAGGAGCATTTAAACCTGTTTCTATAGATTTAGCACGGACAACCGTGAAGAAAAGTGCACCAAAGTCTTGTGAACTTGATCCAATTCCGACATCACTGCTGCTTGAGTGCTTAGACCCAATATTGCCTTCACTAACTGATGTTATTAATATCTCTCTCTCTCTCTCTCTCTCTCTCTCTCTCTCTCTCATCTGTGGAATTCCCATCATTTTTCAAAACTGCCATCATAAAGCCACTGCTTAAGAAACTTACACTGAACCATAACGATTTAAAGAACTACCGCCCAGTTTCTAATCTCCCATTCATATCAAAAATCTTAGAAAAGGTTGTTCTAACTCAACTTGTATCTCATTTGAATTCAAACAGTCTTTTTAGCAATGTTCAGTCTGCATATCGCCCTTGCCACAGTATGGAAACTACTCTTCTGAAAGTATTTAGTGACATTCTCTCTGCTTTAGATAGTGGAAAGATTACAGTCCTCATTCTCCTGGATTTATCTGCAGCATTTGACACAATAGACCATGATATATTACTTCACCGTCTTCAGCATGTATTTGGCATTCAGAATATAGCCTTACAGTGATTCAAGTCCTACTTAGTCAACAGGACACAAATTATATCTGCAAATGGAATACACTCCAGCCCAGTTGACGTATGTTGTGGTGTTCCACAGGGATCTGTTCTTGGACCTGTTCTCTTCATTCTGTACACTCAGCCACTCTCAAGTGTCATAGATCATCATCCAGTATCGTACCAATTGTACGCTGATGACACCCAAATATACAAGTCTAGCCACCCCACTGAAGTTAATGCTACCATCCATGGAGTACATAAGTGCATTTCGAATGTGAAATCATGGATGACATGTAACAAGCTGCAGATGAATGATGACCTATTCTGATCACAACACAAAGACTTTCTCATTCACATCCTTTACCTCAGACAATAAATATCAGCAACACCAACATTAAATTCTCACAGTCAGTATGGAATCTAGGCGTTACTCTAGACAGTACTCTCACACTGCACCAACATGTCATGAACATCTGCAGGGCTGCATATCTTGAATTGAGACGCATCAGTTCCATTCATAAATATCTTTCAGTTGATGCCACAAAAACACTTGTGAGTTCATTAGTACTTTCAAGACTGGACTATTGTAACTCAATTCTGTCTGGTTCATCACAATATTTACTCCAGAAACTTCAAAAAGTTCAAAACACAGCTGCACGGATCATCTTTAGAGTACCTCGATCAGAGCACACCTCACCACTGCTCTGTACCCTACACTGGCTATCAATGCAATGCAGAATCAAACACAAAATTTGTTCTCTGCACTATATTTCAATGACAGACTCCAGTCCAGCATATCTATCCAGCCTCACCCATGTGCATACACCAGCTAGATCCTTATGCTCTTCTTCTGATAATCGTATACTCATTGTTCCACAAGGTGAAAACAAAGTCATATGGACAACGTTCGTTTGCACACCTGGGCCCAGCGAAGTGGAACGAATTGCCCATTGAAGTTAGACACAAAGACACAGTGGTCCCTTTTAAGAGTGCTCTCAAGACTCACCTGTTTCGACTGCAGGGACAAACTTAGCGACCTAATCATGTTTTGTATCTTATATGTTTTCAGCATGTTTTTATGTTTTCCAATTTCATTGTTTTTGTCATTTGTTGTCCTGTAGTGTAGTCATATCATTATTGATGGTGTAAAACGCTTAGAGCTTCTAAAGATTAGGCGCTATACAAAGTCCCCATTAGTATTATTATTATTATTATTATAACATTATTAGGACCGATCCGGTGGCCTAGTGGTTTGAGTGTCCGCCTTAGATGCGGGATAACGTTGTTTTAAGCCCCGACACAGTCATACCAAATACTTAGACTACTGGTACTAACAGCTGACTCGCTTAGCGCTCAGAATTGAAAGGTTAGGGTTAGGACTGGTCAGTCATTATTATTATTATTTTCATTAAGATCATCATTTACTTTAATCGCTTCAAAGAGAAAGAAAAGTATACATTCTGGTAGGTTTTATTATTTTCATTATTTTATTTATATTTATTTATATTTTTTGGTGATTGCAAGGGCAGAATCATCTTTACAAAGGTTATATGAAAACTATGCACTACATGTGTGTATATATATATATATATATATATATAATTCCTTCTGGCTGTTATTTTAGAGTGGAGCTTTGTCTACAACCATGTAACCTTAAAGTACATGTATATAAATACATTGCCAACCTGAAATATCAGAAACAAAACCGTTTTTCTTCTCACCTCTTCAATTGCATTGTACAAATTAATCCTGTGGCATTTATCCTAAAAGTTCTTTGATGGAAAATTTGGGTCCCATGCAGTTGTGGTTGCATTCTGGGCCGACAGGGAGGGGGGCAACCAGGGATATATCCCGAAGCCCACAGGCCCAAATCGAGCAACACATTTTAATTTTATAAAAGAAAAATTTTGTTTGAACAAGAATTAGCAGAGGTCTATGTTTTTCTTACCCCAGGGCCTGCTATCACTCTCAATGGTCCTGGTTGCATAGGCGAATGATATGCTACTGTCTAGCGGACAAATTTAAACTATGTCATTTGCAATAAATGTTTACTGGTAGTCATAATATAATGTTAAGAAAAATTGTCATTACAATCATGTCAGATGCCTATAGATATAAAATTCCAGTCAATTTAATCTTCAAATTCAGCCAAATAATAATTTCTGAATACCAGTCATGATGTAATATTTAAATTGAGGAGTTGTTGTCCATACTATTTCTTGTAAGATATGTAAATATACTGATGTAAATTGTAGATTTCAACAGCAAATTCACTTTTTTTAATGCTTATTTGGAAGGGTTTATCTTCAATTTCGTTGCACAAATTGTTAGCTTTGCATTTTTAGGACTTACCTTTCCATTGGCACCACAGAGCCAGTATTGTGTTAAACTTGTACCTACATCCATACATACCTATTCCATTCTTATTTATACAACAATCTATGTCTTTATAAGAATGCCTATCAGCCTTATAATTTATTACTTATTGTGTTTAAATACTAATTAAAGATTAATCTAAATACTAATTAAAGATTAATTTAAATACTAATTAAAGATAAATCATTGCATTAGTTTAGAAAGTTTATAAGTCTGAGCAATTTTTTAAAAAAGTCACTTTGATACATGCCTAGGCTAGTCCTTGGGAAAGGCATTCAAGTTCCATTTTCTCAGCATGACACGACCAATAATGAGATAAAAATGCCTTTAAATAAACCAAACACACTGTATTGCAGGAGGATTTTTTTTTGTTGCTGTATACAATAATGTGCACTGAAAAGATTTAATAAGACATAATCTAACGAGACAAGTGTGCTCTGTAATATGCAACAATACTGAATTAAAATTAAATTCCTCAGAATAAAGCCATGCCACTTTCTGTCATATCGAACAGGTAATGTCAGGGATACCAATTACATTCTTTACATTCTTTGACTTTTGTGGGAAACATGTACAAATTAAAATGGATCGAAACCAAGCATTCATATCGTACATGAAATTCTTGTATGAGATAAATTGTTGCTCCAAGGTGCAAAAACAGATACAGTAAATAATATAGGATTCTACCTAAGAACTGGCCAGGTATTTACCCAGATTACTGACAATCTACTCTGCATATTAATTTGAAGATTTTTCAATATCATACTGCATGGGAATTTAACATTGTTCAAACAAGATTTTAGTTTACATGTTCTTACTGTGTCTAATATAATATTATTTTAAGGGGCATTCTCGTTGTGAGATATTTTTGTTCACTTTACAAGACTTATAAGTCTGTGTATGAAAACATTAGAAAACGCTGGTAAATAGAAAAAAAATGTTTCCTAAAAGGATAATATACATCATCTTTATTTACTTTTTTTCAAACACAAAATTATGAACTAATGATTATGTTTATCAAACACCATTTCTCTAATCTCTTTATTTCTTAACTAATTACAAATGGCTTGTTGTTTTCCCCCTGCATATTCAAGTCCATATAACATTAACAAATACAAGTTTCTTGATGGGTTTATTAAACTGCTTTCAAATATCCTTATTAAAGGATATATAGATTTAGATATGTTTTGTTTATCTCTACATAAATGTGTGACAATGCTTGCATTCATTTTCTGTTTGTGAAATCTGTGGAAGCATATGAAATGTGTACTTTTTAAAACAAATTTCAAATGATAACCATCCTAACTCCTATACCCTGCTAAGTGGGGTTGTAGAAGATTGGCAATTGGAAGACAAATGTAACAAGAAATAATTAAATAGTGACGTAATTAATTACCTTATCTTGCTGTCACTAATATGACACAGCCTTGTTAAAGCATACATCAGTATAAGGTTACTTCACTCACAATAGAGGTCCCATACTACATGTACTCTAATTGCAACTGTTAACCATATTACAGCAATTTGCAATATGGGCAAAACTAATTCTTAAGCGGGTTTAAAGTATCTTGTTAATATTGTTAAGAAACTTAAAACAATAATTTCATTTGAAGGGTGTCTTTTGTTATCCAATTCTCCTTCGTAACCTTCAACAAAAACAACTTTGAAATTGCAATCCTTTATCTCACTGTAAAAAATAAAAATGCATTACCTCCATTGTCAATCAGTTTACTGATATCATGATCTTTATTTCATAATCAGTAATCACCAGTATTAATTAATATACATGATAATTATCATCTGCATCTTTATCTTAATTATATTAATTGAGATTAAACATCAATTTACATATCATTATGTTACCTGTGACAAATCAAACATCTGAACTAAATATGCTACTGGCATAGAAAAAAAGAATCAGGCCCTAGGAATATAACAATTTATCATAATGTGATTTGCAAAACAAAAGAAAACCGGATCTTGTCAGTTAATTCACATTCAATCTTAAACATAAAACACCAACTGAATGAGACATTGTATCAGTAATTATGCTCATCAAATTACCAGTTTGCAAATTCAGTGAATAATACAAATCTGGAACATTTTGATCTACTCTGACCTGGCAGTTAGCTTTGGAAGCAGATTTCTGATATGAAACTTTTTTCTGTTACTAAATGCATTATTCCCCTCTAATTTATACTGGTATTAACTGTAGCATTCTCTCTACTATACTGATATTGACTGTAGCATTCCCACTATTATACTGGTATTGTCATATGACTAAATAAAAAACTCATTCATTCAATTATATTTAAATTTCATAACTATCCCTGTGTCTGAATATATTTGTAATGAAAAGAGTAACTAATAATTCAATGAAAAAATGAAGTTCAGCACCAAAAAAGAAATGTAAGTACAATGAAAAAGAGACATGTTACATGGAAAATATCTACATATAATATTGACTAGTCATCGGAGAACATCATCTGTATTAGGTCATCCTCCAATAATTGCTCTTCAACAAGCTTCTGGGGCTGTAAAAGAAAAAAAAAGACAATTTTTATATAAAAATGAATGAAATATAAAATTCTCTGCATTCAGATAGTACGAGTTTTCCTATACAATGAACATGCATAACGGAAAACATGTAAACGCATATTGACGGAATACTTCAAAATGAAAGCATATATATATATATATAACATTATATACTTTGAACAGGCTCAGAAAACTGATTAACGGCTCCAGAGGCCTAGTGGTTAGAGCATCCACCACAGGAGCGGGAGGTCGTGGGTTTGATCCCTGGCCAAGTCATATCAAAGACTTACAAAAATGGTACTAACAGCTGCCTCGCTTGGTACTCAGCATTAAGAGGTTAGTGTTAGGACTGGTCAGCATGGTGTCAGGATAATGTGACTGGGTGGGACATCATGCTACATGTCTGCGGCATGGTGCCCCAGTGCATAACATCACTATAAACTGCCTCAAAGCAGACATCATAGTGATATGACTGAAATTTTGTTAAAGCTACATTAAAAATCCTAATCAAACAAACAAAAAAGCAAACAGAACCGATTCTTCCTCATAAATGGGGTTCTCTCACCTTTTCTTATTTTCCTGGAAGTATTGACTTTTTCAAGTTTTACAAGGTTCACTTATTCAATGGAATCACCAAAATTCAAACATCAAAATAAAAATAATTCTTTTCTTTGAGGTTGCTCAATTAGTACAGAACTATTTTCCCTGAGTCCCTCCCTAATTGTTTAAAGAAGCTTTGGATCTAGGCCTATATTAATATTTCCATGTTTTGAATGAAACTGTTGCCTATATGACAAAATAAATTAAGTTACCATTCTCTTCAGCTGTAATTACAATTTATACAAGAGTCCCTCAAAACAAATGACACTTTACTAGGTGAAAAGAATTTTCTGGAATTTACGATTCAACCATTTCTTCTTTTTAACTATCAAGTGTTGAAAATGTTATGCATATTTAATTTATAGTGTGTACTTGACCTTTGTCCATGACTGAGTGTACAGTTTTGTCCTACTTGACTTTTGCCATTTTTGTAAAAAATTTACTTTAAGTTCAAGGCATATCATTTCTTTAAACAAATTAGTGAAATGTTTCCATCAGAAACCTTTAGTTTTCCAGAACATTCTGTTGTGTTATAGGTCAGTTTGTATATAAAGCAGTTTTAGTAAACAATTATGCATTTCTGTTTTTAAATTCAGTCTGTGGAATCATTTACTGTTGTCTTCAGATATAAGTCGAAAGGAATTCATTGTTTAAATTATTCATTGTAACTAAAAGGTGCTCATTGACTGTTGGACTCAAACTCTACTTTGGGTTTATTGTGAATTTATTGTAAGACATTCCTGATTCAAGACTATTAGTATATCAGGACATTCAAGTTTACTGAAATTCATTTAAAACATTCTATACTTTGTACTTAGGATAGAACATATAGGATTTAATATACAATACTGTGTCTTCAAATTTTCACTTTGTATTCAAGAGAAACAATTCTTTTAAAAATCTTAAGCTTTTAGGTGTTTCTTCTTTCTGCTACTTAGTTTAACACAATAGAATCATAACAAAACCATTTCTGATATTCTTCAGCAATATCAATAGTTTCAAATCAGCTCCTGTGGTACACATATTAGAGGTCAGCATGACACAATTTTCATTTTGGACAAAGTGCTCAGCACTATAGGTCTCTGGTGAAAATCTATGTCATAATGATCATCAATCTGGAGAGCAGAGATACCAATATTTTTAAGATATGACATTCCATTCAAGAACAGCAATATCAAGATCGGTGCCATTTTCATTTAGGACAAACTGGGCATCATAAGACATCTTCTGGTGAAAACCCAACATCAAAATGATTTCTTGTTCAAGTTGTGATAACAAGATTTTGAAGATGGTTGACATGTCGACCATCCCGAATGTCAAATTGGCTTCATTATAATTTAGAACCAGCTAGACATCATAAAAAGTCATTTACCATAGTAAAATCCCCATACTGATGCAACCATCCACTCTGGAGCAGTGATAATAAAATTTTCAAGATGGCTGCTGTGGTAGACATATTGGACATCATTTGTATTCAGCTAGACATCATAAGAAGTCTTTCAATGAAAACATAATGTTGATATGGTCCTCTATTCAGAAGGAGTAGACAGCAAGAGAAGAGAACTGATAGCATGATGCTCCAGTGCTAGACATCACTATAAACTGCCTTACTGCAGGCATCGTAATGATATGACTATAAGAGTTTTAAAGCTATGTTACAAATTCTAGTCAAACAAAAACAAACCTTAAATTTATTGATTACAATTAAACTGATTGACCAATGGACAGAAGGAAAAACACAAAAACATGGATACTTGAAAAGGCAGATGACACTAAGTGATCAGAAGTATCTCATTAATACAAAGTCCAGTACAAATAACTCAATCTCATGCAATATATATTGTCAATGATAAGTTACACATAACTCAATCTCATGTAATCTATATTGGCAATGATAAGTTACAAATAACTCAATCTCATGCAATCTATATTGGCAATGATAAATTACAAATAACTCAATCTCAAGCAATCTATATTGGCAATGATAAGTTACAAATAACTCAATCTCATGCAATCTATATTGGCAATGATAAGTTACAAATAACTCAGTCTCATGCAATCTATATTGGCAATGATAAGTTACAAATAACTCGATCTCATGCAATCTATATTGCCAATGATAAGTTACAAATAACTCAATCTCATGCAATCTATATTGGCAATGATAAGTTACAAAAACTCAATCTCATGCAATCTATATTGGCAATGATAAGTTACACATAACTCAATCTCATGCAATCTATATTGGCAATGATAAGTTACAAATAACTCAATCTCATGCAATCTATATAGGCAATGATAAGTTACAAATAACTCAATCTCATGCAATCTATATTGGCAATGATAAGTTACAAATAACTCAATCTCATGCAATCTATATTGGCAATGATAAGTTACAAATAACTCAATCTCATGCAATCTATATTGGCAATGATAAGTTACAAATAACTCAATCTCATGCAATCTATATTGGCAATGATAAGTTACAAATAACTCAATCTCATGCAATCTATATTGGCAATGATAAGTGTATGGCTACTTTCGCAGCATTTTTCATTCACTGTTCATGTCTTATACACAAGCGTGAATTCTGTATAAAATATAATCAAAATTTATATCAAGTTCTAAAAAGATACCTATATATTCTTAACACACCACCAGCCTAATAACAATAACAAAGAAATGAAAAGAAAAATCTGCAAAATGTTTGTCAAGAAGATTCAATACAAATTTAAATTCCTCGTATGTATTTTGTATATAAATGTACTCCCATGTAAGTCCAAGTGCAAACCACCTTGACCCAGATCTGCCAATGCATAATGCACCAGAAAATCTGCATCAATGCAGTCTGTTAAGGGTTTTTAGAAGACAAAACATCACAGACTCTGCTCTCCCAGTCAATTATGCAATGGCAGAGTCCATGATGTGGCAGATGGACTTGACCTGTAAGCGAAATATTCAGTAGAAGAGAAATCTTGCTACCAACCTTTCCAACACACATAAGAGTAGGCACAGCCTTCAAGTTCAGAGAAAGATCTGTACGGAATGGATTCTTTTGGTCCTTCCAGCTGCAATATAATGATCCATTGATAAAATGTCATGAAACCTGGACTAAATATAACATGCTTTCCAGAATTATAGCGAACAATGTATACATCCCTACACCAAGATACTTATGTAAAAAACAGTTTACCATTTTACTTAGCATGTGTAAACTATTTTACAACATTTATATTATGGTGATTTGAACTTTTTTATTATAGTTGATAAGAAAAAACTATCCAAAGACAGATGCTTAATTCTGACTAGATCCATTGATCTCACTCATAACTGAACCTGTTTAAGATCTTCATGATATACAAAACCAATTTCCGATACATAATATCTTCATGATATACAAAACCAATTTTCGATGCCAAATGTTTCTTGAGTAATACTTACCTGATCGTAATATGTAAAGGTAAAATCCATTACCTTGCAAATTCAGACCTAAAGTGACAAATATTAGCTTTATTTTTGCTTCTTTTAGCACTAAAAGTGTTAAAATATCCTCTCCTTTATGGAATGGAAGTCTGATGAGCTCAACTTGGATGAAGGGATCTGTGCCCAATCCAATCATTCATCAGTAACTGTTGGAGTAGAAATGCACTCTCCCAGGGATCTGTCAGATAGGAGATGATTTGAGGAAAGCTTTTATTATTATTATTATTATTATTATTATTATTATTATAAAATGCAACAAGAAAGAATTATCAAAGAAAGATAATACTCAAAAAAATGTATTTCATCTTCCAATACATTACCTGATTATATAACCTTAAAAGAATTAAGAGGAATAGGGAGTTATATCCCTTCAACCTAAAACAGTCCTAGGATTTGGTTTCCTAACAATGTAAATCAACTTTGATTTGCATGTCAGATATGGGCAATAATTAAGACCAATCAATAAAGATATATATTCTTAAGGAATTTTTCATTCTTTTTAGCAGAATCAGTGTTATTATAGTAATGGTAGCCTGTTGTGTTGCTGATAACATCCACCAGGTCAAATTGAGCCCTGCAATGAAAGATCTCTCAGAAAAATGTAGGAAAATATGTCAAATCAGACCTCTATTATGCTAGTTGTCACTACTCAAACCACATGAACCAATATGCTTATGAAAGTCTTATGGTTTGGCATTAATTCCATTTCGGCTGTGCTGACAACTTACTGGATCAAGGATAGAAAAGACTGTGTGGAAATAGTATTCCTTTCTTCAACAAGTTTTAAAAAGAAACAAAATCCAACTCTTCTGATCAGCATAGTATGCTTTGAGTATTAGTTCAATGACCTTGTAGATAATCTTTAGAATATAGGTCCATAGATGGAAGGATTTTAAAATTTGAAACTAATTTCTCATGAGCCTAGCTGTTCTGAGCAAAGAATCTAAGAGCCATCATGAGGAAAACCAAACTCTCCAGACAGGATTGTAGACAATATCAGCCAACAGTAAGGACTGAATTCATCTGATTGTTTGTTGTTGTTGTTTTAGAGATTAACGCCATTTTTTCAGCACAGGATAAGCTATACATGGCGGCCAGTATTATTGATGGAGGAAGAATCTGGGGAAACCCCCGGAAAGAACCACTGACCCACAAGAAACTACTGGCAAGCTTTCTCACATAACTACATTAGCCGAATCTTAGACTCGAACCCATGCAGACAGAGGTGAGACATCACTGATCCGTAACAGAAAGCGCTTTAGACCACTCTGCCACTCGGGGCCCCTTTCCTCTGAGTTTCCCTGCTTACACTAAGGGTGACTTGGAAGTAAGTCTTATAAAGGGGTGAAAGGGTAACTCATTCAACCATAGAAAGTTCCACAGCAAGATCCAGTTTGAACAGAGATGCTTTACATTCTTTCCAAAAAGATCAAAATTTTCAACTTATTCACAGGTCTTTGTTCTGGCCTACAACCAACTTTCCATTATGGCAAATTAATGTTGGAAATTATGGAATAGTAACCACGTATTGTAGTCTCAGTGGAAGAATTTTGCTATTTGTGGTATAGTAGAAAGCCTTTTCATGGAGGTATATTTCTCTGCTCACACCACTGGGAATAGACTCGATTCCATCAAGGTGTTCAGAATGATGTAAGACTGGAATAAAATAACTAAGATAAGTGCCATATTGTGGTCTTTATTAAATATTAGCAGATTCAAGCAACCTGAAACTAATTGTTAAGCAGCCTTAATTAGTTCAATACCTATGACAGACTCCCATAAATGTCTGTCAGCAGACTTACTGCCGGTCTCAATGGTGAGGTCTAAGCTATGCTCAGCTTGGTGAAAGATAGCCATGAAAATCATTAAACCAACAGCTAGTTTTCATTACAACCATAGAAAGTTCCACAGCAAGATCCAGTTTGAACAGAGATGCTTTACATTCTTTCCAGCTTGGTGAAAGATAGCCATAAAAATCATTAAATCAACAGCTAGTTTTCATTACATGTGTAAGGAAGACAGCTTTTAAATGTACTGACTTGGAGGGCACCGGGTACTGAGTACCTTAATGCACAAGCATTTACAGAAAGTGGCATCTCACCTGTGATAGTGTGGATAAGAGTCTTGGGTTGGGACAGTGTTATGTAAGAAAGCTTACTGGTAAGTTTCCTGTGGACAGTTGATTTTTGCTGAGTTTTCCTGGGTTCTTCCTTCTCCATATATATACTGACTGCTCTGTATTATATGCTGAACTGTGGGATAAAACCCACAACAACATCATTCCCTGGCTTACAGCATCTATACCAATAGCTGGGGCTTCAATGTTGAAAACAGACAATGAAGGTAGATAGCAATCAACACTTTTAGAAGAAATGCCTGTTCATGCTTGGGTTACCTTTCAAAGCAGTGTATGTCAGACACTTGACCAGTCTGACAAGTGTCTCAAAGAAGGCTGGTCTTTATTGGTTAAAATGGGGATGGATATATTAATTCTATTGATGTCCACTTGATGACATTTTTGGTAGATGGCACTCTGGTGCTGTTAGCAGGAAAAATACTTAACTGGCTGCAAAATATAGTCTCACCTGAACATTACTGAACCAAAATGAGAACACGGAACCTGCAAAAGAATATTTCAGAGTCAGAGGAATAGAGTGAAAAATAAACCTACTACTGAGATTGGAGATGGTAAACTAGGCTGGGAAACAGTATCTCCATGGAAGTACTGGTTCTAATTTATCAAAATTCTGAGATGGGCATCACATATCCAGAAAATGGAAATGGAAATCATAATTGCCACTTGGTTGCAAAAGAGTTGGGATCAGTGAAGGAATATCTAGCGCTAGTTGATATTGTCTTCATCTATCCAGAAGTAGACATCAAAGGTGACTTGAGCACCATGTCAACAGCACTGCATGTCCTTGGCAAAACCAGGGCTGGATTTGTTGTAACTGGGTGTCAAATATTGTGTACAGTCTAGGATGCAGAATGATGGAAATGATGCACTAAGAAGTGATGACACCAGTAATAAATCAAGTTAATGTCATGAATTCAGTAGAGAAAGGCATGTAACCAACTGAATAATATTGTGTGGTCCACCACAAGCTATCATGGGATTAATCACCATAACCAGTTTCACGGTGTATGTGCAGAGCTGAGGACTAGTTCACATGGACCAATGTACCTTACTGGTAATGACAAGGTAATATCTTCAGTGCTGGAATGACTGGGAGAGATTGTGACAAAGTAGCTATCACACTGAAAAGGGGTGGGGTGGGGTAGGGGTGTGGTTAGCAACAATGGCATAGAATCCCAGGCCTTTTTGTCCATCAGTAACTTCTCAGCTGCCAGTTCACTAATGAAGTAGTGTTGACAGTAAGGTTTCATTGCATTAATCATTTGGACAATGTTTTCTGACACTCTTGCTAGCCTTGAACATATAGCTGGCTGATAGCATTCATTGTTTAGACAATGTTTTCTGACACTCTTGCTAGCCTGGGACACATACTTGGCTGAAATCGTTTTCTATTTGACATCTAACTATACAGTACAATTTTCACAGTTATGGTCTGACTGACACAATATACAGGTGATGTAGGTGTGGTGTTTATCTCTTGACAGCTTAACCTTCAGTATGCCCCAAATTACAAATTAAATGCATAATTATATCTGATAGTGTAATTAAATGAAGAAAAAAAAACAACATTGGCATATATCAGTCAAGCATCACACTTTGTTTATACTTAGTAGATGCAGTGCTGGATTAAGGATTTCCAGGGCCCTAAGCACAAACAATATTATAGTCTACAAAATGTAAAAATCAAAGAAAACCATATTAAAAGCTATAAATTTGTACTACCCTGTAATGTGACAATTAGATTTAAATTCCTTATTCCTTGACCCAGTTTAGAACCTGGCCACCACTATAAAAGTCCATAACAATCAATAATTTTCATCTGGAAGTCTCTAGTTGAAAGTTAAGGTGCAGACCATTCAAAATCAGGATCAAATAAACTTTGGTTAAACAAAATTAGTATTAAATTTCAAAAGAACAATTGATATTTAATTTAAGATGAGAATATGTGCTTACATGATCATATAACTTTTACTATAATTGAGACAGCATGCTGACTAGACCCAGTGAAAGATGTAAACTGAAGAATAAAGAGATTGGGTGTCAGCCATTCTATTGCAGGGGAAACAAGGGCTGTTCAAATATTTTTCCAGCCTCATGCTCAAGACAACTAGCTAAGAAAACTTTCTTGTCCTACACAATTTCTTACTTGTCCAACTTTGAAACTACTCCAGGACACCATCTCTGAAGTTTAAATGGAATATTATTTCGAAAGGTACCACACAACAAATCAGTGTAATGAAAATTTAAAAGATGTAAAAGAACAAAGTTTTGTCATTTATTATTTTCATTTTCATACTAGTATTAGCCTAGAGATGAGTTACAAGAGTCACATGAAATGCAAGCTGCTGTTCAAATTGACTACTGTTTTTCTGTTTTCAAATAGCAGTAAAAAAAAAAACACAGTATTTGACATATGAATTATTTTTCCTGTGTATGTCGTTAATCATTAAATGTTCTATCTATTTTCACTTTACAACTTGTGACCATGTACATATCCTTGTTTCTGACCTTCCAGTTTGACACTTTTTCATGAATAGATAATCACTGGTAAATTGGTTACATCAAGAACATTCCATTTGGTTGTTGTTGTTGTTGTTGTAGGGTTTAATACCATTTTCAGCACACAATAGGCTATAGATGGCGACCAATATTAATGGTGGAGGAAGAACCCGGGAAAATCAACGGAAAGAACCACCTACCCATAAGAAACTACTGGCAAGCTTTCTCACATACCCACATTGGCCGATTCTGATACTCAAACCCATGCAGATAGAGGTGAAATAGCAGTGATCCGTAACGGAGAGCGCTTTAGACTACTCGGGGCCCCATTCCATCTGGTATGAAACACATAATGCATCTGACATTGGATGCTTTAAATATCAGCATCGTAAACAGGACAGTTGTTAAAATAGCAAACATGACACATTTGAGTGGTCAAACCCACTACATGATATTCCACATTTTGACTGGCTTTTCTAATCACACTTGGAAGCACATCTGCATCTGAAACAAAATCTGGGTAGCCAGTCCATGTTATACATATTACTGTTTAAATCACAGTTAGATATTTTGCAATCCGTTTCAGTTGCACATGATGTACTTAATGTAATCCTTTGTAAATTCCGCTCTGTCCATCGCAGGCCAATGCATAAGCATCATATGTAAACAATGAGTGAATGTTTTACCTCTAAATCTGCACATTTAATTGTTTATTTAAAAATTGCATTTGTCAAGAGATAAATTCTTACTCTAAGACACTTTTTTAACTGAGACAATGGACTAGTCCCAGACAACGTACTAGTCCCAGACAGCCCTGGAGCCATCTGACTTGAAATCCCAGTAACAGACCATATTTAAGCATTATAATTATTACCAGAACTATAAAAGAAACATGGTTTATTTCTTTTTCACATGGAAGGGCTGGTTTTGGAAGGTAATGGATGTTCTTCTGATTTCTTATAACTGGGTAATGTACGAGGAAGAAATATTGCCTCTTGAAAGGTCACAAGGTCAGTCAATCGGAAGCAAGATCAGGTCATTAATTATAGCGTCTAAAGAGTAACTTAAGTCAGTCAATCAGTGTCACAGGATACATAAAAAGAGATTTTGATTAGTGACAAGACGACAGATATAAAACAATATATTTATTTACAAATGTATACCCATACAGTAATGAATCAGTCAAGATATTTGGGAACTGCAAATTTTAGAGATCCCACCCTCTCAAGCAACTGCAAACCTAGTAAAACGATTTTTTTTATGATTTAGATATCTCAGTGCAAATGGTAAAATAAATTATTTTGAATTCTCTTTCACATGTAACTGCCTTGAGTGACCTATGAACTTTGCTTGTTCATGTAACAAGAATTGTAATATTCTGTTAACACTACAGATAATTTATTCTGTTCATTCAGTCATATTGTTTTAATGTGATGAGAGACACAATGATGTTTTAATACTCACATAAAATTGCATTGTTCCCAAACATACAAATAGACGAACAGATGTGAATATACCAATGTATATGTAGTTTATATGTTTAAAAGATATTAATATATAAGAATATATTGTCCAACTATGGAATTTAAGTTGATATATCATGTTACTCACATAACATGAAATTATTATGATACAGTTCAGTAATGGTTATGGATGCCATACTGTTTCACATTATTAGTGTGTGTGTGTGTGTGTGTGTGTGTGTGTGTGTGTGTGTGTGTGTGTGTGTGTGTGTGTGTGTGTGTGTGTGTGATTGGGATTTCTAACATAGCTTTCACAGTCATATCACTACAATGTCTGCAGTGAGGCAGTTTATAGTGATGTCTAACACTGGGGCATAACACTGCAGAAATGTAGCATGATGTTCTACCTAGTTATGCTGACACCAGGCCGACCAGTCCTAGCACTAACCTCTTAATGCTGAGAGCCAAGTGAGGCAGCTGTTAGTACCATTTTTGTAAGTCTTGGGTATGATTCAGCCAGACGCTCTAACCACTAGTCCACGAAAGCGGTGTCATTATTAGGGTATATACAAAAAATGATTCCATATATCAAATTATTTGGGTGTATACAAAAAAATGATTCCATATATCAAATTATTTGGGTGTATCCAAAAATATGATTCCATATATCAAATTATCAGGGTGTATACAAAAAATGACTCCATATATCAAATTAACAGGGTGTATACAAAAAAATGATTCCATATATCAAATTATTTGGGTGTATACAAAAAATTATTCCATATATCAAATTTCTAGGGTGTATACAAAAAATGATTCCATATATCACATTATCAAGGTGTTTAAAAAAAAGATTCCATTTATCACATCATTAGGGTGTAACCAAAAAATGATTCCATATATCACATTATTTGGGTGTACAAAAAAATGATTCCATACATCACATTCATTTCACTGGTAAATATAATATATAAATGAATGTATTATTAAATTATCACCTAAGATTTTTATAAGTCATTTATATTTTTTATAGTTTTCTTAGTATGAATATAAATCATTCATTTTAATTTGAAAGGTGTACTATTTTGTTACTTTTATATATTTTTCTATTGAAAAGTGTGCATCTTGTATACTAATTTTCTACACAAGGTGAAGAACTCTGCATAACCCAAAAACTGTGATTCTAAATTGTCCTATTATGAGTTACTTCCCATGCTTTCTAATTTAACAAAACAAACAAAAACAAACGACAACAAAATGCAGGCAAGTATTTGCATCCACATAACTATATGTTTACATGTTTCGAATATGAAATGGCTAGAATTGAATCTCTTGACACTTGGCATGTATACTAAACAATAGTTTAATACACAAAAAATTGAATAAAATATGTTTAGAAATAGAACCTGAAAGCTCATTCTTATGCAAAATTAACAAATTTGATAATGATCACATCACTACCATAAGTAAATGTTGATCGAAATTGAGTGCATCATAGCTCTTGATGTTATCATTTCTTGTACTAAATCCAATTCAAATCTGATTATAAATATGATCTCTAGAGTATTCACAAGTTCAAAAAAAATCAAATACAAGATCAACTTATTCATATCCATGGCTTTTACTTGTAAACTGATGAAATAAACTTGCATATCAACAAATGTAGTCAAAATCAGAAATGAATCCTATGATGTAAGCAAATGTTGATAGATGAATGGATGGTGGACACTGCATAATAACAAAAGCTCACTATACGAAGCTTGCATGCTGTCTACATGCCACAAATGCTACAGTATAATAAAAATATTTAAATTAATCTTGGATAATTTTTCTTACAGTAAATCTTACTTTCCTCATTAAATCAGCATTCACTCAGATGTTAGGGTTTCCATGAGTCATGAGCAAAACAAGCCATGCTGTACACTCTTGTGTCCCATGGCAAGATGATATTTTTTCTCCTTGCGCTAGCTCTCTATAACAAGACACCACATCTGACATACTTTTACAGTTTTCCTGCTAAGTACAGGTGAGACATCAGTAACTCTTCACCAGTAGTGTCAATGCATTTTCACATATTTTTTGAAACAATGAACACACAGCAATCATGTTGCATGCAATTAATTCAAAAATAAATACTGCTGGTTGAAATTGAGTGGCCACAATAAACTATTTGTTATGCTCCAGAAAGTACACAAACTTGTTGCATTCTTCTCTACTTTTCAAACAGAGATCCATGTACAGTCTTGCAGGCAATAAATGAGACATAGGTAACAATTACACACTTTCACCTTTCTGTCATTCAATGACTGTGTTAATGTGAGTCTTGTAGAAATGGAGAATTAACATTTTCAACATGTGCAATAATAATTAAATTGAGTAACTCAGTATTCCAAGTTTGTATCAAATAAGTTTTGGTCCTTCTTAAGCTTACTCTAATGTTTGATTCTTGATGTTTCAATCTTGCTTTCATTAAAAAATCAAAGTGACAATCAAAACTGATGCATACTAAATTGACATTTTCAATCATTATTCTGATGCATGAATCTGATAATGATGTAGCATCCAACAAAGATTCTATGTTCATACTTTTGAACCATTCAAGGTTCCTAGAAAGACTGACTGAATAAGAACATGTTAGGAACAACCATTTCAGCTATAGGGAATACTAGCTAAATTGCCTATCCCAAAATCAAATAAAAGAAGTGCAATTTTTAAAATAAAAACTGAATGAGTTTAAAAGAAGTCTTGAGCATAGAAATAAAAACAAATTTTAAAAAAACATTTGCGAAGCCACTGTGAGTTTCAATCTAATGTCCCCCTTGTTTGGCAAGAAAGAAAGACAAATGTGGTTGTTTATATATATATATATATATATATATATATATATATATATATATATATACATACATACATCGTGTTCTTGTCGGTGATGGCTACAGTGACGAGTTCAATGTCAATGTTGGTGTTCATCAAGGATCGGTATTGAGCCCGTTATTGTTTATCGTTGTTCTGGAAGCGTTGTCAATTCACTTTCGAACAAGCTGCCCATATGAGCTCCTGTATGATGATGATCTAGTGGTTGTTGACTCCACACTAGAGGCTCTGGTTGAACGTGTGACAGAATGGAAGAAGGGCATGGAAGAAAAAGGTCTCAGGGTCAACATGGGTAAATCCAAGGTATTGATTTCTGGCCTGAATAGGGAAACACTGAAAAGCTCAGGAAAGTACCCATGTGCCGTCTGCCTAAAAGGCGCAGGTAGAAACTCAATCTTTTGCATCAGCTGTTCACATTGGGTTCACAAGAAATGTAGTGGAATCAATGGACCTCTCAAACCTGATCCAAGCTACAAGTGTCCCAGATGTAGTGGACTCGCTTGACCTATTGATGGAAGGCCTGTGACAGTAGTAAATGTAGGTGAAGAAAAGCTTGATGTCGTAGCCGACTTCTGTTATCTAGGAGACACCATATAGGCCAGAGGAGGATGTGAACTGGCATCAACAACACGTTGCAAGTCTGCTTGGATTAAGTTTAGAGAGCTTCTCCCAATACTGACGAATAGGCATTTGACGCACATTACAAGGGGTCGTCTTTACTCAACTTACATTAGACCTGTGCTGTTATACGGCTCTGAAACCTGGGCTGTCACTGCTACAACTCTCAGGAAGATACATCGCAATGATAAAGCCATGATACGATGGATCTGCCATGTAAATCCCGAGGCGAATGTCCCATTTGAGTCTCTCCTCACCCAGCTCAACATCAGAAACATTTCTGACATTATCCAATCAAATAGGATGTGATGGCTAGGCCATGTTGAGCGTAGTAAAGGGTGGATATCCAAGGTCTGTTCCTTCAAAGTTACTGGAAGTCGAGCTCCAGGCAGACCTAAGCTAACATGGGAAGAGTTGACAAAAAGAGACAGAAAGACGTTGGGGCTGAACGGAATCAATCCACAAGACTGTAGAGCCTGGAAGAAAGCCTTGAATACTCTCGTGACGAAACAGACAGGCCTACCCTCATTAGAGGATTAATAAAAGGTCTGGATAATCAAAATGGATGATGATGATGATAATGATGATATATATATATATATATATATATATATATATATATATATATATATATATATATATATATATATATATATATACACACACAGTGTATAAGTTAATTGTGACAAAACATCTGAGACTGGCCATCCTGCAATAAATACTAGCAATATAAGTTATCAGAGACACAAAAACATGGGAATGGATGATATCTTTCTTTTATCCAACCATTATATTTACAAATATTAAATATTTCTTAATATCTACATTTACATAAAATCAGATTTAACTTAAATTAAGATAATATAAAAAATATTATATAGTTGTGAATATAATGGTTGGAACTCAAAGAGATATCCTCAATTGCCTAAAAGAATCAAGATTAATATTCCCTTGTCTACTGTATGCTTTCAGTAGGTATTACACTACAAGCTCTACAGTTTTGTCTAATGGCAAATGAATCAAAGCCAAAGAAAGGTTCATTATATGATTCCCAATTATGTATGTGGTTTTGTTTTGCTCAATTTATATACTGTATATACATGCTTATAAGTCAAAGTAAACTGCAAACAACAAAGATTCTGATTTACCATAGCATAATACACCTGCAGGCCAAGATCAGTCTTCTTTGTTGTGCTGATTACTGCACAGACCCAGATGTGCTGGTTCATTATGCATTGGCAGATCTGAGTAACTATGTACAGTTTACAGTCATACTGGTCTTTTAAATGAATATATATATATATATATATATATATATATATATATGGTATTTAAAGGAGTGTTATAAATGATCTGTTTTATATGACTAGAAAAACAGGCTCTCACAGAATGATGTTTGTAAGTGTGTAAAATCTCACAACCACATTTTCCACAATTTAATGTATATTTTTCGAGTAAGTTAGTGTCAAATTCAAGCACTGTATGAGTTGTGAAATGAAATGGTATCACTTTTAAATAGCAAGATTATTTAAAAGATTTTACTTTAGTGTGTATGCTGTAGGAGCAAACATTTGTTGCATGATAGACAGAAAGTTAAGAGGTTAAATGGGGTGGGGTGAGGAGAAATGTTTTGTAATGCAGACTGAATACACATTTCCTATGATCTTACAATGGTCGGTCTCCCACATTGCAATGTATGAAGACAGCATCTTCCGGAAGATGTGCCAAGTTTCTCCCAACAACTGGCTCTGCTGTAACACAAAATAAACAAAACTGATGTCAATAAATTGAACTACAGTATAGTGTTGTTCTACATCTGAATTAGGTTATTATCTGTCCAAGCATTTAGGTTCTTATCTGTCCAGGTATTTAGGTTCTTATCTGTACAGGCATTTTGGTTCTTTCTTATCTGTCCAGTTATCTGGGTTCTTATCTGTCCAGGCTTTATGTCCTTATCTGTCCATGCAATATGGGATGTCTTTAGTATTTCTATTTTTATATGCTGAGGTAAATAGTGTCAATTTATATCTCTATATAATGAAGAAAGAGATGTATAAACTGAGATGCAAGAATTTTTTTCAGGCACCATGTGATGAGTTATTAAAGGAAAGTTTCCTCCAACATAGGGAGATATGTGTGAGGGGCACCTCCACCATAAAATTCACATCCAATTAGCAGTCTGACAAGGGCATAAGTTTTTTCCCAAGTATTACAATTTTATATTTACAATAGGCTTTATTAAATAGATACAGTTTGTTCCACATAGCATCATGAATGGTATTTGCATATATTTCTCATTGAGTATTAACATGAATGTCTTGAAATGTTGATAAAATTACCAAATTCATTTTGTGTGCAAATGATTTAAAGATAATTCATAATGGCCCTACATGGAATCTGCCATGTTCATCCTGAGTTCTGGAAGAGTCCAATTCTAATACTACAAATAAAATAAAATGGAGCAACTACATTATTGCCAAATTAGCTGAATAGGAAAGCTGGTCACTCCTTAATAAACAAACTGACTCCTCCACATGCCATGGTTGTATGAAACATTTTGGTGTAAACATACGACCATGTTTTTAGCCTATATTTAATGTGTACACTCTATGTCAATTTGGACATTGTTAAAATATTTTTCCATGAAACAAAAAAGTTACATATACTTGTAGCTACATTTATTGAATGATGCTAACCTGAAAATTCATAGAACTACAGACATATTATTCATAATGCAGGACAAACTATAAATGTCAAATTGAAAAACAAGCAAGAGTTGCTGCTTATGGAGCAAATGTAGGAAATAAATAAATCCCCATGAATCATTAGTGTTGATATATTTGTAATAATAATAATAATAATAATAATAATAATAACAATAACAATAACAACAATAATAATAAGATCAACAACAACAATAATAATAATAATAATAATAACAACAACAATAATATCAACAACAATAACATTAAGATCAACAACAACAATAACAACAAAAATAATAACAATAATAAAAATAATAATAATAATAATAATAACAACAATAACAATAATAATAATAATAATAATAATAATAAAAATAATAATAATAATAAAAGACGGTGAGAGAAAATGAGGTTTATGAGATGGCTGTGAGAAAAACGTAATATCTGTGTGTTCTAGCTTTTATAAACTATCAATATATTTGTAATGTTCTCATTTTATTTGCCAGAGTTACATTAATCATAAGCAAAATTCATCAATAAATATTGGATTGGATTGCAAACCTCACATGTATTAATCTGATCAACAGAACTATTTTCTCAGAGCCAGTTATATAATAAGATGTAAAATTATACAACTATTGTACCTGGATATACAACTGGTATTCTTTGCCACAATGCTCATATTGCTGCTTGCAATTTAACTATCAATCATACATATACTATAAAAGAATAATACAAATAATAATAATAATAATAATAATAATAATAATAATAATAATAATAATAATAATAATACATGTAATAATAATAATAATACATGTAATAATAATAATAATAATAATAATAATAATAATAAATATTATTTTATAACTATATGTATGACTGGCAGTTAAATTGTATGCAACAATACAAACCCTTTTGTTCTTTGCTCCCAGATCTAGAAGTAGATTGTGCTTTGTTTTGACATTTCAGGTGTCATAAAGAAAGAAAAAAGCAGAGATATATTTGTTGGTCTACTCCATGAACTTCAACAAAAGGCGATTAGTTCAGACCTGTAAGGTATTAAAAAATAGAAAGTATCTATTCGCATGTCTGCCGTGTGGCTACTGTTGAAAAGCCTTTAGCACGGTGACCATAACAGAAAAAACTATAAACACTGCTTCAAGTGCATTATTGTTGAATATTTCAGCAGCTGAGATGGAAGACCTGAAAGAAGGAGACAACTTTGATAATTATGTTGATTTCTTCGTCATGCTGGAAAAGCAGCATTTAGTGCATTAAAGCTGATAATAAGTCTGTCAATAAGGCATCAGCTAAACCTTATGATAGCAAATTTGTCTATCACTATGTAAGGTTTCACTGCAAACATGGTGGACAAGGCAGAAAGCAAAGTCTTGGTTTATGCCCAAATCAAAGGTAAATGCATTCAATTTTTTTAAATAGATGTATTGAGGCATTTCTAAGAGGTGGGGTTAGACATTTGGCCATCTTCCCTCAACCCACCTGCCAAAGCTGTTACTGACCCCAGTTACAAAAATCAGTTGGTAAGGAGCAAAGGACAACCAGAAATTACTGGTGGGAAAGTATTTCTTCTGAATGTAATTTTCTATATAATTGTTCTGCATACATGTAATATGATTTGCTCGTGATGTAATCCTTATATCCGTTTTTATATTATCAACCTATAATAGGTTTGGATTAGAATTCATAAACTATGGTTGGTTAGATATAGGACATCTAAGTCTTTACCCATACACCTTAGTGTTAATACATTAATAAAGGCAATACATTTGGTTGGCATTTGGCTGGACAAGGTGGAGATTTCGCCCAGGAGGCTAAATACCGTTGCATCAGTACTGGAAATGGTGATGACCATTTATCTTTATGATCATTACTTTAGCCTTAAGGCATAACAGTACCAAAGGTTGGCATACCAAGCCCAAAAAATAATTTTGAATGAATACTCTTAAGTTCTGATTTGAAGGGGAAAAAAATCCTCGTTAAACAGTTAGTGGAGCCTTTCTATAAGGGCTGTTCCCCCATCCTTGTAAACTTCAGCTGAGATGGAGTATCAACCAGGTGCTTTACGACTGGAGAGTAGACATATTAAGTGCTTTGCGACTGGAGAGCAGACATATTGCTTTCTGTGTCTCCAGCAAGGTTGGAGGGTCATACAGTGTTTTGTTGATGGGTAATTGGGTGAGACAACTGACGGCTTCTTCATTGATGGGTGAAGGGCGATTCAGGATGCTGTCAAAGTGTTCAGCCCATCATTTAAGAATCTCCTCTTTATCAGTAATTAGAGTGTTCCCAACTGCGCTGGAAAGGGGGATTATACAGTGGATGTAGGTCCATTCACTTCTTTCAGGGCATTGTAGAAGTTCTTCATATCATGCTAAACTGGATCTGATCAGCTTTGTTTTTCAGTGTCTCGCATCTGACGGGGCTTCTGCTGTACAGTTCTGCATAGGTTCTTGTACACATCTTTGCTTGAGGTGAACTTGGAGTTGTTGAGGAAGGTTTGAAGGAGGCGGTGTTTCTCAACCAGCAACTGCTTGATCTCATCACAGTTCTCATCTCAAACCAGTCTTCATTCTTTCTGGTTGAGAGTCCTAGGATTTCAGAAGCTATGCTGTAGACCAGCTCTCAAAATGCCACCCAGTCTGTCTCTACAACATTCTGATTGTCAGGAGGGGTGGATATCAGATGTTCTTCCAAGGCATCCACGAGAGACTGTTTGGTACTGGTGCATTTCAGCTTGATGTTCAGTCATTTAGGAGCCTTCTTTCCCTGTAGGAGTCTTTTGGGCTGAATGTATATCTTGAGTTTAGTGATAATGAGGCCTTGGTCTGTTCAGCAGTCAGCGCTGCACAAACACTTGGTCACACGCACATCCTGCCTGTCCGTCTTCCTAACAATGATGTAGTCGACAAGATGCCAGTGCTTAGAGTGTGGGTGCATCCATAACATCCGATTGCGGGTAGGGGGGTAGAAATTGGTGACCAGCATTTCATGCTCAGCACAAGTCTGGAGCAAACAGACATCATTGCTGTTACAGTACTCCATGCTTACCTAGCACTCCATCCCAGGCAACGTGATCACATCCCACTCTTGCATTGAAATCACCAAGAATGATGATCTAATCTGCCATTGAAACTTTCAGCAATGATGGAGTGAAGATCCTCATAGAACTTTACCTGTCAAAAAGCAGAATCCAGGCTGAAAAAGTGTAATCCACAGATAACATGCTAAAATTATTATAATGAACAATGATTTATTAGCCCCTCTCGTATTTTAACATCCTCTAATGCTTTAAGTTTTCATATGTAGCACCTTTAGCATTACACACACACATGATGCTGCCATGATGTCTTCATACTTGGAGGATTCTGCCATTTTTTTTTTCCTTTATTTTTGCCTTTTTCTAATCCATCTGTGAAATTATTTGAAAAGAGATAGTTTTGCTCTCATATACACATCAACTAAATTAAAATAAATAATTAGGCGCCAATTACCTTTAGACTGGTTCTTCACCAAATATAAATTGGAACAAAGAATCTGTACGTAATGATTAACAATAGAAAACCAGTCTGTTCTCTCATAACTAAGCATTAGAGCTGCTATAAGTGGAATAGGTCAAAAGTCGCTATAAATAGAACTTGATACTGTTAGGAAAGTGCGCACAAGACCACGGACAAGCGTACTCTTGTACTGTAGCTACGTGGAAGCTGCCTTTTCTAAAATACAGTCTGTGGGATTAATTGAATGTTAAAAAAAACAAGAAAACAAATAATTAATTTTTTGGGAAGATGGATATATCAAAAAAGCATAATCAATATACATTTACACATAAGGCATAATTTAGTTTTTAAAAAAGTGTAATGATTACTCCAAAAGTATAATGGTTGGCATGTATGCCTTCACTTTATCTGGGTTGGTCCTAGTTGGAAATGACCTGGAAAGTTATCTTTAGAAAAGTGTTGGAACCATGTTTAGTTAAAAACATATTCTAGTTAAAAAGAAAATTAAATGTACCCACCCCAAAGAAAAATTAAGTGATCAGTTCCTGGCGTGTTAACAATCAAAGGCCATCTATATAAGCCTTTATGTATAACTCAGTGCAGGTTGAATCCAGTTGGTGAACTATGTGGCCACATAATGCGCCAAGATGGGGTTAAAGCAAAAATGAAGTCCACTGATTAAATAAGGCAGCTAAAAATGAAATAAGTAAATTATCAATCCAAACGAGTATTAAAACTAACTAACAGTTTATACTAAGTATTATCCCGGGTGGAGTGGGCTGTGCAAGGTGGAGATTTCGCCCAGTAGGCTAAATACTGTTGCATCAGTACTGGAATTGGTGATGGCCATTTATCTTTATGATCATTACTTTAGCCTTAAGGCATAACAGTACCAATTGTACAACCCCATAGCAGAGTGTAACACTGTACCAAAGTGTAACACTGTACCAGATTTACGTACAATCACTTAGGGGGGAAAAAAACGGAAGCTCCTGTGCATGGCAATGCATAAATAAAAAAAAATCGAGTCCTATAATATCTGGACATATTTTTTTTAACCAAGTCTGTCAAAGTAAGTAAACCTATCTACTTCGTTCACGAGTATGTCGATGCTTCGACGTCACTGCCATATGTAACCCGAGCTTGATCTGAAGACCAAAAATAAACAATAATCTAACGGAACAAATTCATACAGCGACAAAACTAACTTAGATAAAGAGGGTCCTATGTCAGAATGGGTCATGGGGGGTAATCTAACGATTTTTTTTTTCACTGCATGATTTTGTTGCTTTCCATTATTGGGTTGGGCTTTTTTGTTCGTTTTGTTTTGATTGTTTTGTTGTTGTTTTTTTTTTTTTTAGGGGGGGTCACATCAAGCTCGCGTCGAGCAACTGTGTATGAAACAGATTAACTGATTGATTTTCAGAGAGAGGAGAGAGAGTTACCTCCCCTGAGCTACTCACCGGCTACGCAGTCCGGACACCAACTTTTGCCTGAACTGTCCTTTGATCCACAGAATAAAGCAAACAATTTCTTGTCCTTATTCTCTTTTTCTGCTTTCTTGTAAGCCTCGTAGCCTTCGACGTGTAGTTCTGTCACCATGGTTAGTTCGAAGCTTTTCTCTACCTGTAGAAGTGTTAGTATACGGATGTCCTCTATTTATGTGTGCGCACGTGATTCGATCACATGACTCCTCCCGTGCCCTTTCTCTCATTTTGCGCTGTTTTATTTTTTTTTCTCTCCAAATTGTTACCATATCGGATCAGTTAGACAAAAATTCGTTTTTTAAACTTTAATTTAACAACCAACCACACACACACACACACACACACACACACACACACACACACACACAATTCCTCTCGATATCCGGAATGCTGATTCATCCCAAATTATATGCTGCTCTGGCCCAGATGTGAACTATATGGACCATGTGAAATATAAACAAAAAAAACCAATGGAACACACATAGCTGATATATTTTAGTAGTTTGTACTGTTTGCGTATGCATAGTGAGAGGTTGAGTTTCATCTTTACAATTTACAATTTTGCATCAAATAATTGGTAAATCTTGATCGAATACTCACCACGACGACCTTTGTCTGCGACACAATCCTAACGCCCAGTAGATTACATTCGTCTAGTACACTTTTATTTTCAAAATCATCTCGGAAGTATGAAAACCTTACAAGGAAAATATGAAAACCAGTAAAGCATCAAAAGAGGCCAACACAGTGGTGGCAGAGCATAGCCTTATTCACCCATAAACGAGGATCACATTTTAGACTGGTTTTTTCATAGACCTGATAATATTATTCTGCAATCCACCCTTGTATCCCACGAACTTGCATCAGATCATCTCTGCCGTCTGGACGTATCAGTCCCTAACCCTCCACCTTTATTTGCTTCTAAGAGAAACCATATGACAACGCGCCAAATTAATGCATGACATCCAAGAAAACCTACATCCTACAGTCATATAACTCGATAACTACCTGCGTTCATTGCTTGAAAAACATGCCCCAGCCACCAAATGCAGAGTATCAATAATAATACTTTTTTTAAAAAGTGCTCTCTGTGGTATAGCAGTGTTCGGAACCAGCTTCGCACTGCTAAAATACATCGCCGCAAAGCTGAGAGGCTTTGGCTTTCCACCAGACTCACTATTCAGGGCCGGCGCTTCCGCTAGGCGAACTAGGCAATCGCCTAGGGCGCTGGGCTAAGGGTTTATTTCATGATGGGCGGGTGGGGGAGGGCGTGAGTGGAAGGGGGGCGCCAGATATCTGATCTCCCCTAGGTCACCAAAATGCCTTACATCGGCGCTGTCACTATTCATAAACAAATTTACGAAGCCGCTAAGAAGAACGTCACAAACATAGTCCATTTAGCCAAATTATCCCTTTACAATACTAAGATCTCGAAGAGTTCCAGCTACAAAAAGCTCTTCGAGATAACTAACAACTAATGTCAAGGAACAAATGTACACCACTTCCAACAACATTCTTTCCAGTAGACCTTTCCGGGTCTATTTGAAAATTTCTTCCGTGACAAAGTACAATCGTTTTTTAATTTGACCAGGAGTTAACGTAACAATAACATGACTATATGACATTTTATTTAATAACAGATTGATCTAATTGTTACATTACATATTTTCCACTGGTGCATCAACTACTCTCATCCGTCCACCAACACCTTCGAGTAGCATTGACTAGTCACTGAGAATGACAGCATCTGCTCTGTATCCATAAGCAGGAGGAGCGGTTACACGAGCTCGAAAGTGTATGTCAACGACGGATTGTCTGGTTAAGTCAAGATGTTCCAACGAAAACTAGTAGATGGGATATTGATTTCTAAAATCCAATTGTGATATTTGCAGAGCGGTATCTATTATCGCGTCCTATAAATGACAGCAAACGATGATACGCGCGTGCTATTTGGTTTTGATCGTAATTAAGTAAAATATCCTCGGATGGTTCCTGTTGGCCGTTTATCCTCAACGAGACTTCATTAACACCCAATTGATCAAATATCATATGGCTGTGTGTTTGTGAATTTAATCGCGCCTTATCCTGTAACGCAATAAATATATGCCGCGGCGCAGAAATCCCTTGTTTTGATGCCATGTGCCATGTAAATACACCATTAACAGTACTATCATTAGCCAACTTAGTAATGATTTTCCTCCATGATCCATAAATGATAGTAATTTTTCCTATGCGGTTATTGATGGAGTCATTACTGGCATCCACAGTGAGAGTTTTGATATATTTACTTTACCATCAGCAACTAGAGCTCCAGCAGGGCCTTTTCTCGCCAGATTCCATTATTATCGTCGCCGCCTCGCACGAGTACTACTGTATTCTTCGCTCCATAGATAACTTTTCTAACATTTCTGCACAATCCAAATATATGATGTATTGGAATCGCGCATGAGAATAATCTACGCTGTCCATGCAACATTAATACGCATGTTGCAAACCCTAGGTTGTAACGAGTACTATCACCCTTTATAACATCAAAGGCAGCAGCTGAACTAATTTGATGTTCAATATCAACTGGTTGTGGATCAACTGTGGTGTCCTTACTTTAATATACTTATTATACTCAGCGTGATCAGTAATATCCTTAGAGAACATCATAGATGGACCTGCCGATCTCGTATAATCATCAGAATATCTTGCTAACCCCACTATTGTTGTGGCAACATCAACATCATGTTCTATGGATTCAATCTCTCTTCCATCAATCATATATCTAGCGCTATTGAATAGCGCCATGATACCATTATTGACAAAGCCAACTTTGACATTTAGGTCATATGGTGGATGATTAGCAACGGGATTATTTGTTACAGTTTCTCCTTCTACTTCGATAAACGCTTCAGAAGGTAGAAAGTATTTGCTGGTATCTTGGATTTGAAGTTCGATTCTTGATCGACTATTTGGTTGTACTGCATTATAGGAATAAATTAATACTGATAATCGTATACAGAATCATTCTTGGGTACTGGGGCGTCCATATCGAGTGCTGTATCAGGAGACGATTTGAACATATTATTATATATTTCTTGATCTAAATCGCGATCTCGTTCGCGATTTCAAACCACTTCCCGCTATCATATTTGCAGTAATATTTCCCTGAGTGTCATATCCATCATTTATCCGTGATGCTATTTGTTGATCCACTGCGTTATTTATTATTTTGCTAATACTTGCTGGTATAATTTCAGTAGATGCTAGTGGTCCTAGTGACTTCGTCACTGGTGACTTTATCACCGGTTTATTTCTTCGCCGAACTAACGCTGCTGGTGTTTCCTTAGCCGCGGAAAATGCTTTCCCGGCAATATCACCAACAGCGCTAATAGCCTTATCACGAATAACACCAATAGCTTTCATTGATAACTGTTTTGCGATCTGAGCTATTTTTGGAGCCATTCTTGCAAATAACCCTGCAATGGTATTGCCGAGACCATCTCCATAGTACGCTCTATAAACTGGCAATCGTGAGTTTACTACGTAAGTCATGGTTGGTTTGTTGTGGTTGTAGTGTGTGATCATGTTATTAAATGACATTTGCTAATGTGGTGATTTAATCACTGTGGTAACCATCCGCTCGCTCATCAATAAACTCTCGATATACACTAATATCCATGATACCACCCTCAAATAGTCGTCTGCAGATATCAGCGGCCTCATTAATTATTTCCGGTGAGTTATTTCCAGCTCGTTTCCCTCCTACAACAATTTCTAATCGTGATATGTCTCCGAGAATACTATTAGGACAACGAACTAGACCACTACCTGAAACCACCTTGGATATCCATCTCCATCTTTTTTCAGTTGTACCAGCTGTTTGTCCTTTTCCTGATCTTGTAAGT